>JASXTE010000003.1:35182796-35632796 GCA_030280995.1 Hemileia vastatrix | reverse complement strand
TGTTTTAAATTAAAAGAGTTATAACACTAATAAAAATAGTTAAAATAATTAATCACTCATGTTTTATACTAAATTAATTAATTACACTATTTTTATGTGTTAAAATAGTTCACTTTTATGTTTCACTTAAAATTGGTTTTTAAATAAAGGGTTATCAGACATGTTTTAAATTATATTAGTTGTTTTTATGTGTCTCAAGCTTATTTAATTACTCCATAATCTTATTGTAACTGTTTGGGATTAAATTGGTGGATTTTAGGCTCTTACTCATGTGTCTTAGTTAATTGTATCATGGGTTTCCCCTTACACTAACTCAAAATTAGTTACATATTATTTTTGTTTGTATATACATTAATGTGGCGCTTCAGAGGGCCCCTTGCCTATATAAAGGCCTTGGGTAACCCCCTGTAGCCTCACCACTTATTATTTACTTTATTTTTATTATTAATTTTATTATTAATTACAAATGTTATACTTATAATAGTTTTTATTATGGCACTTTCTTGCCTTTAAAATCTAGTATATATTATGCATATAAAGGTTGCTTTAAGATAATTTAATATTAGTATTTGTTACTTAAGCAGAGAGAATAAAAAACTTACCATTTATCATCCCATAAATAACTCGTTATAAGTTCTTGTAATTCCCCAGACCAGTTTTGTCAATTGATTGTTGTTACTGTCTTTTCTTCCTTTTCCTCTTTTCCTTATTATTTTTATTCTTCTTCTTCTATTTTTCGCCTTCTTCTAAATGACCAGCCAACAATTGAGGGCCTTTCAGAATGACAACATTGATTTCTTGACGATTCGACAAACGATTAATGCACGGACCACCCTTGCACACAAAATCAACTTTTTCCGCGACTGTGAATTGAACTGGGGTTCTTACATAACGAGTTATATATTTCAAAATTCTATACATTTTAGAGTAATTGTTGATCACTATAGTAAGTTTTCCTTTGCACTTAACAAATCTATTTTAAATATTTTATGGCAATAACAGTGATTGTGGCTTAATTGCTGAATCACTGAGTGTAAGTTGGTCTTCCTAAATATTTTTTTTCCTAGTTGACCATAATAGAGCAACACTCTTAGTCCTAGATGAGTTTTTTTTTGACATATTAATTTATTGTCATAATAAAATAAATAAATTTTTAATATAAATATTGTTGATGTTTTGTCCAATATTATAATTGATCATACAATTATTTTGTAAATGAAAATATATTGTGTGTATATTGAAAATTTTATTTTGACATATTAATTTATGGTCATAATAAAATAATTAATTTTCAATATAAATATTTTTGACAATATTTTGTCCAATATTATAAAAAATCATAAAATTATTTTGAAATATAAATAAAATGTGTGTATATTGAAAGTTTTGTTTGACATATTGATTTATTGTCAAAATAATGAAATTAAATTTTTAATATAAATATTTGTGACAATTTTTGTCCAATATTATAATAATCATACAATCATTTTTAAGTATAAATGAAAGTGTGTATATATTAAAAATTTAATTTTAAAATAACATTTATTTCTGATGAATTATTAATTTAATTTTGTCATTAATATCTTATTGGTTGACAATTATAGCATTTTCTGCATAGTTCCAATTTTTGCCATTAATTTGCTATTATTTATTTTGGTAGACCATAATAATACTTTTTGTATTTAGTCACCTTAATGAATTTTATTTGATTATTATTTTATAACATATAATTCCAAATAATTTTTTATTTTATTAATTATTGTTTAAGGAATAAATGATGATTATAAAAGAATATGAATTTTTATTATTTATATAATATGAATAATCAATAACTCATTTTTATTTCATTATTATGTTTTACATATTACTGATAATGATGAATAATTCTATTAATTATTGTTTGAAAAAAAATAATTATATAATAATGAATTATTTATTTTGGTACAATATAAAATAATAATCATAATAAATATATAATTTCCTATCTTGTTGTGTTTTCTTTAAGATTAATTGGCATATAGAAATTAACAGTGTTTTGATTTTATTCATGATAAAAATCTTTGAAATAAACTGATTTAAAATTTTGTTTCTTTAAAATTTTCAGGCACAATGTGTGCAAATATTGTAACATGACTGCCACTGAGAAGCTGAAATTAAGAATTATGATGAACAAACAGTAAGTTCCTCTCAATATTCAATACTTTTCATTCTGCTTCTTAATATATTGGACCTGCAGGACATAAATATAGAGACATAAATTAAAGTGGATCCCAACAACAGTCTTAATAAACTTTCAGCTGCCTTGATAATGGAAAATACTCATTCAAGTCCTCAAATCACAGATCTATCAGCTCAATGACTGGCTTTGAATGAAGAAAAATTAAGATATAATGCTAAAGTAGAACTTCTGAAGGGCAGGATTCAAGAAATCTTATTCATCTTTAAGGTTCTAAATCAGAAAATTTTCATGCCTCCTAATCAGCTCCATCAATGTAGACATGCTCAAAGCCTGTTCAAACCTCAAGAAAATATTGAAGGTTGCATATGGAGGTGTGAGTGTCTGATAAGGCACTGGATTCAGTGGATAAAGATTATATGGATAAATTATTACCTATGACATGTGAAAAATGGAGAGGTTATGGCTCTGTTTTATGTCCCATTGGCAAATACAAAGCCACTGTATTTTTCATATATAATGGTGGTTTTGTCAGAGCTGTTTGTGAATTTGTTGTCATGAGAAATGATAATTTGAGCAATTGGTTTATTATGGGTAATGACATTCTGACCATGTTTGGTGTAAAATTGGACCCTGCCAATAATTGCTTCACATTGGGATTGAATGGCAAAAGGAAATTCAAAATTTCTTCCCCTAGAAGATCTTCTGCTTATTTGTTAAAGTCTTGTAACTCAATAATTCAATGTACAAGTAGACCAAAAAATGAAATGGATAGTTTATTAACTGAAATAAATACTTCTTCTTTTGGTGATCAATTAACTAGTGAGCAGAACAATTCTATAATTGCCTCAATTACCACTTTTCCTATGGATTTTGCTCATGGTTCTCATGTCCTAGGAGTTGTTAAGGATAAAATGAAAATCACTTTATCCTGTAACTTGAGTGATATTTCTCCTAGTCTTAAGAAAAACCCATATTGTGCTTCTCCAACAAAAAGAAAGGATATTGAAGATAATATTTCTACCTTATTAAAAATGAATATAATTGAGAAAGTGGATGTCACCCCAAAATATTGTGTCATATCCCCAGTCTTGATTTCTTATGAAAAAGATAAGGCTAGATTATGTGGAGATTACAGAGCATTAAACACTTATACTGTGGATGATATTTATCCTTTGTCCAGAATTAATTCAATTCATGCTACCTTACAGGGTCCAAAATTTATTAGTTGTCTGGATGGCAATAAAGTTTATCATCAAATTCTTGTTGAGAAAAATTCACAAAATTTTTTACTAATTACTACTCATATGAGAATATATAAGTATGTTAGGATGCCATTTGGCCCTAAAAACGCTCCTTCAGTTTTTCAAAAAGTCATGGATAACACTTTCCATCAAGAAATAATTGAAGGATGGCTCATGGTTTATATTGATGACATTATAATTTTTTCCAAAACTTTTGATGAACATATGATTCACTTAAATAGAGTTTTCCAAAAAATGGATGAAATAAATATGACCTTGTCCTTAAAAAAAAAAAAAAAAAAGTGTAAATTTGGTTTTCAATCCTTGAAAGTCCTTGGCCATGTTGTGTCAAACTTACCAATTTGTGTAGACCAAAACAAAGTTGCTGCCATTCAAAATGTGAAAGCACCAACTTCTGTAAGAGAAATCCAAAGTTTTTTGGGTATGTGTGGCTATTATAGACAATATATTAAAAAATATCAGGTCATAGCCTTGCCTCTTACAAAACTGACCAGAAAAGATGTTGCCTTTTCTCTGGAATAATGACTGTCAAAAAGCTTTTAATACATTAAAAAGCTGCTTAATGACAGCCCCTATATTGGCTCTTCCAGATTTTAACAAGCCATTTGTCCTGTATACAGATGCTAGATTTATTGGTCTGGGTGCTGCCCTTCACCAGAAACAAATTATTAATGATAAATCCTCAGAGGTTGTAATTTGTTATATTTCAAGAACCTTAAGAAATAGTGAATTGAAATATGGTGCCACTCAATTAGAGTGCTTAGCTGTTGTTTGGGCTCTTGAGAAACTTCATTACTAACTAGATGACCAAAAATTTGAATTGGTAAACTGACTGTAGTGCTGTGAAGTCCCTCTTAAACCTGAAGACACCTAACAGAAATATGTTCAGGTGGCAACTTGCTGTTTATAAATACAGAGGACGGATGACAATTATTCATAGGGCTGGAAATGTTCACTCAAATGTTGATATTCTCTCCAGATTGCCTCTGCCAAATAATGACTCAAATCCTGCTTATGTACCTGAAGATGATACTGTTCATATAAATGGTATATTTGTAGTTGATATGGAAGAAGAGTTATTGCAATTAATACTTGATTCATATGAGAAGGATTCTGATTTAAATAAATTGGTTACTATCTTAAATGATCCTAAGAATGCTTCAATTCAAGCATTAATAAAAACTCTTCCTGCAAACTATCAAAATGCTTTGAGTAAAGGAAAGTTTTCTATTGAAGATGGTTATATATATTATAGAAGAAAGCTTACTAATGTAATTGTAATTCCTCCTTCTATGAAAGAAACTATCCTCAAACTTTGTCATGATGACATATTAGCTGGTCATTTTGATCTTGAAAAAACATTGATTAGAATCAAAAACACTGCATGGTGGGCTAATATGTCTGAAGACACAAAATTATATGTTGAATCTTGTCATTCCTGCCAAAAATCTAAAAGGTTAACAGGTAATAGGGCAGGGTTATTACATCATATTGAAGCACCTAATGCTCCCTGGAAAATCATTAATATATATTTTGTCACTGGTCTTCCTGTTGCAGGTAAAGACAGCTTTAACTCTTGTTGGGTAATAGTAGATAGATTTACAAAAATGTGCAAATTTATTCCAACCCAAAAAGATGTATCCACCAAAGAATTAGCTTTCTTATGGTGGTCTTACATGTTTAATATTATTGGTTTTCCAAAAGCCATTATCTCTGATAGAGATCCAAAATTTACTTCTGAGTTTTGGACCTCTTTGATGGATATTTGTGGCTGTGAGTTGAAATTGTCTACAGCTCACCATCCTCAGATTGATGGTCTAGCTGAGAGAATGATTCAAACTTTGGAAGATATGATTAGAAGGTATTGTGCCTTTGGTTTAGAATATAAAGACAATGACAGATTTACTCATGATTGGGTCACTCTTTTGCCTGGTCTTGAATTTGCATATAATAGCACTGTTCATTCTGTCACTGAGAAAAAGCCTTTTGAGCTTTGGTTAGGTTATGTCTCACATACTCCTGCTCAGATTCTCAATAGTAAATTACCTAAGTTGGAACTACACCCTGGTGTAAAATCTTTCATTCAAATGCAACAGCTATGCAGAAAACATGCTCAGAGCTGTATTGATAAAGCATTTGAATATGAAAAGAAAGGATGGGATAAATCCCATAAAGAATACACATTTAACATGGGTGATGAAGTGTTGATCTCTACTGTCCATTTAAATTTACAAGGTAACCACAAATTAAAAGATCTTTTTGTAGTCCCATTTGTTGTTTAAAGGATGGTTGGTGATAATGCAGTGGAATTTGTATTGTATTCTCCATATGATAGGAAACATCCTGTTTTTCCCATTTCTTTGCTTAAACCTTATATTTCCAACAGTGACTTATTTCCCAAAAGAAGGGGAAGACCTAAGAAAAACCCTCAGGAAGTCACAGAAACAGCAGAAATTGATAAAATTCTCAATGATAGAATTATCACTTCTGAAAGAGGTATTAATATTTATTGAGATATAAGAACAAATCATCTGAACATGATGCATGGATACCTGGCAAGGAGATTTCAAATCTGCCTACTCTGTTGAAAAAATACAAAAAGAAAAAATCTTAGCATTTTTTTTATTGTTTTTTTAGAGTGAGGGAGTGTCAGCCAGGCTATTCCAGGAGCCCAGTAAATGATGTGTTACCTTATAGAACCTGAAAGAGGGCGTATGAATTGTATTTAATGTATATAAATTAATTTTTTATTGCATAATAAAATTATATAAATATCTTATTACATATAAGTATTATATTGATTTTATTGTTTATATAAATTTTATACATTTAAATTAAACATAATATATTTTATATTCTACAAATAATGGCGCATTTCTATGTATTTAATAATTATAAATTAATAATTAATTAATTATAAACATATATTATAATTATAAGTGTAAAATTGACTTATAATGTAATTAAATTAATTAATTAAATTTATATATTAAATTAAACCTTTCATATATTATTAAACAGAAATATTGGGCGCTTTTCTGAATCATAATTTTGTCATCAAATTATTAAACAAGTTAAAACACTTTATTAAATAAATTATTAATGTTTTATTCTAAAAATTAGTGATTTTGTTAAAATAAATACTTGTTTTAAATTAAAAGAGTTATTACACTAATAAAAATAGTTAAAGTAATTAATCACTCATGTTTTATACTAAATTAATTAATTACACTATTTTTATGTGTTAAAATAGTTCACATTTATGTTTCACTTAAAATTGGTTTTTAAATAAAGGGTTATCAGACATGTTTTATATTATATAAGTTGTTTTTATGTGTCTCAAGCTTATTTAATTACTCCATAATCTTATTGTAACTGTTTGGGATTAACTTGGTTGATTTTAGGCTCTTACTCATGTGTCTTAGTTAATTGTATCATGGGTTTCCCCTTACACTAACTCAAAATTAGTTACATATTATTTTTGTTTGTATATACATTAATGTGGCGCTTCAGAGGGCCCCTTGCCTATATAAAGGCCTTGGGTAACCCCCTGTAGCCTCACCACTTATTATTTACTTTATTTTTATTATTAATTTTATTATTAATTACAAATGTTATACTTATAATAGTTTTTATTATGGCACTTTCTTGACTTTAAAATCTAGTATATATTATGCATATAAAGGTTGCTTTAAGATAATTTAATATTAGTATTTGTTACTTAAGCAGAGAGAAGAAAAACCTTACCATGTATCATCCCATAAATATCTCATTATAAGTTCTTGTAATTCCCCAGACCAGTTTTGTCAATTGATTGTTGTTACTGTCTTTTGTTCCTTTTCCTCTTTTCCTTATTATTTTTATTCTTCTTCTTCTATTTTTTCTCCTTCTTCTAGACGACCGGCCGACACCAAGAGTGAGGTTATTAATGAAATTAGTCCATATAAACAAGATCAATGCACTATTAATTAAGCTAGGACACTAAATAAGCACCTGTTGCATATTTTAGTGCTTCCCCACAGTGGGCGTAGAATGTGGGGTAATTATAGTGGGAAAAAGCTAACTTTGCTAAAAATGAAGCTATTCACACAGGAAAAAAGCAGGCAGTATGTGGCCAGTACACAGAAGCCATTTCTGGCATAAAAAACACCAAATTTTAAAAGTGTTATTTTTATGCATTTAAATAGCCAATTCAATAGTCCTAAATGAGCTCAATTGATCTGTCAAAGCGCATTTTTGATATTCTCAATTTTATAGCGCATATAGTCAACTTTTAAGTGAAATAAAGCGCATTTCTTGTTTTTTGCATAAAACAATGAATATAACAGCTTTAAGTGTACTTAAAAATTATGTAGCCTTATATTTAAGGCTCTTAAGATTACCCTAACATATTCCAACTTAATTTTAAGTACATAAGACCTATAAAAGGTGGATATATGCGTGTATATAAGGTGTTATAATGGCATTTTTTGTGTATTATCATAATTTTACTTATGTATACTGTTTGTGTACTCTTATTTGTTGTTCCCATGTATAATTCATGTGTTTAACCTAACTTATAAGCACTTTTTACTCAGTCCTAAGTATATACAGGCTGACACTTGCCCAACCAAAAAAAACAATAAAAAAATGATAAGTTATACATTTTATTTATTTATTTGTAGTTTTCAGGTATTGAGATTAACTCTGTAGCATTAAAGATTATACTTTAATGAAATAAAACATAATAAAATATTATGAGTACTGGTTTTTAACCGCTCAGCTGGTTTAAAAGAAATTTATTTCTGTTTAAAGTTTTTAAGAAGGGTGGATAAATTATAAATTTCTTTTTCAGGTATCCATTTATCAAATTCATTTGATTTCCCTTTAAATCTTAGTAAATACTCAGTTCCTTTTTCTTTAGTAAGGATTCTTTTCTTGAGTATTTTTAATCTCTGATTTTTCCACAATTTTTTCAGGTTGCTTTTTATGCCTTCCCCTTCTTTTTGGAAGCAAGTCAGGATCATTTGCATGGTAAGGTTTCAATAATGAGATAGGGAAAACTGGATGTTTCATATCATATGGAGCATATAATATGACTTCCACTGCATTATTACCAACCATTTTACTTACTACAAAAGGTCCTACAAAGGGATCCTTTAATTTAACATTACCTTGTAAGTTAAAATGTAGTGTTGATATTAGGACTTCATCTCCCTTCTTGAATTCAAATTCTTTATGAGATTTGTCCCACCTTTTCTTTTCATATTCAAATGCTTTTTGTATGCATTCTTCTGCATGCTTTCTACACATTTGTTGCATATGAATAAAGGATTTAGTACCAAGGTGTATATCCAATCTTGGTAATTTATTTAAATGATTTACTGGGGTATTTGGTACGTATCCCAGCCAGAGTTCAAATGGTTTCTTCTCTGTTACAGAATGGGTTGTGCTGTTATAAGAAAATTCAAGGCCAGGAATTAATGTTACCCAGTCATGTGTGAATTTCTCATTGTCTTTGTATTCTAATCCAAAGGCACAATATCTTCTGATCATTTCTTCTAGAGTTTGTATCATTCTCTCAGCCAGCCCATCAGTTTGTGGATGGTGTGCTGTGGACAATTTAAATTGACAACCTGATAGTTCCATCAAAGATGTCCAGAACTCTGAAGTAAATTTAGGGTCGCTGTCAGAGATTATGGCTTTGGGGAACCCAGCAGTATTCATCATCTGAGTCCACCATAGTAATGCCAAGTCTTTTGCAGATACCTCTTTATGGGTAGGGATAAATTTACACATTTTTGTTAATATATCCACACTTACTCAGCAAGAATTGAAACTTTCTTTTCCTGCTAATGGCAAGCCAGTTACAAAATCCATTTTTATAATTTCCCATAGAGCTTTTGGCTGCTCTATTTGTTGTAACAACCCAGCTCTCTTCCCAGTTAATCTTTTAGATTTCTGACAAGAGTCACATGTTTAAATTTATTTTTCTACATCTTCTTTCATGTTTATCCACCAGGCTGTATTTTTAACTCTGGTTAATGTTTTGTTAAAGTCAAAATGACCAGCTAAGATGTCATCATGACAAGTACTCAACATTAACTCTTTCATAGAAGGTGGTATTACTATAACATTACTTAACTTTTTCCTGTAATATATATATCCATCTTCAATTGATAGTTTACCTTTTTCCAACACATTTTTATACTTTGGAGGCAAGGTTTTAATTAATGCACTCATGGAGGCATTTGTTGGATCATTAAGAATGGTAGATAGTTTTAACAAATCTTTATCAGATGAATAATTTTCTAATATAGTTTGCATAAACTCTTCTTCTAAATCCCCTATATAAATCCCAAATATATGTATAACCTCATTTTCAGGTACATAAGCTGGGTTGTCAGCATCATTTGGCAAAGGACTTCTGGATAATAAATCCACATTAGAATGCAATGTTCCTGCTCTGTGAGTGATTGTCATTCTTCCTCCGTACTCTTGTACAGCTAGTTGCCATCTAAACATGTGCCTATTAGGTGTTTTCATGTTTAGTAATGATTTTACTGCACTGCAATCTGTTATAAGCTCAAACTTCTGGTCTTCCAGATAGTAATGAAGCTTCTCCAAAGCCCACACCATGGCTAAACATTCTAGCTGTGTGGCACCATACCTTAATTCAGTTTTTCTTAAGGTTCTAGATATATAACAGATAACTACTTCAGATAATTTTCCATTTATTATCTGTTTCTGCTGTAAAGCAGCACCTAAACCTATGAAGCTTGCATCAGTGTACAAGATAAAAGGTATGGTGAAATCTGGCAGTCCCAAAATTGGAGCTGTCATTAAACATTCCTTAAATTTATTAAAGGCTTGTTGTCTTTCATTATTCCAAATAAAAGCCTCATTTTTCCTGATTAATTTTGTCAAAGGAGCTGCAATAGATTGGTAATTTTTAAAATATTGTCTATAATATCCACACATACCCAAAAAACTCTGAATTTCTTTTACATTTTTAGGTATACCAATGTTTTTAATTGCTTCCAACTTATTCTGGTCAACACAAATTTGTAATCCAGATACAACATGTCCAAGTACTTTCAAGGATTGAAATCTAAACTTACATTTTTTAATGCAATAGTCATATTAATTTCATCCATTTTTTGAAAGACTCTTTTCAGGTGATTTAAATGCTCATCATATGTTTTTGAAAACACTATGATGTCATCAATATAGACCAATAGCCATCCTTCAACCATTTCCTGATGAAAAACATTATCCATCAATTTTTGGAAGACTTAAGGCGCATTCTTTGGGCCAAATGGCATTCTTAAATACTTATATACACCCATATGTGTGGTTATTAATAAGTAATTTTGAGAATTTCTTTCCACAGGAATCTGGTGGTAACCTTTGTTTCCATCCAGACAGGAAATATATTTTGCTCCTTGTAAAGTAGCATGGATAGAAGCTATCCTTGGTAGAGGGTAAATATCATCTACTGTGTATGTATTCAGAGCTCTATAGTCACCGCATAATCTTGCCTTATCTTTTTCATAAGAGATCAATACTGGTGAAATGACACAATACTTAGGTGTTGTGTCAACTTTTTCAACAATACCCATTTCCAACAACATTTTTATATTGTCTTCAATATCTTTCCTTTTTGCAGGAGATTCTGGGTAAGGTTTCGTTTTCAGGCTTCCAGGAATATTATCCAAATCACAGCTTAGAGATATTTTCATCTAATGGTCTTTGACCAATCCTAGTTCATTTGAACCATGAGCAAATGCCATAGTATATGATTTAATCAATCTCAAAATATTTTCTTCTTCAATTTTTGAGAGTTGAGGACTGAAAGAGGCCTTTTGGATTTCATTTTCCAATTCAACCACTTCAGTGGTGGTTCTTCCACCTTGCAGTTGTTCTTCTCTAGGAGAAATGGCATACACTGAATTTTCAGAACGTATCTTGAATTTTCTCTTACCATTCACGCCTATGGTGAAAAGACTGTTTTCAGGATCTAGTATAATGCCAAATTTTGTCAATAAATCATTGCCAATAATAAACCAATCACTACAATTATTATTATCCATTACTACAAATTCACAAACTGCTCTTACATATCCATTATTATATTTAAAGAATACAGCAGTTCTGTATTTTCCAATTGGATTTAATATTGAACTAAAACCTCTCCAGTTCTTTGTTTGAACAGGTTCTAGTTTTTCCTTATACTTACTGTCAAGTTTCATTAATTTATTAATAGAAACTACAATACCTGCAGCCCCAGTGTCAAGAATGGCATTCACTTCTCTTCCACATATAATAACAGGTGCTCTGATAGGTGTTATTTTGTAAGTATCATGAGTTACATCTTTAATTTTTTCAGCTTCCTCAATGGAAGATAAAGATGTGTCTTTATGAGGTATAGTATCATTCAGGAACATTATATCTTGTTCTAATACAAATATCTCATTTTCATCATCACTGTAAGATATGTTACTTTTGCAATCCTCACTGGATTCCACATTTTCATCTTCATGATTACTTGGTTCAGAATTCTGGGAGTTTTAAATAACATTAATTCTCTTCTTACATGTGTGACCATTAACCCAAGGTTCATTACATTTGTAACAAGTGTTATTTTCTTGTCTCTTAGGGAAAAGGGGAGCTGAAGGTTTTTTCTTTACACTGGTAACTTACTTGTAGTAGGTTTTACCACATCAACACTTTGTCTGTATTTACTATACTTGGTTTCATACTTGTGGTTTAATAATATCTCATTGCATATATTAATGAATCCAGAGGTATCTCTGATGGTTTCAGTTCTAGCGACAATAATGTCTCTAACTGATATAGGTAACTTGTATATTATTTTTTCATTCCACTCTTCATAATCCATTTTTGGATCCATGGCTTTCATGATTTTTATTAAATTCATTAAAAATACCATAGGTTTATCTCCAGCATTTGGATTATATCTGGCCTTTTCATCCAATCTTTGTTGAGTGATTCTAAATTTTGGGCCACCAAATTGCCTTTCAATTAGTGCCTTCCATTCATTCCAGGAGTAATGAATTCCCTCACTCAATACAGATTCAAACAATAATAAGGCCACATCTGTAAATAAAGATATTAACTTTGAAATAATTTTTTCATCAGGTAAGTTAAATGAAAATTTTAAGTTATCAATTCTTTGTATGAATTGTTGCCAATCAGATTTTGAATCCCCTTCAAAAGAAGGGTACTGATCTAACTTAGGCCAGTTCTTTTGGTTAGTTTTTGCTTCCTTAACCTGAGGAATATTGAGTAATTCACTTACTTTAGAAAGAAGATCATTTATTTCATCTTTTACTGATTTTATATTCTCAGAGACCATGACACTATGCTCATGTTCAATCATTGGTTTATAATCAGAATGTTTCATTAAAACTGGTACTCTTTCTACATAAGAGGTATTATCTTTTATTTTTTCAGTATTTTTAAAAATGTTAGCTACTTCAATTTCTACTCTTTTTAACCTATCTTTTATTACAGGTACATGAATCAAGGTATCATTTACATTTGAAAAAGACAATTTTACACATCTCTCTATGGTAGCCATTATATACTGAGAATGTTCTAATTTATTTTCTAAATTTTTAATCTCAGAGTTTAATCTTTTGTTTTCATTGATTAATTCATTAATTGAATTATAAATAATTTTTAACCTATTGGCTGTTGTACTCAATGATTGTGTGAGGTTTAATAATACACTTTCTGTATTATTGTTGGACTCTCTAGAGAATTCTACCAATTTTTTAATTCTTAATAATAATTTACTAATTATTTTTGATTCCATTGGATTTTCTTTTAGAAAATATTCAATTTTGTCTGTTTCCAATTCAGAAGACTCATCATCAGGGTCAAGATTTAATTCATTTGATTCCATTTTTACATTAATAGTATTTTCCTGGTGGTCAATAAAACTATGTACATTGTCCTCATTGAAAGACAAGTCTAACATGTTATTTTCAAATGAATAATTTTTTAAATCCTTCTCAATTATATCTAATACCTCTCTATCAATTTCATCACCTATAAGTAATTCATAGTTAGGATTATATAATTGATCCTGAGAAGATGGATGACTTACCACGGTCTTATTCCATTTCCCCTGCATCTCCTTGGCTTTCCCCTGTAAGGGTGACTGCTGGAGCCCTGTTGTTGAGGGTTGTTGTAGTTTTGGGTGTACCAATTCCCCTTCCATTTGCTTACTGTAATTTTTTGATCCTCCTCTTGGGATGGAGGTGTTACTATGGAACTGTTGGGTGCCACTGTTAATGGTTGAGCCTTTATTTCTACTTGAGCTTGATTGACTTCTACAAAACCCTGAGCTGCTCTTTTCTCCAGATTGTTTATCTGGTCAACTATATTGTTTACCCTTATTGTCAAGGTGTTCAGTAGAGTGGAGAGGGAGTGAATTTGTTCTTTTAAGGTATTTTTTGTTTTCTTTATTGATACCTGTTTTAAAAGTTTTTCACTTTCCTCCAGAGACATTGGTGGAGTGATGGTGTTTATGGGGGACTCCTGGCCCTCC
The DNA here is from genome assembly GCA_030280995.1 of Hemileia vastatrix. Taxonomy (NCBI): domain Eukaryota; kingdom Fungi; phylum Basidiomycota; class Pucciniomycetes; order Pucciniales; family Zaghouaniaceae; genus Hemileia; species Hemileia vastatrix. The sequence continues at coordinate 35,618,797 of JASXTE010000003.1, read as the reverse complement.
ATTTGAATTTCCTGTACCAGATTTCTCAGCTCTAGGTCTTAAGCTATAAGGTTTTGCCTTATCACTTTCAATGTCATTGTCATCACACATATTTACGTGGAATTTAAAGAATTGAAAGTTTAGTTATGAAAACTTCAAAATGAGTTTTATCAGTATTTATCAATACCACTGAAGAAAATTTTATTGCTTACTTATTGGTATTTAAGTGAATTTATAAGTGCCAAAAGTCAAATATGCTTTTATGTGGTCACTTGATATAACTGGTCTACAATATGTAGCCGTGTTTTTATATTTAAAAGAAAACAACTATCAGTAAGATTCCTTCTAAATATTTAATGAATGTTAAAAACCAATAAAAAGAAAAGATTAAGAATCCTGTTAAAAGAAAACAATTAATCAGTTTAATTGGTTTATTATCTTTAAAGATCACAAATTTAATTGGTCTATTGACAGACTCCCAATAATAACAATTTTATGTTAAATTAGTGGTAAAATTGTTGATTCAATATCACAATTTTATTATATAACAGGGCTATATTTTCTGAAATCACTATATAAGTGACCCCAACCTGTTGTAACTATCCAAATATTTCTATAGGGATATTATTTACGTGCACCTTCTTTGAAAAATTCACTAAGTGGATTATAACATAGTTCTTGAGGAAAATCCCCCAATTGTCAGGCTAAAATCAACTAAAAGGACGTGAACTAGTTTGAAAAGTCTTTTTCTAAAAGATTTAAATGGTCCTATATGAATACTGTAGTATAAATCCAACAAATAGTAAGATATAATTCAGAATAAAGGTTTCAGTAATATAATTCTCACTATTCTTCTATGTTGCTTACAATCTTTTTAGTTGGTAGAAAAATAGATTTAATAATTTCAGATACTATTCAAAAGTCCTATAAAAGTACTAGTTGAGTTGTATTGTAATTTGTTTGGTTATATTGGTTAAATTGAATTGATAAAGAATGTAGAAACAAGACCTAAAAACCTCCTCCTTTTATACACACTGAGTTTCCCAATAAATCCCTTGATGTACCATCCAATACACAGTTAATGACGCCTCAAATAAATAATAGACCTGCCCATCAACATTCCTAGTGACCCATGACATAATTAGACAAGTAACAACCGCCAAAATCCTATTAATAATAAGAGAAATCCATCAAAATTAAAGAAAAGACAAAAAGAGAGTATATGCATATAAAACAAAAATGTAAAAGACTAAAGGAGACTTTTTTTAGGGTTAATAATAGCTTAAAAATAAGTGGAATCTACTGTAGAAATGGAGGGGCTAATCCTGACATTTTACTATGTGAAATTCCCATCCAAAAATAACCAATATTGACTGAGAAACCACCCAAAAACTTAAAAAAGAGTGTGAGATGTGGGGTAACTACATGCAGTCCTTGGCAGGCACTTGCACGGGTAAATCCTTGACTAAAATTAGGCGAATTTAAGCGTGGTGATGAAATAAGATTCCAAGAGTGAGTTTATTAATGAAATTAGTGCATATAAACAAGGTCAATGCACTATTAATTAAGCTAGGACACTAAATAAGCACCTGTCGCCTATTTTAGTGTGTTTCCCGACAGTGGGCGTAGAATGTGGGGTAATTATAGTGTGAAAAAGCTAACTTTGCTAAAAATGAAGCTATTCACACGGGAAAAAAGCAGGCAGTATGCGGCCAGTACACAGAAACCATTTCTGGCATAAAAAACACCAAATTTTAAAAGTGTTATTTTTATGCATTTAAATAGCCAATTCAATAGTCCTAAATGAGCCCAATTGATCTGTCAAAGCGCATTTTTGATATTCTCAATTTTATAGCGCATATAGTCAACTTTTAAGTGAAATAAAGCGCATTTCATGTTTTTTGCGTAAACAATGAATATAACAGCTTTAAGTGTACTTAAAAATTATGTAGCCTTATACTTAAGGTTTTTAAGATTACCCTAACATATTCCAACTTAATATTAATTACATAAGACCTATAAAAGGTGGATATATGCGTGTATATAAGGTGTTATAATGGCATTTTTTGTGTATTATCATAATTTTACTTATGTATACTGTTTGTGTACTCTTATTTATTGTTCCCATGTATAGTTCATGTGTTTAACATAACTTATAAGCACTTTTTACTCAGTCCTGGGTATATACAGGCTGACATTTTTGGTGGTTTCTCAGTCAATTTTGCTTTTTTTTGAATGGGGGTTTCACGTAGTATAATGCCATGATTAGCCCCAACATTTCTACATTCAATCAACCTTATTATTTAGTATTAATTAGTCGTAATTTTCCTTTTTGAACTTTTAAATTAATTTATAATATGCTTATACTCTCTTTTTTTCTTATTCTTTATTTTTGCTGCATTATCCCTATTACTACAGGATTTTGGCAGGTGATATCATTCTAATTATTTTACTAGTCACTCTTTTTGATTCTGAAAATATCTATTAGCTAGAATGAGGCAAAATTAATTATGTATTGATCTGGTAAATCATTAGGGTAATTGGGGATGTAATTGTGTATAAAAGGAGGAGGTTTTTGGTCTTATTTTCTTCATTCTTTATCATAAAAATTAAACATATAACCAATACAATTACAATACATATCAATAGTACTTATAAAGTCTTTGAATAGTATCTGAATTTATTAAATCTATTTTTCTACCAACTATAAAGATTGTAAGCCATATATAATTAATAAGATCAGAATTACTGAGACCCATTTATTGAATTATATTTTAATACTTATTGGATTTGTACTACAGTATTCATAAAGAACCATAAAAATCTTCTAGACAACTGATCATTCAAGCTAGTTCTCATTTTTGTACTTGACCTCATCCTGACACTACCCCTCACATCATAGCCACATCCAAGTGCACCTTGACATGGGATACACTAGAAAGAAATTGTAAATAAACATAAATGGTTTTTGAAATTTTTTTAAAAAATATAACAAACAAAAATAGAAAATTATCACTTGAAGAGATCCCTCCAATTTGTAAAAATAATTGGAGATCAACAGTGATCATTATTCATGAAAAAAAAATTTTTTAATAAACTTAAAATGAAAATAAAGTAAAATTCTAACATAAATCAATTCAAACATAAAATTAAAAAAAAATAAAAATAAACATAAAATATCCTTGAATGCAGCTTTAAATGAGCATAATCTATTGATGTCATGTTGTTCCAGTTTATAGTCTTAGAGGACTACTTATATAATAAAAAAAAGCCAGGATTCAACTTGAAACAGGGAAGCTTTGGTAAAAAACATTGTGGGGTAGTTTAGTATAGAGCAGAAAGCCTATCAATTACCCCCAAACTCGCCAATATTGAATTTAGATCTACAAAAACATACATTTCAACACAATTTCTCACTGTAACTTTTTTCAACATTTAAATTTAATTATTTTTAGCTTAAATGATAATTATAGTTTATACTCTCTTGAGGAGTAAATCTTCTTTTTAAGTGATAGTAAAGTAGTTTTTCTTAATTTTGGAGGAAATCTTCTTTGAAAGATGGTGAGTACTTTATACTTGTTTTGGAGTCAGACTTTGGCACACCTTGTTCCTGTAAAATAAAACCACTTTACCTGGTCAGCAGATACCCTCATTGTCAACAAAGCTCCATTCAACTCCTCTAAAGTATAAGAACCACCAGATACTTAATCTCTAACTCTGTATGGCACATTCCACCTGTCAGCCAGGCTATACCAGGAGCCCAGTAAATGTTATGTCAATTTACTGGAACTAAAAGAGGGCTTAAAAATATTCTTATTATGTATATAAATAATATTATATTACATAATGAAATGATATAATTATTTTATTAAATATATATAAAATAAGTATTATATTAATTTTATTATTATATAAATTATTTATACATTTAAATTAAGCATGATATATTTTATATTCTATAAATTATGGCGCATTTTTGTGTATCTAATAAATATAAATTAATAATTAATTAATGTCACCGGACAACCTACGCACAAGGTTGAGGATGTTCCTGAAAGTGAGATGAGGGATTTAGAAACTTCTTTGAAGCACAGAGGAATGATTCGAGGAAATGATTCGAAGGTCAGTCTAAGTAAGAGCTACAGGTTCAAGGTATGTTCGAGAAGAATTATAAGATAGTTTCAAAGGTAATAGGAATTCTTAAGATCTCACGAAGGGTTGGAAACTCAATAATCAAAGGTTTAGGATTTAGAAATGATTTATTGAGAAAAAAAAAGAAAGATACAATAACAATGATTTAACTTAAAGATTTTACCACTATTAAATGTAAATACATTTTATAATTTAATTCTAAGGAATATCGAACCAAATACCCAACCATTTTATATCCTTTATTCCTCCTCGCATTGACCTCCCTCTCATCGCACCATTCCCATACCATTGACCATTACTAACATACACTTAGACCCTCTTCGCTAAATATCCGTCCATGCTCAATTTACCCCTTTTTATTAATTAACAAAACTTTTAATGAAAACCACTACTGTACTATTACGTTGATCCTAGCGCTGTGCGTCGCTTATTGAAAATGAGACTAAGGCATCCTATTGGGAGATGGACTAATTTAGATTTAGAGTTTAGGCTAGCGCAGTTAAATAGTAGGTACACAAAGGGGAATCGCAGTTGCTATGGAGAATTGCTTTCTGCGCTTCGAGTATAGATTTAGGACTCAATATTATTTATTTAATAAGCTGCTTTTGCCTCGAATGTCACGTGGCGCGTGACAATTAATCATAAACATATATTTTAATTATAAGTGTAAAATTAACTTATAATGTAATTAAATTAATAATTTAAATTTATATATTAAATAAAGCAATACATATCTTATTAAAAAATAATAATGGGCGCTTTTTTGACCCTTAATTGTGTCAGTAAAACTATTAAATAAATTAAAAAAACTTATTTAATAAGATGGTATCCAAATTGTCAACTTAAAATAGAAATATCATTAAATTAATTATTTGCTTCATTTAAAATAGTTATTGAATTAATTACATAGTTAAAAAAATTAATTAATTTTGCTTTATACTGGATTAAATTGATTACATGAATTTTTGCATGAAATTAATTTTATTTTTTTTAATTTAACCTTTTACATCTTACTGTAATACCTGTTTTGGATTATTTCACGCACTGTTCTTATGTTTCAGACTTACTTAGTTACTGATTATTTTAATTAACTGTTTTGGGAACTTTCACAAACCACATGACACTTGAGGCAAAAGAAGCTTATTAAATCAATAATACAGAGGTATAAATCCATACTCGAAGTGCAGAAAACGATTCTACATAGCAACTGCAACTTTCCTTTGTGTACACACTATTCAACCGCGCTAATCTAAGCTTTAAATCAAAATTAGTCAATCTCTCAATAGTGTGTTTAGTCTTTTCTTCAATAAGCGATGCACAGCGCAATAGTTAATGCAATATTCTGTTAAAAGGTTTATTAAGCATCTGTGAGTTAATAACAGGGGTAGTGAACATGGATGGGATGGTTAGTGGAGGATTAAAGGGTTAACGGATGTTAGAAAGGAGGGTCTAGGTGTAACAGGTGTATTTTTGGAGGTCTTTTGTGTGCAGAATGATGGATGGATATGAGGTCAATGGGAAGAGGAGTAATGGGTATAAAAGGGGTTGGATTTTGGTTTGATATTTCTTTAGAATTAAATTATAAAATGTATATATAGTTAATAGTGGTAAATCTTCAGGTTAAATCATTATTATTGTAAATTTCCTTATTTTCTCAGTAATCATTTCTAAAACTTAAATCTTTGATTATTGAGTTTCCAACCCTTTTTGAGATCCTAATAATATTATTATTACTTTAAATTATATTAAGATTCTTATTGAACATATCTCCAAGCAGTAGCTCTTCCTTCAAGTCATCTTCGAATCACTTCCCCAAACATTTCCTCTGTGCTTTGAAGAAGTTTCTAAACTTCTCCCTCCATCTCCCTTCCAGGAACACCCTTGACCTTGTGCGTAGGTTGTCCGGTGACAGTATAATATAATTCTCCGAAGTTCTCATTCTTTTGCACTACTACGTCCTTTTTCATGTGTCTCAAATTTTTTAAAATGGCACCTTTTCAACACACTCCTCCTACGGGTGCTACTACTAGGGCTCGCGCCAGAGGCAGGCCAACAGCCACACAGCTATTTCCTTCACTCACTCCCTAGAGCCTCTCAACCTTAGGGAACGGGGACACTCAGTCCAATCTGTAGAAGACATCCCCCAGAATTTTGATGATTCTAGAGAGGAAGAAGAAGGAGAGGATACAATGCATGAGGCACTATCTGCCCCTGCTACTCACCCTTCTGGTTAACCTTTGGAACCTGGAACATCTAATTCTCTGGAAGACTTCATGAGACTTTTCATGAAAACCCTTTCAAATCCAACGTCTTCAAAGGGATTAAAATTCAAAACTCCTTCTATGAAATCTCCTGATAAATTCAATGGAGAACATCAAGACAGATTGCGCCCCTTCTTGCAAACCTGAAAGCCTCTGTTCCATAACAACCCTCAAACCTTCAATAACAACCAATCAAAGGTTGTTTACACTTCTTCATTCCTAGACGGAAAAGCAGAAAGGTGGTTCAAACCTTATCTTCTCATGCTCTCTTCAACAGAAACCCACTTGCTCATTAATAACTGGGAAAAGTTTGAAGACCAACTTTTTATGTTGTTCGGTGAATCTAATGAAACTGACAACGCGGAAATTGAACTTTATTTCTTCTGCATGATTGATAATGGTAAAGTCTCTGAATATATCTCCAACTTCAGAGCACTTCCAACTCAAATAGGTTGAAATGATGCTGCACTCAAGTATCATTTCAAAAAGGGACATCCTTTGAAGATTCTGGATCAATTTAATCTTCATGGTCAGAAGATGACTACTTTAACGGATTGAATGGATCAAACCCTCAAACTCAACGGCGTTTACCAAGAATGACTAAAACATTGTCGATACGCCAACAAAGCTCAAGGCCTAAATTTTAAATCGGGACCTTCTTCACACCCACAGACAACTCAATCCTCATAAACTCAATCCAAACCCAATAAGGGAAAGGACAAACATCGACCAAAAAGCTCAACCCCAGGCAATATCAGTAAGGTACTGGATCCAAAAGGGGAACTTAAAAAAGCTGAGAGGAGCGATGAGCAGATAATAGGTTATGTATGTATTGTGGGGGTAAGCACAAGCTACAAGATTGTGTAAAGTTGAAGGAAAGAGAAGTTACTAGTTCAAGGTCAAAAAACTAGTAGATAGTTTACTTGTGTGCAAAGAAAACTATCTTATCTCTCCCAGTGCACAGAACCTCCATGTCTTAAGGACTGGAGTTGCCTTAAACCGCTTGAGATTCATTCTTTTTAAGGAGGATACCCCCTTTAGTTGTCTTATAGACTCTGGAGCTTCAATTTCTTTTTTCAGTTTATCTTTTGCCGAGAAGTTAAAGCTGAAATTCACAGATATCGATAAAACTCCCCTTTATTTGGTCAAATCAGAGGAACCCAAATTTTGGGTAAGTAAGAAAGTTTTATGGGTTTTCAACTTTCTGAATTTTCCCCCCTTTGAGTGGGAATTATAAGTCTTGGATGCCCCAAGAATGAATAATACCATACTTGGTCATGACTTTTTAACACATTGGAATCCTGAAATTGATTGGTCATGGGGATTGATCACCCCACGCACTAAGTATATTTCTGATTCTTCAATTCAGTTCATTAGGGAGTTAAACAACCCGTCTGAAAATTTCCTGCTAAAGGACAAATCTCTTCCGGATGACTTGCAAGCATCTGATCTTTCTCTAAATGAGCAATCGGCTAGCCCTTCTAGCTCAATCACTTCACTTGAAGAGGATTTAAATTGCCTCAAAGTAGTCAAATTATGCTCTCTCAATTCTGGTCTTCCCTCGACAGATTCTCTCAAAGATAATGAGGACAACCAAATTCACATTGAAGCAATTAAATAAACTCTACCTGAAATCTATCACGATCTCCTCAATGTTTTCTCAACCTTCAAGGCTAATAAATTACCACCTCATTGACCAAGGCCAATAAGTTACCACCTCATCCACCCTACGACCATCAAATAGAGTTAATAGGTCCAGTACCTCCAGCAGGTCCTGTCTATTCTTTGTCGAAGGACAAATCTCAAGTCCTTCAAGACTACATTGCAGAGAATGTAGCCAAAGGTTTCATCAGAGCCAGTAAATCTCCAACCGGATCCCCTGCTCTTTTTGTAAAGAAAAAAGATGGTAGCCTTAGGTTGTGTGTTGACTATAGAAAGCTCAACACAGTCACAAAGAAGAATGCATATCCCGTTCCTCCTATGTCACTGCTTCTTACCCTTTTTAATGGTGCTAATTTCTTTTCTAAAATTGGTCTTAGAGGTTCTTATAATCTTATTTGCCTTGTGGAAGGTCATGAACCACTGACTGCAATGTGAACTAGATTTGGTAGTTTTGAATATTTAGTCATGCCTTTTGGATTATCAAACGTACCATCTACTTTTCAAAATTTTGTTAATGACATCTTTCAAGATGTTGTCAAACAATTTTTTGTCCTCTACTTAGACAATATTTTAATTTTCTTGAAGACACTAGATGAACATATTCATCATGTTTGACAGTCTCTAAATCACCTTCGAGATCACAGTCTCTACGCCAAGCACAAAAAATGCAAATTCCATCTCAAATATATTGATTTTTTTGGGTTTACGTTTTCCACTGATGGTTTAATCATGGACAACAAAAAGGTCCAAAAAGTCCTGGAATGGCCTGAGCCCAAATCTGTTAAATCCCTCCAAGGATTTTTGGGTTTTGCCAATTTCTTTAGAAGATTTATTAAAGATTACTCAAAAGCTATTTCCAATCTTACTTCTCTTCTTAGAAAAGATATTCCTTTTTTTTACTTCTACAGCACAAAAGGAATTCGAAGCATTGAAGACTGCGTTCACCACAGCTCCAATTCTTTGACACTTTGATCCTTCTGCTTCGACAATAGTCAAGACAGATGCTAGCGATTATGCTATCACAGGGGTCATTTTTCAATTCAATCCTGAAACAAAATTGTTTCATCCTGTTGCTTGTGAGTCAGGCAAACTCATTGCCGCAGAATAAAATTATGAAATTCATGACAAAGAGCTTTTAGCTATTATTCATTGTCTTAAAAAATGGCATTCTTTTCTTCTCAGCCTATATTGTCTTAAAAAATGGCATTCTTTTCTTCTCAGCCTATATAGTCCTTTTCAAATCCTGAATGACTATAATACTTTGAAATACTTTATGTCTTCCAAAGTGTTAACCAGGTGTCAAGCCAGGTGGGCTGAATTTCTGTCTGAATTTCCCTTTTCTATTTCCTATTGCCCAGGTAAGAACTGTATTGTCCCAGATATCCTGTCACTTTGAGACGACGTTTACCTACAGCGGAGGGACGCATTTGCTGAAAAGAACCCAGTAAATGTGAAATCAATCTTCAATGAATCAATGATAACGGCTCATAAACTTGATTCGATGACAATTCAATCATTTCAAAATCCACTATCCAACATCCTCGAAGCTCAGTCAAAGGATAATTATTGTTTAGGGTTAAAAGACAAAATACTCTCAAAGCAAGGGGCCAAAAGATTTAGTATTGAATCAGGTCTATAAGTTTTCGAAGGCAGAGTAGTCATACCCAACAACAATGAAATAAAATTATAGATTTTCATTAGTTGACATGATTCTCCATTAGATGGTCATTTCGGGGTTGATATTATCCTCACCAGAAAGTTGTTCTACAAAAGAGGCATTGTCAATTTCAGACAAAAGGGCATGCATCTCTTTTGTAGATCTTCCTTTTTATTGAACCACAGAATTACATGTGTTCAATTCTAGTTTCAATAATTTTTTAGGGGAGGAAATCTTAAATTTTCTCTTCCCATTCATCCCCATTGTGAAAAATTGGTTTGAAGGATCCAATTTTATTCCACACTTAGTTAAAATATCATTCCCCACAATAAACCAATTGCTCAAGTTATCATTTTACATGACAACAAAATCACAAATAGCTCTTACAAAACCATGGTTATATTTAAAAAACACTGTGGCTTTTTATTTACCAATGGGGGAAAAAACAGAGCCATAACCTCTCCAATTTTCAGAAATTATAGGCATCAGTTTTGATTTATATTCTTGATCCACTGAAGCAAGTGCTCTTTCAGAAACTACACTTCCTCCAGCTCCAGAATCCAGAACAGCATCAATGCTGGTTCAATTAATCAAGACTGGTGCCTTGAGAGGGGCAATATTAATTGAGTCATCCTCATTGTTCTTTATGATCTCAGCGTCTTCAGCTGTAGATAAAGCATTATTATCAATATCAATATTATTTAAATAAAGAATATCTTCTTCCATAATCAAGATTTATTGTTGAGATTCATATGAAATATTCCTGGCACAATCAATTGACGTTGTAGACAATCCTATAGTACTAGCTATAGGCCTTGACCAAGGGAGTTGGAGAAAAACCAGAGAGAAAATCCCCTGTGCCTTTAGAAAAATAGAGTGAGATTTACTTGCTAAAGTAAGTTGGTTCCTGTTTTGCTAAAGCTCCTTTTTAACACACTTGACTGCTTGATGAACCAAGAAAGTAGTCCCCAGATAGACTACCAGACCAAAGAACTGAAATGTAGAGTAAAGTCCACACCAGAGACAGCAAAGATACTTGATGTAGGCTGCAAATCCACACCAGAGACAGCAATAATACTTGCTATAGCTTGCAAGACTATAACAGAGAAAACAGTTGCCAAAGTTAAGTTAAATGAAGAACTTACTTGCAACAAACACAGCCAATTGTGGCCAGAAAACAGTGAAAACTGAGTGAGGAACAATGATATCACCTCCGGATAGTTGTATGATGATTAGGGTTGCCCCAAACTGTCTTATTCACTATGTACACACAGACCACTATCTAAGAGCCCATGCGCACCCACCAATCTGGCGCCTGTACCCACCAAATGGCATAAAAAACCCTCCTGGAGCGCTTGCCAACCTCCTAAAACAGAGGCGGGCGGGCTTCCCGACGTCAGAGGTGCCGCCTGAAGCGGCCCAGCCTCCCTGAATCCAGAAAACCAATAAAAACCACTAATCTACTTAGAAAAATTAGCTACAACTACTAAAACCTTTAAAACACGGAATTTCACTATAACAACATTCACCACGGGAAATCTAGGGGTGAATTGCTAGCAATCCCCTCTCTTGAAATTTAGAGTGTCCCTTAATTATGCCAGGTTTATGAATACTTTATAAACATAAGTAAATTAGAGTTAGATTTACATTTATTCTCAGATTGATTATAGATAGAATATCAACTGATTCCAAATTATGCACAATTTGATCCTCCAGAATTTGATTTTGGTCCTCTGATGAGAACAAATTGAGCACAAATTGATCTAACCTAAGCTTATGCATATATAATAATTCAGGATACTTGCTCTATTAAATTTGATAATAAAAAAAATATTGATGAATTTATATAAAAAAAATTATTATGTAAGATATTAAATTATAAATTTAGGCATCATAGGAGGTCACGTAATAGAACTTAATTATACTATGTGACACCTTAATACTTTATCACGCAGTTTGAAACATTTAAAACAAAATGAGTCATAATGGGCAATGAAATTGCTTGGACAGACTCTTTCAAAATTAATACTGACCATAATACACAAGTATGAAACCTTGGCATCTATCCAATAAAACATTTTCCTTCTGATAAATGGATTTTTCTCAGTTACTACCTGCTAAAAAGTGTCCTTCTGTGGTTTTTCTGACCTTCAGGGGGTAATTTGGCCACATCACACTACTTCTATTTCCATGATTGACCAAAAAATCATCCTAATTCCCATCTAAAGAGTTGATATCATCTGACTGTGGCTGATCAAAGGGGTCCACCACAAGTTTGGCCAAAATTTTGGTGAACACTTTTTTGATGGATAGTGACTAACTGGTGCTTTCCGAAATTGTCCACCTCAAGTTAGGATAAACTTCAGGAGGATAAATTTATTATGAATACCAAATTAACTGAAGAATACTTTTGCCCTAGCTACTCTGCATCATAAAAGTGTCCAACTGAGGTTTAGCCATAATTCAGGTAGACACTTTTGGAAAGGCACAGTCTGATGGGTTTATAATCTATATATGGCAATAAGTATCAGTTTTTTATCAACATGGAGCTAGAATTAATTTAATATGGCCAAAGTGTCCACCTGAAGTTTGGCCAAAATACAGGTGGAAATTTGTATGAGGATTACTTGATGAAATGAAGAATACTTTCAATTACTTTCCATCATAAAATTTTCAAACTTAAGTTTATCAAAAATTGTGGTGACACTTTTTCCAGATCCAGTCATATGGGATCAACTCTCTATATGGCAATGAGAATCAATTTTTAGTCAATCATGGCATTAGAAGTAATTTTATATGGAAAGTCTTTCCATCTGATTTTTGGCCAAAAATAAGTTGGAAATGTTTATGAGGAATACTAGATTAACTAAAGAAGACTTGCACCCTACTACTTTCCATCATAAAAGTGTCCACCAGAAGAATTCTCAAACTTGTGGTTGACACCTTTGGCCTGGTCCAGCCATATGGGATCAATTCTGCATATGGAAATGAGGATTTAATTTGGTCAATCATGGTACTAGAAGTAATTTGATAAAGATAAAGTGTCCAACTAAATATTTTAAAAAAATCAGTTGAAAACTTCATTTAGTTTTTCAAAAAATCAAATTAAGTAAAATTTTATTCCTGATGATGCCCATTTTATCCAACACCTCTTCTGAGCCTTTAAAGTAGGCATTTAGCTTGAATTTTGAATTTCATATAAAATCCCTATTATTCAACCTATTTCTTTTTATCACTTTTTTTTCTTTTAGATATCAATTAATTTTATGTAAAAAAAATCATTTTCATAATTTTTTACCTGTATTTAATAGAATTATTAAAGGTTTAACATCACCCTGTAAGCATTTGGCACATGTTTTTTTGCTATACTAATAAAAATAATAATATACTGGTAACAAAAAATTGATCAAATGATAAAATATTAATAAAACAGAAAGATCAAATACCAGTGGATATGTTTTAAAAAAATACCTGTTGCACTGAAGAAGAGCTGCACCCTAGATACTCACCATCAAAAAAGTGTCCAGCACAAGTTCGGCTGAACTTGTGCTGGACACTTTTGGTCAGTTGCAGTATATGAGATCAATTCTCGCTATGGCAATGAAAAAAATTTTTTGGATAAAAAACTTCACTAGAAGTAGTTTTACATAGCCAAATTTTTTACCTAGATTTCATCCAAACCACAGGTGCACAATTTTTATCTTTGAAAAAAAGTCAATTTAGTACAATTTATCCCTGATGGCTCTCATTTGCTTCAACACCTCTACTGGCCTTTGATAGTAAGAATATTACTTGGATTTCTTTTTTCATATTTGATCCCTTTAAATTAATTTTTTATTCCTGATATTGCTTTTGGATATCAATTACCAATTTTTATAATAAATTATTTTCATATTTTTATACATTTATTTAATAATATTATAAATGGCATAAAATCACCTGGCATGCATTTGGCACATGAGTTTTTTCTATACTTATAAAATTAATAATATAATGGCGACCAAAAATTAATCAAATGATATTAATGAGTGAGGAACAAATATAAAATACCAGTAGACATGTTTGTAAGAAATACTAGGTGAACTGAAGAAAAATTCTACCCTAGCTACTCTACATTAAAAAAGTGTCCAGCACAAGTTTGGCCGAACTTGTGCTGGACACTTATGGTCAGGTGCAGTCAGATGGGAGTGATTCTCTCTATGGAAATGAAGATAAATTTTTGATAAAAAATTACACTAGAAGTAGTTTGATATGGCAAAATTTTCATACTGAAGTTTTGGTAAAGCTCAAGTGGATTTTTTTTATTTTTACAAAAAAGAAAATTTAGTGAAAGTTTAGCCCTGATTGTTCTAATTTAATTCAACATCTCTTTTTTCTATTTATGGCAGGAATTTAACTTGGATTTTAATTTCTATCTTTGATTTCTTTTATTTTACTTTTTTCCTCTCATATTGCTTTTGGATAGAAGTTTATTTTTTGTAAAATAAATCATTTTCATGTTTTTTTACCTTTATTTAATAATATTATAAAAGGTGTAACATCACCCAGTATTCAATTGGCACACAATTTTTTGCTATACTGATAACATTAATAATATAATGCTGACAAAAAATTAATCAATTGATAAATATGAGTGAGGCACAAAGATTTAATAACAGTGGAAATGTTTATAAGAAATTTCAGATGATTAAAAATGACTTGCACTCTGGATACTCTTCATGATAAAAGTGTCCAGGACAAGTTTTGCCAAACTTGTGATGGACACTTTTTGTTGCATGCCGTCAGACGCAATCAATTCTTTTTATGGAAATGAGACTGAATTATCAATCCATCATTGCACTGAAAGTAGTTTTACATAGACAAATTGTCCCCTGGAAGTTTTTCCAAACCAAAGGTAGACAATTTTTTCCTTTGGTAAAAAGTAAATTTGAACCATGTTAATCTATGATTGTGTCCATTTTTTCTGAAGCCTCTACTGGCTCATGATAGCAGAAATTTCACTTAATATCTATATTTCATGTTTGATCTCTTTAATTTTAATCTTAACCTTTTATTTATCCTTTAGCTTTTAAATATCAATTTTATTTTGGTAAAACTGATAACTTTCACATTTTTTTATATTTATTATATTATATTATTAAAGTTGTAAAATCATCCAGTGTACATTCATTACACATTTTTTTGCTATACTAAAAACATTAATAATATAATGGTGACTAAAAAATAATCAAATAATAAATATGGATGACACAGAAAGATTAAATACCCATAGACATTTTTAAAATGAATATAAGATTAACTGAAGAAGATTTGCACCCTAGCTACTCTCCATCATAAAAGTGTCCAGCACAATTTCAGCTGAGCTTGTGCTGGACACTTTTGGTTGCATGCAGTCAGATGGGATAAATTTACTCAATGGAAGTTAAAATGAATTTTTGCTCAATCATTGCACAAGAAGTAGCTTTATACTGCTATACTATCCTCCTGATTTTTTGGAAAACATCAGGTGGACACTTTTATTAATTTTAAAAAAAAGAAAAAATATTCCAAATCTAGAACTGGTGGTGCAAATTTGGTCTGAAAACTCAAATTATCTTTGATGGCAGAAATTTTATTTGAATGTTTAACTTCATATTTAATCACTTTTATTTTACTTTTTTATTACTGTTTTTGCTTTCAAATATCAATTTATTTATTGTAAAACTAATAATTTTGATATTTTTTTTTACTTTTATTTAATAAGATTATGAAAGATGTAGCATCTCCCAGTATGCATTTGGCTTACAAATTTTTTCAATACTAATAACATTAATATTATAATGGTGAAAAAAAATGAATCAAATGATAAATATGAATGACACAGAAAGATCATATACAAGTGGATTTGTTTATAAGGAATACCTGATGAACTGAAGAAGACCTGCACCCTAGATGCTCACCATCATAAAAGTGTCCAGCATAAGTTCGGCCGAACTTGTGCTGGACACTTTTGGTTGCATGCAGTCAGATGGGATAAATTACTCTATGGAAGTGAAAATGACATTTTGCTCAATCATTGCACAATAAGTAGTTTGATATTGCCAAAATGTCCTCCTGAATAATTTTCAAAACTCATCAGGACACTTTCTTTGGTTTAACAAAAAAGAAAATATAGTGCAAGTTTAGCCCTGGTGGTGCACATTTGATCTAACACCTCTACTTGTTATTGATAGTGGGAATTTTCTTTAGATTTTTTTTCTTATTTTATCCCTTTTATTTTACTTTTTTATTGCTCATATTGCTTTGGATATCAATTTTTAATTTTCAAAATAAATAATTTTCATACTCTTATACCTTTATTTAATAATATATGATTAAAGGTGGAACACCAACTGGTATGCATTTTTCACACAAGTTATTACTATAGTAATAACGTTAACAATATAATGATGACAAAAAATTAATCAAATGGTAAATTTAAATGACACAGAAAGATCAAATTCCAGTGAAAATGTTTATAAGAAATCCCTTTTGAGTTTAAGAAGATTTTCTGTATACCTACTCTCAATTATAAAAGTGTCCAGCACAAGTTCGGCCGAACTTGTGCTGGACACTTTTGGCTGCATGAAGTCATATGAGATAAATTCTCTCTATGGCAATTAAAAATGATATTTCACTCAATTATTGAAGTAAAGAATGTTTAATATTGTAAAATTGTCCCCTGGATGTCTGTCAAAACCTCAGTTCAAAATTTGTTAGCTATACATAAAAGTAAGTTTAGACCAAGTCTTGACCTAGGGGTCCCCAACTGTCCCAACACCACTTCTGGCTCTTGATAGTAAAATTTTACTTGTATTTTTTTTTCATATTTGATCCCATTTATTTTCATTTTACTTTTCTATTACTCTTTTTAATTTTAAATATCAATTTATTTTTTTAAAAACTAAACATATTCATATTTTTTTAACTTTATATAATAATATTATTAAAGGTGTAACATCACGAATTTTGCATTTGGCATGCAGGTTTTTGCTATACTAGAAACATTAATAATATGTATGGTGACAAACAATTAATTATAAGATAAATATGAATGATAAAAAAAAGTTAAAACCCCAATAGAAATGTGAAAAATAAAAAACTGATGTACTGAGAAACACTTCCACCCTAGCTGCTCTCCATCATAAAAGTGTCCAGCACAAGTTCAGCCAAACTTGTGCTGGACACATTTGTTCAGATGCAGTCAGATGTGATCAATTCTCTCTGTGGAAATTAAATTAAAAAAAATTCTAAATAATTACATTAGAAGTAGTTTGGTATGGCTGAATTATCCACCTTGAGTTTTTCCAAACCTCAGGTGAAAAATTTTTTATCTTTAAAAAAATTAAATTTTATCAAATTTAGCCCTGGTGGCACCCATTTGTTTCAACACCTCAACTGGCTCTTGAAGGCAGGAATTTTTCTTGAATTTTTCTTTTTCATATTTGATCTCTTTTACTTTACTTTTTTATCACTCATGTTACATTTGGATATTAATTTATAATTTTGGAAAAGAAATCATTTTCATTTTTTTTTAACATTTTTTAATAATATTATAAAAGGTGTAATATAACATGGCATGCATTTGGCGCACAAGTTTTTTCTGTACTAAAAAAATTAATAAAATTCTAATGACAAAAAATTAATCAGATAATAAAATATGAATAACACAAAAAGATCAAATACCATTTGACATTTTTTATAAAAATAACAGTTGCACTGAAGAAGACCTGCACCCTAGCTACTTTCCATCATATAGTGTCCAGCACAAGTTTGGCCGAACTTGTGCTGGACACTTTTGCTCAGGTGCAGTCAGATGGGATCAATTCTCTCTATGGAAATGAAAAAAATTATTTGATAAGAAACTTCACTAGATGTAGTTTGATATAGCTGAATTATCCACCTAGAGTTCATCCAAACCACAGGTACACAATTTTTTATCTTTAAAAAACAATCAATTAAGTACAATTTATCCCTGACGGCTCTCATTTGCTTCAACATCTCTACTGGCCTTTGATATTAGCAATAATACTTGGATTTCTTTTTTCATATTTGATCGCTTTAAATTAATTTTTTATTCCTCATATTGCTCTTGGATATCAATTAATAAATTTTAAAATAAATTATTTTAATATTTTTATACATTTTTTTAATAATATTATAAAATGTGTAACATCACTCAGTATGCATTTGGCACACAATTTTTTGCTATACTTATATCATTAATAATATAATTAAGACAAAAAATTAATCAAACAATTTGTATGAGTGAGGCACAAAGATAAAATACCAGTAGACATGTTTGTAAGAAATACCAGATGAACTGAAGAAAAATTCTACCCCAGCCGCTCTCCATCATAGAAGTGTCCAGCACAAGTTCGGCCGAACTTGTGCTGGACACTTTTGGTCATGTGCAGACAGATGGGATCAATTCTCTGTATGGCAACAAAAAAATTTTTTTATCAAATTTCACTAGAAGTAGTTTGGTTTAGCTGAAACATCCACCTGCTGTTCTGCCCAATATCAGGTGTATAATTTTTTATCTTTAAAAAAAAGGTCACTTATTACAATATAGCTCTCATGGCTCCCATTTTTTTCAACACTTCTACTGGCTCTTGAGAGCAAGAATTTTACTAGTATTTTGTTTTTCATAATTGATCTCTTTGAGATTAATTTTACCTTTTTATCCCTCATATTGCTTTTGTATATCAATTTATTTTTTGTAAAACAAATCATTTTCATATTTTTTTACCTTTATTTAATAATATTATAAAAGGTGTAACATAACCCGGTATGCATTTGGCACACAAGTTTTTGTTATACTTATAATATTAATAATTTAATGGTGACAATAAATTAATCAAATGATATATATGAGTGAGGCACAAAGATCAAGTACCAATGGACATGTTTATAAGAAATACAAGATTAACTGAAGAAAAATTCTACCCTAGCTACTCTCCATCATAAATGTGTCCAGCACAAGTTTGGCTGAACTTGTGCTGGACACTTTTTGTCACATGTAGTCTGGTGTGATCAATTCTATCTCAATCATTGAACTAGAAGTTGTTTGATATGGCTAAATGGTTATGCTGAAGTTTTTTTAAACCTCAGATTGGCACTTTTTTGTTTTTCAAAAAAGCAATTATAGTCCAAGTTTAGCCTCACTGGTGGACATTTGCCCCAACATGTCTACTTGCTCTTGATGGCAGTATATTTATTTTAATTTTTTATTTCATATTTTATTCCTTTAATTTTACCTTTTTATCCCTCATATTGCTTTTGTATATCAATTTTTTTTTGTAGAAAAAATCATTTTCATATTTTTTTACCTTTATTTAATAATATTATAAAAGGTGTAACATCACCCGGTATCCATTTGGCACACGAGTTTTTGTTATACTTATAATATTAAAACATAATGGTGACAAAAAATCAATTAAATGATAAATATGAGTGAGGCACAAAGATCAAATACCAGTGGACATGTTTATAAGAAATACCAGATGAACTGAAGAAAAATTCTACCCTAGCTAATCTCCATCATAAAAGTTTTTAGCACAAGTTCGGCCAAACTTGTGCTGGACACTTTTGGTCGTGTGCAGTCAGATGGGATCAATTCTCTGTATGGCAACAAAAAAATTTTTTTATCAAATTTCACTAGAAGTAGTTTGGTTTAGCTGAATCATCCACCTGCTGTTCTGCCCAATATCAGGTGTATAATTTCTTATCTTTAAAGAAAAGGTCACTTATTACAATTAAGCCCTGATGGCTCCCATTTGCTTTAAAACCTCTACTGGCTCTTGATAGCAGGAATTTTACCAGTATTTTTTTCATATTTTAACTCTTTGACTTTTATTTTACTCATTTATTCCTCTTTTTCCTTTTAAATTTCAATTTAATATTTGTAAAAATATTCCTTTCCATATTTATTTACATCTATTTTAAAATTTTTTTGAAGGTATAACTTCACATGGTTTGCATTTGGAACACAAATTTTTGCTATACTAATAACATTAATAATATAATGGTGATAAAATATTAATCGGATGATAAATATGAAAGATACAGACTGATCAAATACCAGTAGACATGTTTATGAGAAATACAAGATGAACGAACTGAAGAAAATTTCCACCTAAGCTACTCTCCATCATAAAAGTGTCCAGCACAAGTTCAGCCGAACTTGTGCTGGACACTTTTAGTCATGTGCAGTCAGATGGGATCAATTCTCTATATGGCGACAAAAAAACATTTTTTTATTAAACTTCACTACAAGCAGTTTTGTTTAGCTTAATCATCCACCTGTTATTATTCCCAACCTCAGGTGTATAATTTTTTATCTTTAAAAAGAAGTTCACTTATTACAATATAGCTCTGATGGCTCCCATTTTTTTCAACACATCTACTGGCTCTTGAGAGCAAGAATTTTACT
Organism: Hemileia vastatrix; assembly: GCA_030280995.1. NCBI lineage: Eukaryota > Fungi > Basidiomycota > Pucciniomycetes > Pucciniales > Zaghouaniaceae > Hemileia > Hemileia vastatrix. The sequence goes on along the minus strand of JASXTE010000003.1, from coordinate 35,598,633 downwards.
AGTATTTTGTTTTTCATAATTGATCTCTTTGAGATTAATTTTACCTTTTTATCTCTCATATTGCTTTTGTATATCAATTTATTTTTTGTAAAACAAATCATTTTCATATTTTTTTACCTTTATTTAATAATATTATAAAAGGTGTAACATCACCCGGTATGCATTTGGCACACGAGTTTTTGCTATACTTATAATATTAATAATTTAATGGTGACAATAAATTAATCAAATGATATATATGAGTGAGGCACAAAGATCAAGTAGCAATGGACATGTTTATAAGAAATACAAGATTAACTGAAGAAAATTCTACCCTAGCTACTCTCCGTCATAAATGTGTCCAGCACAAGTTCGTCCAAACTTGTGCTGGACACTTTTTGTCACATGCAGTCTGGTGTGATCAATTCTCTCTCAATCATTGAACTAGAAGTTGTTTGATATGGCTAACTGGTTATGCTGAAGTTTTTGTAAACCTCAGATTGGCACTTTTTTGTTTTTCAAAAAAGCAATTATAGTCCAAGTTTAGCCTCACTGGTGGACATTTGCCCCAACATGTCTACTTGCTCTTGATGGCAATATATTTATTTTAATTTTTTATTTCATATTTGATATCTTTAATTTTACCTTTTTATCCCTCATATTGCTTTTGTATATCAATTTTTTTTTTGTAAAACAAATCATTTTCATATTTTTTTACCTTTATTTAATAATATTATAAAAGGTGTAACATCACCCGGCATGCATTTGGCACACGAGTTTTTGTTATACTTATAATATTAAAACATAATGGTGACAAAAAATCAATCAAATGATAAATATGAGTGAGGCACAAAGATCAAATACCAGTGGACATGTTTATAAGAAATACCAGATGAACTGAAGAAAAATTCCACCCTAGCTAACCTCCATCATATAAGTGTCCAGCACAAGTTCAGCCAAACTTGTGCTGGACACTTTTGGTCACATGCAGTCTGATGTGATCGATTCTCTCTATTGCAATGAAGATGAATTTTTTTCAATAATTGCACTAGAAGTTGTTTGATATGGAAAAATTGTCATCCTGAAGTTTTGGTAAAGCTCCAGTGGATTTTTTTTTATTTTTACAAAAAAGAAATTATAGTCCAAGTTTAGTGCCACTGGTGGGCGTTCACCCCATCATGTCTACTTGCTCTTGATGGGAGGAACTTCACTTTAATTTTTTATTTGATATTTGATCCCTTTAATTTTACCTTTTTATCCCTCATATTGCTTTTGGATATCAATTTATTTTTTGTAAAACAAATCATTTTCATATTTTTTTACCTTTATTTAATAATATTATAAAAGGTGTAACATCACCCGGTATGCATTTGGCACATGAGTTTTTGCTATACTTATTATATTAATAACTTAATGGTGACAAAAATCAATCAAATGATAAATATGAGTGAGGCACAAAGGTCAAATACCAATTAATCAATAGTTCTTTTTAATATTATAATTTTTTTGATTAAATAAAATGGTAATAATGAATTATATTTTTCATCCACAATTCCACTCTAATGATTCCCACTGCACAAAAAGGGTTCACTTGGTCCTTTCTTTACTGCTTGTGCATATATTTTATTGCCCACAGTACTACAATTTTTTGTAGTGATTATCCCACATCTGATTCAGGAATATTTTTAAACAATATAAGTTTTTTTTAAAAAAGACCTTATCATATCCAATCTCCCACAAAAAATACAACCTGTTTTTGTATTAAAGCCCGTTAATTATTAAGAAATTGTTAAAATAATTAGATTAGACCCTGGCACAGCTAGATCCATACCAACCGACCTAAAGTCTTTTCAATATTGAAAACAATTAAATAAAATTATGATATCATACTAAATTCTGGGCACCAACCATAATTCAGCACTTCTCATTTGTTCTGCTTCAAAATGAGTGCATGTAGCATTTTTCTAACGTCTGACTGTTTTTCTTCCTTCCCTCACACCTTTAGTCCAGAATGAAAATTTAGTATGAGTTTTGGTCAAAATGGTTTGCCAGTGTTATCTGTATGCAATATGAATTCATATTGCATATTTCTATTTATGCATAAAATATACTCGTTAAACATCATTTTTTGCATTTTTCAATCATTATGCATATTCATTATAAAGATTTATATACATATTAATATATTTTATTCATATACGTATATGCACCTTTTTTTGCATATTCAATATGCATATTTTTAATGCATATTCAATATGCATATTTTTACGCATATTTTTATTCATATTCTATATGCATATTTTTTATGCATAATCACTATACATATTTTTTATGCATATTTATTCTTCATAATCATTATGCATACACTTTGGAAAGGCAATTCACATCAATTTTTAGCATGCAATAAGTATCCACCATGCAAATTCAAATGCATATGCATCTATATCATACACGCAACATATATTCAAGTTTAATATTTGAATTTTAAGGTATGCTAAGTAATGTTGTTCAACCTTTTGCCAAACCTGAGATTAACTGATGTTCAATGTGGTTCCTAAGCTCTGCTCAAGGAGGGATTGTTCTGGATTCAATCTGTGACAGTTTATTTTTTCAATGTTTTTTCATCAGATTTAAAAACATATTTCTGACAGTTTCAGGATGGTTTCCCAACAGTTTCCTGACAAATTCCTAATAGTTTCAAATAGAGGGAACTGCTAGCAGTTCTCCCCCAGATTTCCCGTGGTGATTGAGACATGAAATATAGAGAAAAATTAGCTCTATCCAATGGTAATAAGCACTTAACCCTAAGACTTAAGCTTAGCCCGTAAAACACGAAAAACAAAATTAAACAGCAATCTTTTATAAATGAAAAATGAGGAAATGACCCCTTAAAACTCAGAATATGAAAAATGTCTACAAGACATAAAATATAGAGAAAAACCATGGCTATCCAATGATAGTACCCACATACCCGCAGACTCAATATCCACGGAATAAAACCAGAAAAATACCCAATTCTTTAACAGATGTCAATTAAGACATGCACAAACCGTGCCAAATCACACAACAAAGGCCCCTGCCAATGTTGGAAGACGACAACCTATCATCCAGTGCTACTGTGTCATCAGAATGCTCCTCTGTTTGTTCTACAAGATTTATCTTCTTGTCACAAACATGGACTTTCTGCCAAGGCTTGTTGCACTTGAAGCAAGTGTTTGTTGCATACTTTTTTGGTTCAACAGGGGCAGAAGGTTTACCAACCTTTTCCAGAGGTTTCTGTTGGTAAGTGGAGGGTTTCTCCAAAGGGGTCCTAGGAATGAATCTTCTGGCATCATACTTGTTGTTTAGAAGGATCTCATTGCAAGTATTAATGAAAGAAGAGGGTTCTCTGGAGAACTCAGTCCTAGTCACTATCAAGTCTCTCAGAGACATTGTTAATTTATAAAGGATCCTGTCCTTCCATAACTCAAACTCCATATTTGGGTCCATTGCCCTCAAGATTTTTATGAGTTTCATTAAAAGCTCAATAGGTTTATTTGTAGAAGAGCTATATCTAGTTTCCTCATACTGCCTATTTTGAGCCATTCTGAACTTGGGGCCACCAAATTGTGCTTTAATCAATTTCTTCCAATCCTCCCATGAGTAGTCATTCCCATCCAGGAGAACAGATTCATACCACATTAGGGCAACATAAGTAAACAAAGAAATTAACTTGGACACAATTTCCTCATCTGGGAGATTTTAAGAATTTTTTAATTTATCAATTCCGTGAATAAATTGTTGCCAATCAGAGGAAGAATCACCATCAAATGTTGTGTGCTGGTCAATTTTTGGCCAATTCTTTTGATTTGAAGGAGTCTCCTTAGTACAAGCTTGTTTCTGAGTAAGGAGCAGCTGTAACTTCTCTTGTTGCGCAGTAATCTCATTGTTCAATCCCTCTGTTAAAGTTCCTGGTGAATTATTAGTTTTTAATTGAAACTCAGGGGTATCAACATGTATTTATGGAACTGATTTACTTTTAGATGAACTAGCCACAGGTAACTCTGGAGCATCCTGTACTGTTTCTTCCTTCAAAGAAATCTCAGAATACTTTTGATCAATAAACAATGAGTTCAATTTCTCCTCAATGGTTGTTAGTCTAGTTTTCAATCTTGGAAGACTAGATCAATTCTCATTGATTGTTGCAAAAGATAACTGATTCTTATTTTGAAAAGATGAAAAATGGTCATTCAATCTTTTCAGATTCATCTTATCTATCTCCACCTCCTGGAAACAGGCAGATACAGTATCTTTCAGTTTAGACAAATCATTTTTTATATTTTGCCATTAAGAAACTTTCTTTTCATGGGTTGCTTTTTAATGAGACAATTCATCAGAGACTATCTGTGATTCACTTCTTAATGCTTGATAACCCTGATCAGTTAACAAACTATTATATCTCTGAGTCAATTGCATGTTGTTCATTATGTGGTTTTGTTTGGCAATAATATCTCTCAAGTACTCATCATTAACCTTTGCTACATCTGGAGTGTTTCTCAATAAAGAAACCGAGTAACTTTCCAGACTCTCATAGAACTCAAGGTCAAGAGTTTCATCAATTACAGCCATATCAGGGTTAAGCATTGATTTAGCAATTAAAAGTAATGGATTAGATACATGAGTTATTTGTCTACTACTCCCAGCCTCTACTAGTCTCAAGGTTTCTTCTACCCTCTCAGATTTACCTGAAATAACATAATCAGCTACAAGAAATGGCACTTGAGAATCAATAGAGGGATGTACCAGGGTTTGCTGGGTATGACCATATTGGGCTTTCTTCTTCTTTTGCCTCCTTGATAGGGGTGAGGAGGTGTGGGGTTGACCTGGTTGGGTCTTGACGGACCTGCCTGAGGTAACTGATGCTGATTTTGAGACAGGTAGTCCCACTGCCACTTGGACACTTCCACATTTTCTTGGGACTGGGGAGCCAATTGTTGTTGATCCCTGGGAGGAAGAGGTTTCTTCTTCTCTTGAAGAAAGGTATCTATCTTTCTCACCTTTTCTTCCAGAACATTTAACCTTGCCTTTAGTCTCAAGTTTTCTGTCCTTAGCTCCTTTATGTGAGTTGACAGATTCTTTACCTGTTGAGGCAATGGCATCTTTTTTATTCTGAAGCCTTTTGGAAGTTCTTCTGGTGTGTTTATCATAGGCTTCTGATCCTGAGTTGTATCTACTAGGATTTCCACTTCTTCTATCTCTACATCCTGTTTGGGGCAAGGATTTATTAATCTGAGAAATTCTTCTTGTGAATGGAACTAACAGAAGTAGGCTCATCATAATCAATCAAGTCTAGTTCCTCTTCACATGCAGCAGAAGCACTTTGGTCAGTCATTTTAAGATTTAACTGAAATGAAGAAAAGAGACAATAAGATGAATTAGTCTTTATTTTTAATTTTTATTTAACAGAAATAAAATAAAAATAATAATAATAAATTTTCTTAGGATAAAAATCAACTAAATAAAATTAATTTATTTATTCAAAAAAAAAAAATTTAAAACCAGGATTATAATATAATCAACTGAAGAAATAAATAAAAAAATTTTATTAATAACTTTAATTAATTATTTTCAGGATTTAAATAAACTAATTTAAACCAGGAATTAATGTCAACTGAAGTAATTAAATATGAATTTTCATTAATTAAAATTTTTTTTTTAAAACTGATCACTTAACTACCAGGACTTAATGTCAACTGAAGTAATTAAATATGAATTTTTATTAAAAAAATTTTATTAAACTGATCACTTAACTACCAGGACTTAATGTCAACTGAAGTATATAAATATGAATTTTTATTAATTGAAAAAAATTTTATTGAACTGATCACTTAACTACCAGGACTTAATGTCAACTGAAGTAATTAAATATGAATTTTTAAAAAAAAAATTATTGTCAGGACAATTTGTCAACTGGAACAAATAAAATTTAAATTAATCAGGACATAATGTCAACTGAAAATTGTAATAATTAATATTAAAATATAATTATTTATTACTTCTGGGACTAAGAACACTATTGCTCTATTATTGTCAACCAGGAAAAATAAAAATAAAATATAATAATAATATTAAATCCAAATTACCAGACACCTCCCCCTGTAAAATGTGCAAATTAATGCCACTTACAGAGTGCTGAGTAAAAGGAAATAAGCAGCAAATGAAGAGTGCAAAGTAACCCACAAATAGTAATATCAATAATTACCACGATATATATGACGTTTAGTCAATATATAAACCTAATTTTTGGAGTGTGGTTCGATTCCCGTTTGCATCAAAAATTTTTGTTCATGTGACGTATGACCTTAGTAGTTTTCGTTGCTCTCTTGTCCTTACAGGTACTCGAAAGCCAATGGTCCCTTCGATTTACGCCCTCAAATCACAATTCGCCGTCAATAATTCAGGAAGGCCTCCAATTGTCAAGGTGTACTTTTGGTATAGAAGATTTGTTTGAGGTTTTTACGGGGTATTTAAGGGTTTTAATGGTCTCTCAACAAAAGGTACGTATTTCTAAATCAATTTGATTAATTTACTCAAATATAAAAGGTAGTATTTTAAATATTAGTATATATTATAGATTAGAATTACGCTGTTGTAAATAAAAAGTTATAAAATATAGAAATAAGTGTTGTATTGTAATTGTAATAATAAAGTAAGTGATGAAGGAATGTTTTGAAAAGCACAAAGTAAGAGGCCCTTTATAGGCAAAAAATGAGGGAATAATTATACGAAATTTACACCATATACTGTAAGAATGTGAGAAAAAGAATGACTAAAAGGAGTACATATATGACATAAGAAATAAGTAAAATGGTACGTCAACAAGGGCATCAAATTTATTAGCAATAAAGTTTGAGTTCCTTGGACTGTCACAATTAATTACACAATAATTAATTAATTATATTACTTTCACAGGATTCCAGAACTCTCACTGAGGTAATATAATTGTTTTAAAGGTTTTTTATTATAATTTTGTTATTAAATTTTATTTCCATTGACTTATACTGTTGAGCACAGTGTTAGGGAGTAAAATTGTAGGGGACATTTTATTTACACTAATTAATTATACTACTTATTGTACTTAACTAGTTAATTGTAAGTAATACTTAAGTAGTTAATTAATTATTAGTAAGAAGAAGGGGCATGGCTTCAACTCAGTAAAATAATCAATTATTTTACCGGTTAAGTCTAGTAGCCTGGCTGACAAAACCTCACTTTTTTATCTCTCCTTTCCACCTTTTTTACTCCATAGGGATCAAAAATAACTATTTAGAATTAAAAAGGGGTGGGGTCAGACTAAAAAGGGATTGATTATGGTGGGGAAAAAATGGTTTGGGTGTGGAATATAAAAAGTGCATATGCAAGAGAGAGGAGTGAGATGTGATACAAAAGTGGTATTATGGGGTAAAGGAGTTAGTAAAATGGTGAGAAACTAGGAAAAAGGTATGTTTTGGAGTAGCAAGGAATTTGAAAGGGGTTAGGAAGGATGAGGAGGAAAGAAAAATTGGAGGGGAGGGGTGAGAAGCGTTATAAAATACTGTGGGAGAGGTGGAGAGTGCAACAAGATTATAAGAATAGTTTTTTAAAGGGGAGAGGGGTGAGAAAAGGTAAAAATTGTGTCAAAGGAGGCAGAAAAAAACTTAAGGTGGACTCTATTATTTTTCCAAACAACAGAGTCCACCATGTCAGTTTTCAGAACTTTTTTTTCATCTTATAAAATAATCAATACCTCTACTGTCTTGCTATATGTACACCTCCATCCCCAAACAATACAGCTTTATTGGATGATGGCATTAAAGGCTTCAATTTATGAAAGAATATTTATTAATATACAGATATTATCCATAAAATACTATTTCACTTTCTTATAAATTATTCTACAAAATGCTTCTGATAACTACAAATTAGATAGAAAAAAAATTAGGAATGTTTTTATAAAAAATTTGAAAAAATGAAAGTAAACTATGTCAAAATTTCAGTTAATGCTCTTATTGATTTCATGAGATGAATTTATTTGAATTTAAACTTAATGATAAATTCTTTTGATGAAACTACAAAAATCTTTAAATTAAATTATTTAATAAAAAATACACTTTGATGTTTAAACTTTTTGCCTGATTTTTATTATGATTACTATAAATACCTAAATAAGTACCTGTAATAACTATGAATTTGAGAAAATAAAATAAGTAAGATTTCTTAACATATGTACCATTATCAATTCAGTAAAAAAATAAACCACTTGAGTCCTTTATTTTACCACACTATTTTCACTCCAATGACTATACAAGTTTTTACATAAATATATAACTTATTATTTATTGAAATCAGATTGAAATACTAATGAGATCTGCTGTACAACTGTGTTTAAAATGAATTTAAACTATGAGAAAAAAATTAATTTTTAAAAAATTTATATTGGAGTTTTCTAATTTAAAAATTAAGTGTATTTTTATATAAAAAAGCTTTAAATCAAATAATTTTCAGTTTTAAAAAAAATAGAGGTTATTAATCATTTTGAAAAAATATTATATAAAAATTGATTTTAATTCTATTTTCTATTTTTATGATATGACTTTTTTTTCTTTATGATATTTTATGAAAATAAATAAGATCAAGACTCACAAATGATAGGATTTATAAAAGGTAGCAGATCCTCTGTTTAATTCAAAAAAAATTAAAGATGGAATTTTTTTAAATACAAATTATTTAGGTGCTTCTTATTATCTTCTTTTTTTTTGGATTTATATATATAAGCTCAATTAAAGCCTAAAAATATAACCTGCATAGTTTTTTGTAAAAGGGAATAAAATTGTTACATAAATTGATATTTTTATACAAGAAAAGTATAAAACTAATTTTAGTTGAAATAGTTACTGAAGAGATATAAGATTCTCTTATTAAATTATTTTACTTTAATATAAATTAATGCTGTTATATATTTTCCATAATGCAGTTACTATAAATATAAATATTTTTTTTTCTAATATAAGTTCATATTGATTTTATATCATATACTGTTACATTGGATTGCACCATAATATAATGTTAAAAAATCAGTGTAAGTATCATATTTCTAATAAATTATTGATAAATCATTAAGCCATATACTTTTACTTGAGAATAATTTTTAAATTTTGAGTTATGAATTAATTCTGATAATTCATTTTTCTAGAAATTAGAAGTGTATACCTGAGCCAGTCTATATATTTATATTTAACCACCATGCAATTGAGGAATTATGTCTATTAATTTAGAGTATGAAGTAAGTTTTATATTAACCAAAATTTAATCTTTTTAATGCTACTCTTTTCTCATAGGGAAATTTAAAAATACCTATTGTATCTCTTGTACAAAATAAACATCATATAGTAGATCCTCAATGGGAAACTGATAGAATGATAAAAAACACCACTTCCACCTATTACAGAGAGTCCTTGAAAAATATTAAAGTCTAAAATTAAATTTTTAACATCTCTTTTCACTCCAGAAATTTTTTTTACATTTGTGGTTTATATTGCCTGGTGAGCACTTTTATTATCCCAAAAAAAATATTCATGTACAATTTAGATTTAGAATTACATTTTGAAGAATTTCATATTTTTATATTTATTTTATTTTTAAGATTTATTTTTTTTATGTCTTTTTGTCACATTAAAAATTTAATGAGTAGTGATTAATTTTTCAATTCATGAAATAACTCTACAAACTCATAACATTCTTATGAAATGGTGATAAAATATATTACAAAAATTTCAATAATCTCAGCTACATATTTTTTTAATAAGGTTATAATATGAAATTCTTATTATTTGATGAATGTATAGAAATGTAAAAGGTAGAAATTAATTTTATTTTACTTTTACTCATCCTTTTTAATTTGAGAATCTCAAAAACTGGATTAAAATCTACTATCATAAGAAATGGACTTCCTTAAAGAAATATATAAAAATAATATTTAAAATAATAGTTCTTAGTATAAAAAAGGTGTGAGCCTTGTTTATTGAGTTGGAAATCATGAAAAAACACATTCCTGTATTTGAACTCTTTAGTTGTGTCTGTTTTCCACTGAATTCTAGGATATAAAATTTAAGAATTTTGATGGTTCAATGGGTTTTTTAGATAAATTAATTTAACTGAGAATAATTATAATGCATAATCAAAAATTATAAATTTAAAGCAATGAAAAAATCAGTTTATACAGTCCAAAATTAAAAATAAAAGTTTCAAATTCTGAGTTGACAGCAATTTTCAACAAAATCAGTCACTGATTGTGTTTTCTATGTTTTCCAAAAAATTTAATGAAATAATTAAGCAGTTTAGATGTTTAAAATGAATTTAAACTATGAGAAAAAAATTAATTTTTAAAAAATTTATATTGGAGTTTTCTAATTTAAAAATTAAGTGTATTTTTATATAAAAAAGCTTTAAATCAAATAATTTTCAGTTTTAAAAAAAATAGAGGTTATTAATCATTTTGAAAAAATATTATATAAAAATTGATTTTAATTCTATTTTCTATTTTTATGATATGACTTTTTTTTCTTTATGATATTTTATGAAAATAAATAAGATCAAGACTCACAAATGATAGGATTTATAAAAGGTAGCAGATCCTCTGTTTAATTCAAAAAAAATTAAAGATGGAATTTTTTTTAAATACAAATTATTTAGGTGCTTCTTATTATCTTCTTTTTTTTTGGATTTATATATATAAGCTCAATTAAAGCCTAAAAATATAACCTGCGTAGTTTTTTGTAAAAGGGAATAAAATTGTTACATAAATTGATATTTTTATACAAGAAAAGTATAAAACTAATTTTAGTTGAAATATTTACTGAAGAGATATAAGATTCTCTTTTTAAATTATTTTACTTTAATATAAATTAATGCTGTTATATATTTTCCATAATGCAGTTACTATAAATATAAATATTTTTTTTTCTAATATAAGTTCATATTGATTTTATATCATATACTGTTACATTGGATTGCACCATAATATAATGTTAAAAAATCAGTGTAAGTATCATATTTCTAATAAATTATTGATAAATCATTAAGCCATATACTTTTACTTGAGAATAATTTTTAAATTTTGAGTTATGAATTAATTCTGATAATTCATTTTTCTAGAAATTAGAAGTGTATACCTGAGCCAGTCTATATATTTATATTTAACCACCATGCAATTGAGGAATTATGTCTATTAATTTAGAGTATGAAGTAAGTTTTATATTAACCAAAATTTAATCTTTTTAATGCTACTCTTTTCTCATAGGGAAATTTAAAAATACCTATTGTATCTCTTGTACAAAATAAACATCATATAGTAGATCCTCAATGGGAAACTGATAGAATGATAAAAAACACCACTTCCACCTATTACAGAGAGTCCTTGAAAAATATTAAAGTCTAAAATTAAATTTTTAACATCTCTTTTCACTCCAGAAATTTTTTTTACATTTGTGGTTTATATTGCCTGGTGAGCACTTTTATTATCCCAAAAAAAATATTCATGTACAATTTAGATTTAGAATTACATTTTGAAGAATTTCATATTTTTATATTTATTTTATTTTTAAGATTTATTTTTTTTATGTCTTTTTGTCACATTAAAAATTTAATGAGTAGTGATTAATTTTTCAATTCATGAAATAACTCTACAAACTCATAACATTCTTATGAAATGGTGATAAAATATATTACAAAAATTTCAATAATCTCAGCTACATATTTTTTTAATAAGGTTATAATATGAAATTCTTATTATTTGATGAATGTATAGAAATGTAAAAGGTAGAAATTAATTTTATTTTACTTTTACTCATCCTTTTTAATTTGAGAATCTCAAAAACTGGATTAAAATCTACTATCATAAGAAATGGACTTCCTTAAAGAAATATATAAAAATAATATTTAAAATAATAGTTCTTAGTATAAAAAAGGTGTGAGCCTTGTTTATTGAGTTGGAAATCATGAAAAAACACATTCCTGTATTTGAACTCTTTAGTTGTGTCTGTTTTCCACTGAATTCTAGGATATAAAATTTAAGAATTTTGATGGTTCAATGGGTTTTTTAGATAAATTAATTTAACTGAGAATAATTATAATGCATAATCAAAAATTATAAATTTAAAGCAATGAAAAAATCAGTTTATACAGTCCAAAATTAAAAATAAAAGTTTCAAATTCTGAGTTGACAGCAATTTTCAACAAAATCAGTCACTGATTGTGTTTTCTATGTTTTCCAAAAAATTTAATGAAATAATTAAGCAGTTTAGAAGTGTTATGTTTGTAATGAATAATACAGTTTTTCATCTTTTTATTGATCAATTTCTATTTGAAATAGACATTGAATTATGTTTCATTAAAAAATTCTGTGAATTAATCTGATTTTTAAGCTCTCCTTATTTTATTTCTATTAATTGTGCATTAAAATCTCAATATTCTTTTGTCAAAGATCCATCCATCCTTGGAAAAGAGAACAAGATGAGTTCATAGTAAATCTTAGTATGAGTTCAGTATGGGTTCAGTCTGAGTTCCATCTGAGTTCTATCTTACTTCAAGTTGAGGAATTTCTAGCAAGTCCCCCCCAAATATTTCATGTTGAATTTCTAAAGATTGACCTTGGGCCTTGTTTATTTTCATGCTTTAAGTTATCCAATAGGTGGCTCAAATCTGTGCAGTGTGAAAGGACAACTGGAATTGGGTAAACTTTACAATGTGATCCTTGGGATAAACACCCAATTTCCTTCATATGGTCCAGAGAGTATACATGCTTCTATCACATTTCTTTCAATCTGTGTAACCACCAGCCTGGTTCAATTACATAAATCTGCTGCTGGGTTAAGGTTACAAAGTAACATAATTGTGAAGCCCTTCTTTAGTGAAAAAGAGTGTATAGAAAACATGATGTTTTGATTTTATTTAAGTCATCTATTGGAAATTGATTGTTTGGTGATCCATCATCAGAAATGGCTTGATCAGCACTATGAAAAGTTTAGATTCTTCCTAGTAGAATATTCAGACCCAATTTTTTAAATTCATCTACATCCAAATTTTTTGCAGCTAGGATGACCCTACTTTTTAATTACCTGAGCAGGGAAACTTCATCACTGTTGTCCAAAGAATTAATTCCAGGGTATACCACAGTGGCTTATTCTTTTAACCCATCAGGCTCATTGGAAACTCAGTGTTTTGAAGTAATCTCCACAAAGTCTGGATTTGGTGTTCTTCCTTCCCCAATTTGAAGGATCCACTCAGAAAAAGGGGCAGAATCTTGTACTTTCTCATCATTCATTCCTTTCTGAAAAAGCCCCATGTTGATGGTCAGGTGGAGTTTCTTAAATTTTGGCAAGATAGTGCTGTTAATTAAAGTTTAAGATAATATCTGTCCTCTTGAGCCTTTTGGTACTACTGAAAGGCATTGTCTAAAGTCCCCTGAAGAATGACATCAAATTATAAGAAAGGAATATATTTTTGAATCAGTAAAAATGTATGATAATTGAAATGTAAATATATATTTAAACATATAATGAAAAAGATATTTTAATAGTTAGATTTTAGTTGAAAATGCATACCAGAAAAAAGTATAACAATTTGCCCAAAAGCAAGATTTTTTTCAGGATATCCTGTAAACTTATATCTACAGCCTCAGAACAATGGCAATATTGTGCTGGAAATTTATCTCATATGATTTACTTTTTCATCCTTAAAATTTTAGCTAGGTCACTCTGTGCTTCAATATGAAAAAAAAATTCTTGATTTATATCAAGTGGAATATTGATCTTGGAATGAGCTGTCCTTCCCCCTTCAAAAATTATAAATGCTATCCCAGAAGAAGCAACCACAAGATCAATGTGTCCTTGACTTCTGAAACATGCCATGATCATTGTTTCAACAAATTTTTTACTCGCTCCCCCAGGTCCATACAAGAAAAATATACCACCCTCTCTAGATGCATGGGCATGTGTAACTGCATCAAAAGAATTTTTCTGGTCCACATTGGATAAATGATACTGATTCCTCCATTTTTCCATAAGCTCCTGCCTGTCATATGACTGTTCTTCCAAGATGAGTTGACCTGTAGATAGATGAAAGTGTTGTGTTGGCTCAGGAATTCTGTATTCAGATAAAGAGTAACCTTGTTGATTAAGCAGGAGAATAATAAGATTCATAGTTTAATCTCTGATTTGTTGTTTAGAAGGTTGAAAAATGTGAAACTTTGATTAAAGGATATATTGGTGGTCAACCCCAATTCCAAAATTTGTGATTCATGAAGACCCAATGGATAACAAGGATTTTTCCAGATTAGAATATAAGTGAATAGTTTTATGAGTTGATTCCCAGTCTTCATTAATGATGCTTCATCCAAGAATCTCTTGTATTCAGAATCATCTTTCAAAAGACAATATGCCAAATAAGCAGCCTTGAATGTTTGGTGCTGGACACAATGCACATTTCTCAGAGCTTCATAACTTATTGATCAAGCCACAAAGTAAAGCAGAAGGCCCAAGTAAAACTGTTCTTGAGCATTTGGGCCACAAAAGGCAAGACACCCAATTTCTGTGTATCTTTGTTTAATTTTCAACTTTTTGCTACTTCTGCACACCAACTTTAAATAAGGAAGAAGTAAAATTATAAAAGAACATCCTAAGGACTCTCACATTCCAAACAAACTGGATTAAAGCATCAGAATAACTGACCTCCTGGGCCACCTCAGCAGTTGGGGCATTAGAGCATGCTTTAAACCACTCTGTTAGGGTGGTTTTCTGATTCCTAACACAGTACCTTCAGTTGGAATTTCCCCCCTAAGATTAAATATAACTGTCTGTTGGTCTGAAAAATGGAGCTTTCACCACACAATATGGGGGGTGGACTTGCTAGTGAGTCCACAACCTTGGATCCAGACTCACCACAGGTTGAACACACATTGATCTATTGATAAAGGAACTATAAAATTAGGGATGAAAACCACTCAGAAGAACAGTTTTAGGTGGGTGTTCAAGTAGAGTTCAGTATGGGTTCAGTATGAGTTTGGTCTAAGTTCCATCTGAGTTCAAGTTGAGGACTTGCTAGCAAGTCCACCCCCTATATTGTATAGTTTGTAATATTTTAACAGCTGGTTCATGACCATGAAGTAGAAAAGTAAATAATTTCCAGCATACTTCAGCTGCTGGAACATATGTACCATCCAGATATTTCTTGGCCTCATATATTATTCCATCAGTCTGCAGGACCATTGAGGATCAAAAATGACCCTTTTACACATATTTATAGAGATACTTGACTGAAGATATTTTAGTTGCCACTTCCATATTTATATGAAAATTAAATCTTCTAGAGAGATAAGTATTATAAGGCACCACATTTTGATTTGTGTATTGAAAGCTTCCTTCAAAATTTTGAAATTTTTGGCCATCATTTCTCCTACAATATAAAGGATATCCATCTTCATCCATCTGTTTTGTGTCACTATATTTTCTAGGGTATCTTTTAGAACATTTCCCATCTTTAATACATGAAGCACGTGGGTTGACAGAGACACAGGGTCCATGGAGCATACAGGTTTTTATTGTTTGAAGAAGTAAAGGATCCTTCTCAGGGACAGGTAACTCTTCCAAAACAATTGAGTCAATTTTGTCCATTGTATCTAGCTTTTCCTCTGAACCTAAGCATAAGAGTAACTGTGCATGTGGTAGGCCTCTCTTCTGAAACTCAATTACATACACATGTGCTAAAACAGTACTTAAAAACCCCCTTTTCCTTTGTTCAAAAATCCTATGCATCTACCCTTTTAGCAACTCTTTCATAATGGTATCAAGTTTCAATCTGAACACCCTGGCAAGCAAGTCTGGCCTATCCTGGGAAGTTATACCTTCAAGAAGCATATCTTTTATATACTTCAGGTTTGTATTGCAAGTGATTGTTATAAAAAGATCTTGCTTTCCAAATTTCCATACAGTTGCTATAGCATCATAATATAGCTGATCCATGTTACATTGTCCCCCTACAAAAGACAAAGGAAGATTTTTTTGCTTTCCAACTTTATTGAGATCATTCCCATTATTGATAGAATCATCCAAAACACAAAAAAGTTCTTCACAAGGTTTAACATGATTTTTAGAGAGGTAGCGCAGTCTGTTTTGTTCCATTTGAGAATAACAATCAACCAAGTACTCCTGAAATAATGAGCCAGATAAGTGCAGCAGATGAACCCCATTGGAAGGTAGTGTGCTCTATATGCAAAATATTGCATTTGAGAGATATGTTTTGATCCTATTCTACCACGCACAACTTCATATACAGGTAAATGCAAATTGAGAAGTACAAAGAAATATAAAATTTATATAAATGAACTGAAAAGGACTAAATTATATAAAAATATAGTAAAAAAAAACACCTGGTTCCTCACCATCATTCATATCACCTTCCAACTGATTCCTTCTGTGAAGGAAATCCCTAATTGCCAGCCAAGCTCACCATAAGGGAAAAGAAGTTGAAACTGAAATGGGGAATAGCTGGGATGTAATTCAGATATACTATGAAGGGGGCCAATTCTTTTCTCCAGAATGATATCCCTAAAGCCTTGAAATACCTCACTACTTCCATGAATGATAAAACTTACTTCCTAGCAAGTAGGGTTGTTATAGAGTTGTAAGTCAACATTTGGGGGAGTGGTACTTTTGAGGCAGATTTTGATAGGGGGATTGGAATGAGAAATTCTTTTTTTAGCTATTATGAAAAATGCAACAAACAGATTGCATCTGTCTAAAATTTCTTGCAAAGACATAACTACAGGGAGGAGAAAATTTCCATGCACATTTTCCACTTGTTTTAGGGCCCTCTATAGAGGATCATGCTGAGTAATATAAATTTGTGCAAATTTTTTAGCACCATTTATTGGTGGTAGGAGTGAGCCAATATAGTGAAGCAGTTTACCAGTTATTTGAAAAGTAAAGACACCCTTTAGTTTCCAGGTTAAATGATCAATTTTTGGACCAAGAGAAGTCATTACCAAGGCATTATTATAATTTTGAATGTTTTTCCTGAAGTGATTGGAATCTGCAGAAATCATTTGCATTTGAAAGTTAGAAAATATATAGGTAAAAGAGATAAAATAGTTATTGGATAAACATGTGGAAAAGATTTAGTAGCCAACCATGGTTCAAATCCTTCAAATAGTGTTTTAAATTCATTAGTGGTTCAAGTGTGATAGGTATGACAGCCTTTAATTGATTGAAGCAAGTAGAAAAACTTGGTTTCCTTATGAGTAATACTGCAAGTTTCTCCTCCAACCAATTAGCTGCCCCACAATAACCACAAACTACATCACATTTTTGAAAAGAGTGAGGCTGAGGATATGAGGGGGTCAGGTGCCTTATTCAAAGTGGCAATGAAGCAATTTGTGAGAACAAAACTGAGTAAATGGATGGCCTTTCTAGAACTAAGGCATTGGATGCAAAAGGCAGTTGGAAATAGATATTGGGTTGAATTATAGTTTTCAAGCATGATTTTCCACAGGGTCTAATACCCCTTTTAGTGCAAGATGGAAATATGATTAAAAATACAAAGAAAGATACAAAATCAGAGAATTGGTCACATCATCATTTCCCATAAAGATAAACTGTGGTATTCTCCAAAGGAAATAAATGCAAAGTTACACAAAATGATACAATATTATATTATATATACACATATTATATCTAAAAATTATATTAGGGGGTATCAAAGTTAGAAATCTTACATTTCAAAATACCTCTTTTTTCCATCAAATCAACCATGATTATTTTTTTAAATATGCCATATTTCACCCCAAAAAAACCTTTTAACTGAGAATTAATGTCAAGTTCGTGGCTATCTATTTTTGTTGTGAAATAGCTTTTGAATAATTACAAATTTCTAACTTTGACACCCCCTATTATATACATAAAAAACTATTATCATCATACATCTTATATTATCTCTTGAATTATCATCATATATATCTATACAAAAAAAATTAATATTATCTAAAAAACATCATATCAATACATAAAATACATAAAAAAATATCATAAACATATGAACTATCATATATTTATTATCATATATATTTTGATTATAAATATCAACTTTTTTTAATATCAATATAAATTATAGCTTATATTTATATTAGGGGGTATCAATTTTTACTGATCTGTAATCAAATTAATTGTGGATAAAAATCATTATACCCCAATTATTTTCTGCAATCATTTTTTCTAATAATTGGGTTATTAGACCTTTTACATTTCAATGTTCACCTCTAAATGACATTTTTATTCTCAATTTTCATAACCACATCTTGGACAACTTTCTGGATGTGCCAGCCTCCCTACCTTCCTGTGCACTCCCATCCAGTCTATTCATTATATCAGTTCAAAACCCCAACCCATCTCATCTATTTTATTTCTTCTCCTTTTCATCTTCAAATATCTCAAAATGCCTTTTCATCATAGATATTCTCAAAGACAGCCTCCCCCCAGTTGTTCTTCAAAACTCATTACTCCCTCTTTCTCCCACTCACCTGATAAATCAAAGACTGTTCAACTAAAAAAAGATAATCATCACATGATTATCAACTGGATAAGTATAAAAACTAATTATGATTTTTGTTTTGGTTCTGAGAATGCAACTAAAGTAGTAAGTCCCCCTGCATCAAAAGTCAATGGCTATCTTCCAATAGCCAATGAATTACCAAAACAGACAAAGGGAAGGATTGATCTATTGCCTAAAAAGATGTCTAAACTTTTCAAGCATTCCCAAGCCAAATACAAGAAGGCAAAGACACTTTCATTTTCTACTGGTTTTGGTAATACTGACATTGATATCAGTAAGGGCATAAAATCCATAAATAATAAACTTGAATCTCTATGTCCATACTTTAAAGAGATGGATTCTAATTTTGGAGAGTGAGCTGATGTTAATCCTGAAAAAATGTTGGATGGTGAAGATTCTATCTCAGAACATGATGTAAAAAAAATTATTTTCCCATCCTTTTCCTCCACTCAATCCCCCCCTGTTCTAAATTCAATGAATCTAGATAGCTTTCCAATAGATCCTTATGGTGATATAAACCAACATGATCCCACTCAAGTAAGTTTTCATTTCTTTTCTAGTTGTTTTTTTTATTTCTAAAAAATCTAATGAATAAACCCAGGATCCTCAAACAAGTGAGTCTGAATCTAGAATCAATGATGAAGAGGAAAGTTTTACCTCCAAAAAAAAGCAAAGACCATCAGCTACTTTGAATTTCAACATTCATAGAAAGAAAAACAGAGATAGTTTTTCCCAAACCCCTTTTTCATCCATTGATTATTTTCTGGAGAAACATGAATCTGGTAAGCAATAGAATAACTCTCAATAATTAAGTGAGCTTTTCTTTTCTTTTTTAATATTCCTTTTCACTCTAGCTAAAGTTGAATCTGTAAGATATACTCTCAACTTTCAAAAGAAACAATACAAGCTCTCTTTACAAAGGAATGATAGGGCACAAGACTTGGAGGAAAAGAAATTTGAGATTTCTTTACACAGGGATGATAGGGCACAAGACTTGGATGAGAAGAAAATTGAGATAAAGAAAGAGGAGAAGGCTCTTGAGTACATTTTTTCATTGGACCAAATGAAACTCAAGTATTGACTTGAAGAAGGTTCACAAAATAAAGATTTCTTGAGAGATTGTGTTAAAGCTAATAAATCTATTGAGGAAATTGAACACTTAATGAAAATGTTTGATAACTAGTTTTTTATTTCATTTACAAAGTTTTCTTGATAGAATGCATTGAACCTAACAACCAATCCTTGGCACACACTCCTCACTAATATTTGAAATATTTTTTTGCAACATTTTAGAATATTTGTTTGTTTGTTTGAATTAATTTGATTTTTTTTTCTTTTTGGTGATAATTTCATATGTTTTGACTTTTTAAAGGTCTTGATTCCAGATGATTTTTTTAGCAAAAATTTGAAAACTCATACATTTTTTCTTCTTTACATTCAAATCATTAAACTTACTTATCTAAATACAGCTAAGTTAACAAAACTCTATATCTGTTTTGAAAATTTACCAATACCCTCCCCTCCATTTTATTGAAGCAAGGGGTGGGTATCACCGAAATTTTCTAAGTCATAAATTTTACATGTCAGATTTGAAATTTTGGCAGCACCCTCCCCTGAATTTTATTGACATAAGGGGTGAAAATCACCAAAATTAAATATAATTACATAAATTAATATATAAACAACTAATATATATCAATATCCCTAGTTTTAAAGTAATGATAATTCATCCCACCAAAATGTGGACCAAGTCTGGAACTAAGTTTGGGACTTTCCACAGGTATAGGCAAGATGTACCCTATTAAACAAATTGATGTTATCATGATTACCATTTATACAACACAAGGTTGTTTCCCTATTAATTTATTTTAGGGATTTGAAATATAAGAGTATTTTATAAAAAATTTATGAAAAAATAAAAAATATTTGATGAATCTACTAATCCCCATACTTTTTTGATCTACATAAAGTTTTTTTATATCTTTTAAAATTACCTTCTTTTTTTACCTTGTTTATTTGGGGGATTAAGTTTTGACTGATTTAAAAATAACATCAGAAATGTGTGAGCTATTAACAAGATTCCAAGCCAGGTAGAGCTTTGTTTGTTTGGTGATGATCCTGAGAAGAGTTCCAAATTTTTTCAATCACACCATTTCCCAAACCAAAATAAATTTTGACTGATGGTCTTTAAAATATAAGCCATGTCCTTTGATTTTAGCTGGAGATGGTATTGGTTGGCCAGTTATCAGATTGATATATGAGCAAATTCCAAAAGTAAGAAAATTTTCATCATTCCTATTGATATGAATCTTCTTATGGAATCCTAAATGAGTAATATTAACATAAGAAAATAAAAGATATTCATTGCTAATTTCTTCCCATTTGGAGTAACACCAATTTGGTATTCCAACTTTGGTAGCAAGTTGATGATTCGGTTCATAAGCTTTATTACAGAGTTTTTTGAGGCAAAGATCAATAAAAGAATTTACTACGCAATATAGGAGTAGACTTGCTAGCCAGTCCTCAAGCTGAACTCATATGGAACTCAGATGGAACTCAGACTGAACTCATACTGAACCCATACTAAACTCTACTTGAACACCCACCTAAATCTGTTCTGATGAGTGGTGTTCATCCCTGATTGTATGGTTCTGTTATCAATAGCTCAATGTGTGTTCAATCTGTGGTGAGTTTGGGTCCAAGGTTGCGGACTGGCTAGCAAGTCTGCCCCCCATATTGTGTGGTGATTGAACAAAGTTAAGGTGTCCCACAAGCAAAAATTGTCATATTTTTCAGCTTTAGATAAATTTTTAAGTAAAGAATAGATGACTATGGAAATAAAGTTATTGAAATGATTTTAAGAATGAAACATATATTATCAGACAAACCAAGAGAATAGCCTTTTTCAAATCCTGGTCTGTAACCAAATTCAATCATTATACCACCCAACAAATTTGTATTCCTTCTAGGTAAGCGAACCAAAGCCATTTGATATAGTTTTATTATGAGATCAGATAGTTGATTCAAGGTTTCATCTTTTGAACCATTAAAAATATTATTTTAAAAAATAAATTTAGGTTTAAAAGAATTACTGATAGCTGCTTTAATTTTATCCTCTACTGATTTGGTTAAATACATTAAATCTTCTGGTAACTTTTTTGGACAAGAATTTTTTTGATCCACTCTAATTTTATAGTACTCAATATTTGATATATAGCCAAATAGAAATTCAAATTAATCTTCTTTTTTTATTTTCTTTTATTCTGCTGACTCTGATCATCACTATTTTTTTAATATTTTCAATGATGATTGAAATGAAGTTAAGTTTGAAAATGATAATAAAGATAATAAAGAGGATTATGATAGAGAAGTAAGAGGTGACTCTGATGAAATAGACATTTTTTTCTCTTAACAAAAAAAAATGAGTCAAAAACCAAAAAAATAAACTGAAAAAAAAATAAAACTCACAAAATTTAGTTTTTTTATTTAACCTAGCTAAGTATCTTCAGCTAAAAGGAAAGTAGATTCAAATAAAAATAACCGTAATTCTGACTCTACTTCTCAAGTTTGCACAAAAACTTGAACAGTGATGATTAAGAGTCCAAAAATAGGGAGATAAAAGCCTAGATAATAATCAGATAAGAGATTCAGAATTGTAATCCTCAAATTATGCAGTATAAAAACGTGAAATAAGATAAGTGAAATTTGGAAAAAAAGGCTCAACTTCAAAGGTCAAAATCCTGTTTCAGGATCCTCTTCTTCATAAAGATCATTCCACTTTTCCTTTAAATCAGCTAGGATATTGTGGAGTATAACTCAAGTCATTATCCAATTATTTGCAGTTTTTATTTCCATTTGTTTTTGAAATTGGATTCTGAGTTCCCGGAGAGTAGAAAATAATCCCTTAAAAATCCCAATAGCATGATTAATCTGTACTCTTGATTGGGAAATGTGATAATTAAAGGTGGTTATGGGGTCATTTTCTAAGGTTGCACCATGGAAAGCAGGTATAATGTACTTTCCACTTGAATATGCTGAGTATGCTAGGAGGTACTGAGATTAGTCAAAGTATGTGTCACCCAGGCTTCTAGACTTTCTTAGTAAAATAATTAACTATTTACTGGATGAAGCCATGTCTTATTATTTTAATTATTTAATTATAAATTAGTTACAATAAAATTACCTATAATAACTTAACTAATGGTAAAATTTATGAGTAATTAAAATAAAATATAAAAATGTCCCTTATATTTTTATTCTCTGACACCATGCTCATTGACAGGCTGAAAGAAACAAAAATTTATATTAAAAAATAGACTTTTAATTAAAATGAAAATTTTAATATCCAAATAAAATTGAATATATACAAAAATTTAAATTACTTTTTTAAAATTGACATTTACAGTAAATTTTAAATACATTAATATATTTTCTTCATATACAGTAAACACACCTTTCTGACACCTTATTTTTAGAATAACTTTTTTATTTGAAAATGCTTCTTCTGGAATATTCTTTTCTATCTCTCATAGTACTGTTTTTAGAATTTAATTGCCATGCTTTGTCTCTCCTTTGCCTATATAAGGCCTCTTTTCTTGGTTGTTTCAATTCATTCCATCAATTACTAATTTATTATAACTATTTACTATCTTTTATTAATATTTATTATTGCTTTAGTATTTACATTCACGTACCTCTAATCCATTCATTATAATAATAATTTAATCTTCACTTCTTTTTATTGAGTAATTATTCTATAAGATAAGAAAATACATACCCAAGTTTGAATCCCATAAATCCTGTTGTTACTGCCATTGGACCTCCTTGAGAAATCTTCTAGACTTGAAAGACCCCTTTACAATTGTGGCCCTTTCAAAATAGATGACGGCGCATTGATATCTTGAAGCCAGCGACCGAGGGACCATTGAAAATGAGGTGCCAATAGGACAAGTATACGACAAAGATGACGAACGTCATCAACCACGTGACTTACTTTTTTTCTGCAACCGGGAATCAAACCTTGCTCCAAAACTTAGGTTCATATGTTGAATATAGTGACATATTTGTGGTAATTATAGTGATTACTATTCATGGGTCACTTTGCACTTTTCATACTCTACCTATTTTCTTTTACTCAGCACTCTGTAAGTGGAATTAATTTTCTCGTCTTACAGGGGGAAGTGTCTGGTAATTGGAATTTTTATTTTTTTTCATAGTTGAAAAAGATAGAACTATAGTGTTCTTAGTCCTAGAAGTAATATAAAATATTTTATTATTTTTTTTCAGTTTACTTTGTCCTGATAAAATAATATTGTTGTTCCAGTTGACAAATTTTCCTGAAAATAAAAATATTAAAATTATTTCAGTTGAAATCAAGTCCTGGTAATTAATTATTATTTCAGTTAATTTTAATCCTGATAATTATTAAAATTTAATTTTTTTTTTTAAAAAAGAAATTTTGTCTCTTCAGTTGATTTCTTTTAATCCTGGTTATAAAATTAATTTTAAATTGATAAAATTGTGATTATTATTTCAGTTGATTTTAATCCTGATAATTATCAAAATTTAATTTATTGGTTAAAAAATAAATTTTGTCTCTTCAGTTGATTTCTCTTAATCCTGGTTATAAAATTGAATTTAAAATTAATAAAAAATGTGATTTTTTTTTCAGTTGATTTTTTCCTGAAGATTTTTAAAATATTTTTTTTCTTATTTTTCTTTTAAAAAGCAAAAAGAAAACTAATAAATTTAATATTTCCTTCCCTCATTTCAAGTTAAATTTAAAAAATGACTGATCAAGGTGTTTCTGCTACCTGTGAAGAGGAATTGGATCTACTTGATTATGATGATGCTACTTCTGTAAGTTTTCCCTTGACTAATAAATTGGCTCAAATTAATCAATTATTGAACCAAATAGGATGTGGAAATGGAGGAAGTGGAAATACTAGTGGAGGCAAATGCTCAGGAACAAAAACCTTCAATAAACCCCCTAGAAGGACTTCCAAAAGGCTTCAAAATAAAAAAATGCCTTTACCTCAGCAAGTAAAGAATCTCTCCACCCACATAAAGTAACTGAAGACAGAGAGCTTGAGACTGAGAGCAAGTACAGACTCACTAGAAGAAAAGGCAAGAAAAATAGATGCCTTTCTTCAAGAGAAGGGGAGACCTCCTCCCCCTAGCGATCTTCCACAATTGGCTCTCCAGAAAACAGAAAAGGTGGAAGTATCAAAGTGGAAATGGGATTGGTTAAACACCCAGTGGGATTATCTGTCTCAACAGCAGCAGTCTCAAATGCCTCAGGCAGGTCTGTCAGGACCCAGTTAATTCAACCCAACACATCCTCACCCTTATAAAGGAGGCAGAAAAAAGAAAAAACAATATTCAGATCTTTCCCAAACCTTGGTAAGTCCCTCTATTGAATCTCAAGTACCATTTCTTGTTACTGACCCAGTTCCTTCAGGTGATTCTGGCAGAGGGGATGACACTATGAGACCAGTAGAGGTTGATAAGAGTAGACAAATCACTCAATTTTCTAATGTATCTAATCCTATAGTTTTAATTGCTACATCAATGATAAATCCTGATATGGCTATTATTGATGAAACACTTGAGCCTGAGTTTTATGAGAATCTGGAAAGTTACTCTGTCTCTTTATTGAGAAACACTCCAGATGTAGCAAAAATTAATGATGATTATTTGAGAGATATTATTTCTAAGCAAAATCATATCATGAAAAACATGCAATTAACTCAGAAATATAATAGTTTGTTAACTGAGAAGGGTTATCAAGCATTAAGGAGTTAGTTACAGAGAGTTTCTGATGATTTGTTTCATTACAAAGCAACCCATGAAAAGAAAGTTGCTTTATGGCAAAATATAAAAAATAATTTGTCTAAACTACAAGATACTGTGTCTGCCTGTTGTCAGGAGCTAGAGGTAGATAGGATGAACCTGAAAAGATTGAGTTATCATTATTCATCTTTTCAAAATAAAACCCAGTTATCTTTTGCAACAATCAATGAGAGTTTATCTAGTCTTCCAAGAGTGAAAACCAGACTAACAACCATTGAAGAAAAATTGAATTCATTGTTTAATGATCAAAAATTTCTGAATTTTCCTTGAAGGAACATATGGTACAGGATGCTCCAAGTTTACATGTTGCTAGTTCATCTAAAGTAAAATTAGATTCAGAAATGCCTGTTGATACCACTGAGTTTCCATCAAAAATTGATGATGCAGCAGGGTCTTCAACAGAAGGATTTAACAATGATATTACTGCACATTTGGAGAAGTTACTGTTGCTTCTTACTCAGAGAAAAGCTAATAATAAGGAGACTCCTCCAAATCAAAAGAATTGGCCAAAACTTGACCAGTATCCAACATTTGATGGTGATTCTTTTTCTGATTGGAAGCAATTCATTTGCAGAATTGATAACTTAAAAAATTCTTACAAACTCCCAGATGAGGAAATTGTGTCTAAGTTAATTTCTTTGGTTACCAATGTAGCCATAATGTGGTATGAATCTCTTCTCCTGGATAGGACTGAATACTCATGGGAAGATTGGAAAAAATTGATTAAAGCACAATTTGGTGGCTCCAAGTTTAGGATGTCTCAACAAAGGCAGTATGAGGAACCTAGATATAGCTCTTCTACTGATAAACCTATAGAGTTCTTAATGAAACTCATAAAAATCTTGAGGGCAATGGACCCAAATATGGAGTTTGAGTTATGGAAGGACAGGATCCTTTACAAATTACCAATGTCTTTGAGAGACTTGATAGTGGCTAGGACTGAGTTCTTCAGAGAACCTTCTTTTTTCATTAATACTTGTAATGAGATCCTTCTAAAAAACAAGGATGATTCCAGAAGATTCATTCCAAGAACACCTTTGGAGAAATCCTCCACTTACCAACAGAAACCTCTGGAAAAGGTTGGTAAACCTTCTGCCCCTGTTGCACCTAAAAAGTTGTCACCGGTCAACCTACGCACAAGGTCGAGGATGTTCCTGAAAGGGAGAGGAGGGGTTTAGAGACTTCTTTGAAGCACAGAGGAATGATTCAAGGAAGTGATTCAAAAATGACTTGAAGGAAGAATACTGCTTTGAGCTATGTTCAAGAAGAATTCTAATATAATTTAAGGGTAAGGTTAAAATTCTTAAAATCTCACAAAGGGTTGGAAACTCAACAATCAAAAATTTAGGATTTAGAAATGATTATTGAGAAAATAAAGAAAGATAAAATAATAATGATTTAACTTAAAGTTTTTTTACCACTATTAAATATAAATATGTTTTATAATTTAATTCTCAAGAATGTTGAATCAAAATCCCAACCCCTTTTATATCCTTTACTCCTCCTTGCATTGACCTCATACCCATCCACTATTCCGTACACCACAGACCATTAAAAATACATCCATTACACCTGGACCCTCCTCACTAACATCCGTTAACCCTTTAATCCTCCACTATCCATTCCGTCCATGCTCACTACCCTTTTTAATAATTCACAAACATTTAATAAACCTTTTAGTGCACCATTACATTGACTATTGCGCTGTGCATCGCTTATTGAGAAAAAGACTAACACACACTATTGAGAAATTGACTAATTTAGATTTAGAGTTTAGACTAGCGCGGTTGAATAGCAAGTACACAAAGGAAAGTTGCAGTTGCTATGGATAATTGCTTTCTGCGCTTCGAGTATGGATTTAAAGCCTCTTATTATTGATTTAATGAACTGCTTTTGCCTCGAGTGTCACGTGGCGCGTGACAGATGCCCGGGTATAAGAACGCGAGCTCCATTGAGCGTAAGACATACTTCCCACACGAGTTTCCCTTTACTTTTATTTTTAATTACTGAATAATTTACTACAATGGATTTCCCTACTCCAACTCCCACACCTCCTCACCCTAAAGTGGATGGGGGAATTGTCACACGGCAATATTCCAAGGCTTTCACGGCTTGTGAGTCAATGGAGTACTTTTGCGTGGAAAGCAGGGCGACACGAGGTCCTTGCCAGAAGTGCGAATTTTGCCGCTGGAGACAGGTGGCATGTGACGCCTTGTTGAAGAATGCCAACATCGAGAGTCGGTTCACAAAGACTTAATATTGGGTGATTCCCAAGACAAAAGAGGTAGTCGAAGATATTTGGGATGTTTAATTGGGGACGATCAATCGGTGGAAGCAAATGAGGAGGAGGCTGAACACAATGTAGCAACTTGGGTGACTCGGACTGCGAGCAAGAAACGAGTGGTTGAAGAAGAAGTCGACAAGTTAGTTGAGGAGGAAGAGGAAATCTCCATTTCGAGACGGACCCCCAAAAAGCGACAGGTGGTCATTGGAGATGACAAAGAGGAAAAGGAAGTGGCGGTGGAAGTCACTCCGAGATTGTTCTTAGAAGCAGACCCCATCTTTGAAGTAAGTCCATTCTCCTGATATTTTATAAATTTCGTTACTGATGGTTTTGTTTTAGAATTCAGACATCATTGCAGAAGTCCCTACGGCGAAGGCTTTGAATGTGGAAGTGACTATTCTGGAACCCGCTGCTATGGAAGTGACGGTGTCAATCTTGACCGAAGATAGATTACCGGTGGTTGATTTGAGGGAGGAGAATGAAGAAACCCTCAATCAAGTATGGTAGAAAAAGCCTCACCAGGTTCGGCAAGTGAGGTTTATTGAAGACTTAATGGGCGAAATTGATAAGATTGTCAATGCCGCCTCCTTTGACATGGCCGAGGAGCTACTGGAAATTGGAGAAGTGATTCCAGTAGGAGAGGGGGAAGTCTTTGAGAAGTGTAGGAAGGAAATAAGGTAGATTTTGGAGAAGATGAAGGGATTGGTTTGGGGTAAAATGAAAGAGAGAATTTAAAATGGAAAGAGAAAAGAAAAGAAAGAAAAAAAAAGGAAAAAACAATTTGTATTTAGTTATTTTATTTTGTTGTTTTATGAAAATTTTAATATTTTATTTTTTTTATAAGATTTTGGGATAAAAAGAAAGACAGAAAAAAGATTTAAATAGAATTTTGTTTTAAAATTTTGAAAGAAGAAGTTTAAATGAGAGAGGAAAAGAAAGAATATTTGATTGAAGGAGTTTTAGTATTAAAGTTTCGAAAAGAAATAGAATTAAGTAAGAAGAAAGAAATAATTGATTGAAATAATTTTGTTGTAAATAAAATTTAATGAAAAGAAACAATTTTTTATTTATGAAAGTTTTTTAATTGAAAATTTGAGAAATTTAGTTATTTGAAAAGAGAAAAGAAATAAAAGAAGAGAAGAAATAAATTTTTAAAAGAGTTTTGAAAGAAAAGAAGTAACTTGTTTGAAGGATTTAAAAGAGAGATTTAGAGGTTGAAGTGAAGTTTGAGAAGATGGTCCTGTTGCGTTTGTGAAAAATTTTGATAGTTTGAGGAAAAGAAATTTTAAAAGAAAGAATGTATATAGAAAATTGAGAAGGAAAAAAGAAAAAGAAGTAAATTTTTAAAGAAAAAGATTTTAATTTTATTTTTTTTATTTTATTTTATTTTAATTTGGTTTTATTTTATTTTATTTTATTTTTTTTATTTTAATTTAATTTGATTTTTTATTTATTTATTTTAATTTGAATTTTTTTTTATTTTTTTTATTTTAATTTAATTTTATTTATTTAAAAGAAGGTTAAAAAAATTTTGAAAAGAAAAAGAGTAAAGAAGAAAACAAAATTGAGGAATTTTTTAGAAGTAAAGATGTTTTAGATTTTAAAAAGAAGAAAAGAGAAGAGAAGAAAGAAAAAAAAAGAGAAAAAAAAATAAAAGAGAGTTTTAAGGTTTCAGTTTTAAAGGATATTTAAGATGAAAAGATTTTAGGAGTTCAGGGGTGTTAGAAACATTGATGGATGGTTCCCAGGATGTTTTGTCTGAGTCATCAAGGAAGCCTTCCCATTCCATGAGGTATTGAAGTTTCCCCTTGTGCATTCTTGAATCAAGGATGCGGCTTAATTCCCACTCTAGATGGTTTTCTACTTCGACTGGTTCCGGAGGAGGTTGGTTCTTTCCTGGGTATATTTTTGGATCCAGTTCCAGGAGAGATACGTGAAAAACAGGGTGAATAGCCTGCCATTTAGGAGGTAGCTTGAGTCGAAATGCAGTTTTAGAGACTTCAGAGTCAATTTCAAATGGTCCCAAGCATTTTTCTGCAAGTTTCTTTGGCGGTGAAGTTGTTTGAATGTTTTGTGCGTCAAGCCATACTTTGTTGCCTGGTTTAAAAGAAGGAGCAGTTTGTTGATGTTTGCCAGCCTGTTCCTTGTACCTTCGAACCGCTAATTCCAAATTTGATTTAAGTTCCTCTTGGAGTCGTGATATGGTTCAAAGATAATGTTCCGCAGGATGATTAGTTCCTACATGGATTGAGTTGAATCGAAGATGTCTTCCATAAACAGTTTTGAAAGGAGATTGTTGTGTTGAAGAATGAGTCGAGTTATTATAAGCAAATTCAGCCAATGGTAACGCTGTGGTCCAATCGTCATGTTGGTAACTGACATAAATTGGAAGGTATTGTTTGAGGATTTGGTTGACCCTTTCTGTTTGCCCATCAGTTTCAGGATTATAGGCTGTGGAGAGGCTCCTCGTGATATTGAGTTGTCGACACAGTTGAGTCCAGAATGTGGATACAAACAATGAGCCTCTTTCTGAAATAATATCATTAGGTAAGCCGTGTTTGAAAAATACATATTCTAGAAACAATTTTGACAAATCTTCTGCTGTACCAGTAGTAGTGGTTTTAATAAAAATAGAAATTTTTGAAAATCTATCTATAATTACTAAAATAGCATCAAAATTATTAGAAAAAGGAATTTGAGAGATAAAATCCATCGATAAAGATTCCCAAGGTTTAGAGGGAATAGGAATTGGTTGAAGCAACCCATACTTCTGGTGTCGGGGAGCCTTATTCCTATTACATTTGTAACAAGCTTTTATATAGGCCTTGATTCCCCTGGTCATACCTGGCCAGAAGAAATCCCTTGCTATTAACTGTTAGGTTTTATCAACCCCAAAATGACCAGCTAATGGAGAATCATGTCGACTATTGAAAATCCATAATTTTATTTCATTGTTGTGGGGTATGACTACTCTTCCCTCGAAAACTAATAGACCTGATTCAATACTAAATCTTTTGGCCCCTTGCTTTGAGAGTATTTTGTCTTTTAAACCTAAACAATAATTGTCCTTTGACTGAGCTTGGAGGATGTTGGATAATGGATTTTGAAAAGATTGAATTGTCATCGAATTAAGTTGATGAGTCGTTAACATTGATTTGTTGAAGATTGATTTCACATTTTCTGGGTTCTTGTCAGCAAATGCGTCCCCCCACTGTGGGTAAACGTGGTCCCGACGTGACAAGATCTCTGGGACAATGCAGTTCTTACCTGGGGGATAGGAAATAGAAAAAGAAAATTCAGACAGAAATTCAGCCCACCTGGCTTGACGCCTGGTTAACACTTTGGAAGACATAAAGTATTTCAAAGCATTATGGTCTGTTAAAATTTGAAAAGGACTATCTAAGCTGAGAAGAAAAGAGCGCCATTTTTTAAGACAATGAATAATAGTTAAAAGCTCTTTGTCATGAATTTCATAATTTAATTCTGCTGCAATGAGTTTGCGTGACTCAAAAGCAACAGGATGAAACTATTTTGTTTCAGGATTTAAATTAGAAACGACCCCTGCAATAGCATAATCGCTTGTATCTTTCTCAACTATTGTCAAAGCAGAAGGATCAAAGTGTCGAAGAATTGAAGCTGTGGTGAATGCAGTCTTCAATGCTTCAAATTCCTTTTGTGCTGTGGAAGTAAAAACAAAAGGAATATCTTTTCTAAGAAGAGAAGTAAGATTGGAAATAGTTTTAGAGTAATCTTTAATAAATCTTCTTTAGAAATTTTCAAAACCCAAAAATCCCTGGAGGGATTTAACAGATTTGGGCTCAGGCCATTCCAGGACCTTTTGGACTTTTTTGTCCTCCATGACTAATCCATAAGCGGATAACGTAAAACCCAAAAAATCAATTGATTTAAGATGGAATTCACATTTATTATGCTTGGCATAGAGACCATGATCTCGAAGTCTATTTAGAACCTGTTGAACATGATGAATATGTTCATCTAGTGTCTTTGAGAAAATTAAAATATCATCTAAATAGATGACAAAAAATTGTTCAACAACATCTTGAAAGATGTCATTGACAAAAGTTTGAAAATTAGATGGTGCGTTACACAATCCAAAAGACATAACTAAATATTCAAAACTACCAAATCTAGTGCGCATTGCAGTAAGTGGTTCATGACCTTCCGCAATGTGAATAAGATTGTAAGCGCCTCTAAGATCAATTTTAGAAAAGAAATTAGCACCATTGAAAAGGGTAAGAAGCAATGACATAGGGGGAACAGGATATGCATTCTTCTTAGTGACTGTGTTGAGCTTTCTATAGTCAACACACAACCTAAGACTACCATCCTTCTTTTTTACAAAGAGAACAGGGGAGCCCGTTGGAGATTTACTGGCTCTGATGAAACCTTTGGCTACATTATCTGCAATGTAGTCTTGAAGAACTTGAGATTTGTCCTTCAACAAAGAATAGACAGAACCTGCCAGAGGTACTGGACCTATCAACTCTATCTGATGGTTGTAGGGTCAATGAGGTGGTAACTTATTGGCCTTGTGGATTGAAAAAACATCAATGAAATCATGATAGATTTTTGGTAGAGTTAATTTAATGGCTTCAACGTCGATTTGGTCGTCCTCATTATCTTCAAGGGAATCTGTCGAGGGAAGACCAGAATTGAGAGAGCATAATTTGATTGCTTTGAGGCAATTTAAATGCTCTTCGAGTGAAGTCATCGAGCTAGAAGGGTTAGCCAATTGCTCATTCAAAGAAAGATCAGATGCTTGCAAGTCATCTGGCAGAGATTTGTCCTCTAGCAGGACATTTTCAGGCAGGTTGTTTAACTCCCTATTGACCTGCATTGAAGAATCAGAAATATACTTAGTATGTGGGGTGATCAATCCCCGTGTCCAATCAATTTCAGGATTCCAATGCGTTAAAAATTCATGGCGAAGAATAGTATCGTCCATCCTTGGGGCGTCCAAGACTGATAATTCCCACTTGAAGGGGGGAAAGTTCGGAAAGTTGAAAACCCATAAAACTTTCTTACTGACCCAATATTTGGGTTCCTCTGATTCAACCAAGTAAATTGGAGTTTGATTGATATCTGTCAATGTCAGCTGTAACTTCTCGGCAAAAGATAAACTGACAAAAGAAATTGAAGCTCCAGAGTCTATAAGACAACTGAAGGGGGTATCCTCCTTGATAAGAATGAATCTCAAGCAGTTTAAGGCAACTCTATTCCTTAAGACATAGAGGTTCTGTGCACTGGGAGAGATAAGATAGTTTTCTTTGCACACAAGTAAGCTATCTACTAGTTTTTTGACTTCAAACTAGTACCTTCTTTTTCCTTCAATTTTACACAAGCTTCCAGCTTGTGCTTACCCCCACAATACATACATAACCCATTATCTGCTCGCCTCTTCATCTCAGCTTCTTTAAGTTCCCCTTTAGGATCCAGTACTATACTGATATTGCCTGGGGTCGAGCTTTTTGGTCGAGGTTTGTCCTTTCCCTTATTAGGTTTGGATTGAGTCAAGGAGGATTGAGTTGTCTGTGGGTGTGAAGAAGGTCCCGATTTAAAATTTAGGCCTTGATATTTGTTGGTGTATCAATGATGTTGAAGTCGTCCTTGGTAAACGCCGTTGAGTTTGAGGGTTCAATCCATTAAATCCGTTAAAGTAGTCATCTTATTACTATGAAGATTTAATTAATCCAGAATCCTCGAAGGAAGTCCCTTTTTGAAATGATACTTGAGGGCAGAATCATTCCAACCTACTTGAGTTTGAAGTGCTCTGAAAGTTGAGATGTATTCAGAGGCTTTACCATTATCACTCATGCAAAGGAATTCCAGTTCAATTTCCGTTTTGTCAGTTTTGTTAGGGTCTCCAAACAACGTAAAATGTTGGTCTTTGAATTTTTCCCAATTATTGATGAGTAAGTGGGTATCTGTCGAAGAGAGCATGAGAAGATAAGGTTTGAACCACCTTGCTGCCTTTCCGGCTTGAATTGAAGAAGCATAAGCCACCTTTGTGTGGTCATTATTAAAGGTTCGAGGGTCATTATGGAACAGCAACTTGCATGTTTGCAAGAAGGGTCGCAATCTGTCTGGATGTTCTCCATTGAATTTATCAGGAGATTTCATGGAAGGAGTTTTGAAATTTGATCCCTCCAAAGACGTTGGATTTGAAAGGGTCTTCATGAAAAGTCTCATGAAGTCTTCCAAAGAATTAGCATTAGATGGTCCCGGTTCTGAAGGTTTACCAGAAGGGTGTGTAGCAGGGGCAGATGGTGCCTCGTGCATTGTATCCTCACCTTCTTCATCATCACTAGAATCATCAAAATCTTGTGCAATGTCTTCTACAGATTGGACTGAATGTTGCCGTTCCCTAATGTCAAGAGGTTCCAGGGAGTGAGTGCGGGAAACAGGCCGTGTGGATGTTGGCCTGCCTCTGGCACAAGCTCTAGTAGTAGCGCCTGTAGGAGAATTGCATTGAACAGGTTCCATTTTAAGAATTTAAAAAACACCTGAAAAGGACGTAGTAGTGCAAAGAATGAGAACTACGGAGAATTAAATTATACTGTCACCAGTCGACCTACGCACAAGGTCGAGGATGATCCTGAAAGTGAGAGGAGGGGTTTAGATACTTCTTTGAAGCACAGAGGAATGAATCAAGGAACTGATTCAAAAATAACTCAAAGGAAGAACTACTGCTTCGAGCTATGTTTGAGAAGAATTCTAATATAATTTAAAGGTAAGGTTAAAATTCTTAAAAACTCACAAAGGGTTGGAAACTCAACAATCAAAGATTTAGGATTTAGAAATGATTATTGAGAAAATAAAGAAAGATACAATAATAATGATTTAACTTAAAGTTTTTTTACCACTATTAACTATAAATACGTTTTGTAATTTAATTCTCAAGAATGTCGAATCAAAATCCCAACCCCTTTTATATCCTTTACTCCTCCTCGCATTGACATCATACCCATCCACTATTCCGCACACCACAGACCATTAAAAATACATCCATTACACCTGGACCCTCCTCACTAACATCCGTTAACCCTTTAATCCTCCACTATCCCTTCCGTCCATGCTCACTACCCCTTTTAATAATTCACAGACATTTAATAAACCTTTTAGTGCACCATTACATTGACGATTGCGCTGTGCGTCGCTTATTGAGAAAAAGATTAACACACACTATTGAGAGATTGACTTATTTAGATTTAGAGTTTAGACTAGCGCGGTTGAATAGCGAGTACACAAAGGAAAGTTGCAGTTGCTATGGAGAATTGCTTTCTGCGCTTCGAGTATGGATTTAAAGCCTCTTATTATTGATTTAATGAGCTGCTTTTGCCTCAAGTGTCATGTGGCGCGTGACAAAAGTATGCAACAAAAACTTACTTCAAGTGCAACAAGCCTTGGCAGAAAGGCCATGTTTGTGACACAAAGATAAATCTTGTTGAAAAAACTGAGGAGCATTCTGATGACTCAATAGCACTGGATTATACTTCAAGTGATTGTGCCAGAAATATTTCATATGAATCTCAACAAGAAATCTTGATGCTGGAAGAAGATATTCATTATTTAAATACTTTTGATATTGATAATAAGTATTTATCTACAGTTGAGGATGCTGAGACCATAAGGAACAATGACAATAGCTCAATTGTTATTGCCCCTCTCAAAGCACCAGCGTTGAAGTTGTTCTAGTTTCTGGAGCTGGAGGAAGTTTAGTATCTGAAAAATTACTTGCTATAGTGGATCAAGACTATAAATTAAAACTTATGCCTATCATTTCTGAAAATTGGAGACTTATGGCTCTGTTTTGCTCCCCATTGGTAAATACAAAACCACA
Source organism: Hemileia vastatrix (assembly GCA_030280995.1). Lineage (NCBI taxonomy): Eukaryota > Fungi > Basidiomycota > Pucciniomycetes > Pucciniales > Zaghouaniaceae > Hemileia > Hemileia vastatrix. Next base: position 35,563,039 of record JASXTE010000003.1, on the reverse strand, counting down.
GTATTTTTTAAATATAACCATGGTTTTGTAAGAGCTATTTGTGTTTTTTTTGTCATGAAAAATGATAACTTAAGCAGTTGGTTTATTATAGGAAATGACATTTTAACCAAATATGGCATAAAATTAGATCATTCAAACCAATGCTTCACAATGGGGATGAATGGGAAGAGAAAATTTAAGATTTCTTCCCCAAAAAAATTGTTAAAACCAGAATTGAACACATGTAATTCTGTGATTTAATATAAAAGAAGATCTACAAAGGAAATGCATGCCTTATGTCTGAAATTGACAATGCTTTGTTTGGAGAACAACTTTCTGGTAAGGATAAAGATTCCATCATTAAGTTGATTAAATCTTTTCCTATGGCCTTTGCTCATGGGTCACATGAACTGGGATTAGTTAAAGAAGAAATGAAACTTTCATTATCTTGTCCATTAACTGACATACCACCTAGTTTGAAGATGAAGCCTTATCCTGCTTTCCCCACAAAGAGAAAAGATATTGAGGATAATATCTCTACCCTTTTAAAAATGAATATTATTGCAAAGGTAGTTGAGACACCTAAATATCGTGTTATCTCACCTTTCCTAATTTCATGTGAGAAAGATACACCACAGAAAAAATGGGGGGGTATTGCTAGCAATACCCCTTGCTTGAACTCCGTTGAGCCACAAATCTATGCTTGAATTATGCACACATCATCACCATGTAGGAAATTGTTTGGCCTTACATTTAGTCAGAGATTTGTCACAAATTGAGCTCAAGATGAACCTACATTGATCACCGTTTGATCTTGTAAAATCCTAATTTGATCATCAGTTAAACTCCCTTTGATCTCACTTTGATCTAACATAAGCTTTTGCATATCCAATATGTCAACTATTCACTTTCAAAAAGATTCGTAATGAATTTCACATGGAATATTAGAAACGAAACCAGTAATTTTGAGTAAATGTCTCATCAAAATGATTAATCTACAACAAAATACCATCAAAATTCAATCTGATTACTGAAAACTTTTGGTAAAATGACTAATAGATATTTAAATTGGAAAATAATATTCCATTTCTCAATTTCAAATTCAAAATATAAATCCTCGTTTGAAATGTGAATTTTGTAGATTCCTTGCCTTCCTATATTATGAGTAATATTTGAGGTATTTTACACCTTTGTAAATATGGTGTTGTGCTGCTAGAAATTATCTCTGTTTCAATTCAACTTTATTGAAGCTTGATTCCAGAATGATACATATTTTATAACTATTTTGAGAAAAAAGTCACTAGTAATGAATTTAGCCTTTTATCTGTCCTTTATTAAACCTCACTTAATCCTACTTAAATCCAAATTGACCCACAAAAACCTTATTTGGGATATTTTTTATCCCAGGATGATTCAAGATTGGAGCAAAATATTATTTTAAATATCCAATATGCCTATTGATTAAATTTCTTCAAGCTTACTTTAAATTCACATTAACATTAACTTTCACAGGAAATATTAAACACAAATCTTGAAAATATAGTATTTAAAATCATAATAAATATAATATAATATGCTTACAACAAAATTTTCTTTCTGGATTAATTGAAACAAAAAATTGTTCATTTGTGAAAATAGAAAAAATACTATCCATCCTGAATTTAGAATTCATTTTTAAAAATTTAATGCCCCCTCACTTTCAAGTTTATCATGTATTTCGAAAATTATATTTTTAATAATTTTGTGAATAGTACACCTGAGATATAAACTTGGGGATATCAAAAACTAAAACATCAGCAAATTGAAATGTTTTTTATTGTTATGAATGGAAATAATGATTGAAAAAAACCATTAGAGCAAGTTTGATTTTGAATAATAGGCATACTTTCTCATGTAAATTTCAATAAAAATAATTTTTATTCTTACTTAAGTTGCGGTGGATACATTTGAGCTCAAAAAGAATTAAAATTGACAAAATAAGACTTCTATAATTCATATTCAAAAATGAAATCACCCTTCATTATCTACCTGTAAACTATTTTAAATTGAATAATTTCAAAGTTAGTATATACTGATGTTATTTTTTCTTCTAAAAAATTTATTATATAGATTAATAGTCATAAACAGTTGACCTAGATGTTAAATTTATATAAGCAATCTTTAATTCATAAAATGATAAAACTATCTTTTATGTAAAAAGTGATGAAACAAAAAAATATTATTAAATTTTTGATGCACTATCAATAAAATTGAAGATAGAGCATATCAAAAGTTTAAACTTAATTTCAATTTTGATATCATCATTTTATTTTATTTTACTTGAGTAGAAAACAGATTTTAAATCTCAATATAATTTTAAATCCCATTAGTTTGTAGATTTCAACATTTGAAACTATGAAATAAATATTTATGAAAGAATTTTACAATATTTGCCCTTCTAAAAACTCATAAATCCAACTTCAAATCTTCTAACCTTCACAAGTAACCACAATGCATTCTGAAAATACTCTATATTTAAATAATTAAAGTTAAATAAAATTATTTTTTATTCTTTATTTCAATTTTTGATAAATAATATATATATATATACATATATATATATATATAATTTCTTAAAAAGTCTAAGAGGGAACTTAATAGTGGTTTTGGCATTAGATATATAGATTCAACTTTCAAAAAATTTGTTTGGAATAAATTACAAAGACAAAAAGGATATATTTTGATGAAAGAATACTGATTTAGGTTCTCTTAAAATATTATTAACCACTTTTATGGAATATTAATCCATGGTTATCATTCTTTATGATATTATCATAGAATTTTTTCCTTTTTTAATATAATGATTTTCTATTGTGTGGTATGTAGGCTAAGATAAGTTTAAAAGATTTATTGAAGATATATATACCAGAAACAGTATAATCTGTAGATTTATAACTATAACTTACTTTTCTGATGTTTTACATCATTGATAAGTAGCTCATGCATTACACAAGTAAATAATTATAGTCTCTGGAAATAATTCCTTGTGAATTTCAAATTTTTTGTTATTCTTAAAATCATTACTCAAATAAACTAAAAATTTCTTCAAATATTGATTGAAAGAAGGAGTTACAAAATCTTATTTTGTAGTTATAAAAGTTTGAGTTATTTTTCATATTATCAAGTATAATGAACATTTGTAAATTTTAACTTGAAAACTAGTGATCATAGCAAAGTAATACTGGAAGAATCAGATAAAAGGGTGGAATAAAGTCATAGCACAACAGGAAATGATACAAAATTGTTGATTTTTATCTCATAAAATTCAACTTATTTTTAACATATTTTACCACCTTTAGATAATGTTTAGTGGATTTTAACATTATTATAACAAGCAAACTTAACAATTTTTTGATTTTTTTAACAAAAATAAATATTGTTAGATCATTTTTTTAAAAAATATGACTTATTTTTATGCTTTATCTACAATAGTTTGTAGTTTTTTTTGCAGAAATTACTTGTTTTGATATTCTATTTTTGAATTTTTTAAGAGACTTCATTGCATTAAAGTTTTGTAATAATTTTTCATTAAAGCATCATATTTTAAATCTAGAGAATTGGTTTTGAAATAATATATATTTTCATGTTAATTGACTCATTATTTTTGGATTGATAAATTATGTTAAAATTGGGATTGCTTATTTCTAGTGAGTGTACATCATAGTTTGTTTTCAAATCAAAGATTAATAAATGGTGAAATTTGGTAAAATTCTAAATATCTTTTAAACCTTTTTGATTTAAATAATGTTTAATGTTATGTAATCATTCTATAAGTAGAACACAGTTAAAATCTGATAATGGTACATTGCTTTCAATTTCTAATACTAAAATTCTATTCTACTTGAAACAATGTAAACTAAAGCTTGGTATCTCATAAGAAACTCACAATTTTCAAAAATCATATTTCCAACTTTTTAAACATGATACACATTAAAATATATTTTTAGAATAATTTCCTAATTAGTTTCAAATACTAGAAAATAATGACCTCAATTTATTTTAATACTTAAACCATTCTGATGAGTGAATTTCACAATCCTCTAAGTAACATATGGTTACCATTTATACACATATGCATGATTTCTACTTTTGTTTAATTTTAGCTGAATCTAAAAAGTAAAATCACATGTTGAATATCATCTATAGATAAACTTCTTATATTAGAAGCTAATATTTCATATGAGAAATTTGTTATTGAGTTTGGGAAATATTAATAAGTGTTGGGTATTATAATTGAGCCATTTATTCAAGTAAATAAAAAAGGATGACCTTCTAAATATTTCATATATATATATATATAATAAAAATTAATTATATAGTAGCATTTAACCATGTTTTTATACTAATGTCATATAAAAAAAGGGATTGAACTAAAACTTTCAGTAAAGAAAATAAAAATAAGATAAGTTAATATTCTTGTTTATATTCTCATATTTTTGAAATGGCTTACTTAAGGGAGAAAATTATTTGGTTTTAGAGTACAAGAATTTCTAGATAAAAATCTTCACAATATAGTTTGACCCTCTCAAAAAGAAAATTCCTCAAATTTTACTATCACATTTTATATATTTGTTAAGTAATAGAAAATGGAGTTGTGTCTTTGACAATGAAGCTTTAAAAAATGAAATAAATAATTTAAATTTATAATATAATTTTTGAAACAATAAATCATGTATTCAAAAAAAATTATATATCTTACAATCAAGATAACAGTATTAATTAAGCAACTCTAACAACTTTGGAAAGAAAACAAGAAAAAAATAATTAGTAAAATGCATAAGTTATTTTTAGAATTTAAGGAAACTTAATAGCTCTACCTGTAAACTAGCCTTAAAGCAGGTTTGGATTTAACATGTGGAAATTCATACATAGTACCCTTCCATCATTAGAGCAGAATAAAATTTATGTAGTTTTATTTTTTTAATTTATAATAGTATTTTTATTTTTGGCTTTTTCATTAGTATAACTATATATTTTTTACCTTTTTTGTTTTTCATAACATAAGTTCAAAGCTGCACATCACTACTTCAAGATGAAACTCCATATAATGTAATCAATGAATGATATATTATAATGAATTTTACTAGAGACTTTTCAAAAATGGTGATTAAGAATACTTATTATAATTTTTTAAATTTTTATTATTATTCTATCTCTTGAAAGGAGATGGCCATATCTCAATTTAATTAGTTTTTCCTCAGAAAAATTTATTCTTGATCTAAATAAAATTGCATCACTATTAACTAGATGTTATTATACAATTTTAACAATTTTTTTATCTGAACATAGTTGAAAGTATGTATAAACTAAAGTGTTTCCACATAGTCTTACTATTATCCCACCATTATTTTCACATTTAGATTTCATTATAACTGTAAAATAAGTTTTTCAATAATTTTAATAATACTTTAATATTTAATAATTTAGTTACATAGTAGATTTTTTATCCTTTTTTTATATGAGGCTTATTATATAAACACTACTTTTAGATTTTATCCATTTTGATGTCTGATAATTTAAATTTTCATTTAACTACCCAAATTATATCAAAAAAAAAATCAAAAGTATATTTTTTTAATGTACTCTTTTTGATAAACTTATCATTTCTTATAGGTTATTCTTCAACTATTTATTGTAATTATTTACCCACTCATTTATGGTCTGTTATTGTTGTTCATTACATACAGACAAAATAAGGATACTCTCATATTATATTGGAGTTTTAAATTAAAAAGTAAATACTAGTGGCTGGTATTAAATATGAAGTTGTTATAACTAAGATGAACATTAATTAATTATTAAATGGCATTTTATATTAAAAATTTTATTGAATGTATATAAAAATATCACTCAAGAAATATATATAAGATATATATATAACCATTGTATATCAAAAATGAAGTACTTATCAACATGGTCTTTTTAAATGATTTTCAAATTTACTTAAAGAGACATTAATATTACCAATTCAAATTTTATATCAAATACAACAATATTATTATTTCATTTTTAATTATTTTACAAAAAATTTGAGTTTCAAAGTAATTTAATTCAGTATTTAATGAATGTTTTTGAAAAATATTTTTAAAAATAGAAATAACCCCTCACAAAAAAAAATATAATTTTTTTTACTTAAAATTTGCACCATATTTCTACCCTTAAAATATTTGTATTCTTCTAACAAAAATATTTTTTAAATAAATTTAAAATTTTTTTCATTATTCAATTACAAAATGTCAAATTTATAATTTATTTTACCTTACTAAAAAATTTAGTTGAAAATTTAATTTTGTATTTCCAAAAAATAAACTTAAATGACAAAAATTAAAAAAACAAAATTATAAATATAATTATGAGAAAGAGGTAGATTAAATTTATAATATTCATATAAAAAAATTCATATATTTTATGGTGTTTGAATTTTAAATTTAATGTATTAAAAAATAATTATTAAATAACCAAGCCAAATGAAATTGGCTTGGATTTTTGGTATCACTAGAACTTATTTTTTTTCTTATACTCACATTTTAATTTTTAATTTTTTTTTTCTACATTTCTCATTTTTTTTTTATGATTTTTAATGTTTTTAAGACCTAAGTTGCTTTCAAACAACTTCAGTCTAACGTTTCTCTCACTTTCCCACCAGATTGCACCTGGTAGGGAAAGTCGCTTCCATTTCAGAGACCAAAGTCCCTTGCAGGGACTTTGGTTTCTCTGTGTGCATTGCACAGCCAGAAAAAAACTGGCTGTGCAATGCACTGCATGCAGCACATGCAACACACATCGCTGCTGCAAGTAATGCGCATTGCATGCAGCAGAAATGCGCGTTGCATGCAGCAGCAATGCAGGCTGCATGTGCTGCATGCAACGCGCGTTTCTGCTGCATGCAGCGCGCATTGCACATGCTGCGCATATCTCATGCAGCTGACTTGATATCAGCTGCATGAAATATGGTAGCGATTGTGCAACGCGCGTTGCACACTGCTTTGGCCACCTCCCAGCCTAGTAAATTAGCTGGGAGGGTGGCAAACATTACAGCAAGCAATCAAAGTCGCTTTTAGTGACTTCGATTGCTTGAAAGAGACACTTCAAGCCAGGGGAAACCTGGCTGGAAGTACTAAATTGAAATGTAAGGGACCCAAGCCAATTTCAAAGGCTTGGGTCATAAATTAAGGTTTCTAAAAAGCAGCCAGTATAAATCTGGCTGCAATAAAAAGTAAATTTCTTAAATAAAATACATAAAAAAATAAAAATTTGTTCAAATAAAATATACAACACTCTTCAGCCAGTAAGAAATAGCCTTCCATTGTTACACATAGAAACAAAATCAAATGTTTCTTTCATCAACATTGGCCATGTTTCAATATTTTGAACCAAGTAAGATCAGGAAAAGGGTCACGGCAAAAAAATTGCATAATTAAAATTCTCCCAATTTAATATGGTGCGGAGGTTCATATTTTAGAAATAGGTGGTGCACATTATAGTTTCCTTTAAAAAAATTCAAAAATGAATTAATTTTGGCGCAATGTAAATTTAAGTGTGATGAGTGTATGTTTTTTAGCTACGTGAAACATGGTAGCTAGAATTATGTGGCGTCAATTTTTTTTAGATGTGAAATTCAGTGTTCCACAAATGTGCATCTGTACAACATGCAGCCAAGTAAATTCTAGCTGGAATTAGTATATGCATAGGAAAAAATGATCATGCTGTGTACAGTGCCTTGGAAACATCATTCTTGGAATTTAGATGAAGTTTATCATATGACTTGGAGAGCTGCATTTTTTTGAAAATGTGATCAGTGAAAATTCATGATATATACATCTGTTTGCCACCCAATTTATTTTTCCTTTCTCTTTCTCACTTACCTTTTTCAAAAATTATCAATCATATTTTTGCTTTATCATTTTGAATTATTGGTACTATTTTCTTGACCTTATCTGATTACCGGTAAGCAAATTTTTCTTGCTATTGCATTTCATATCATTTTGGTTTGTTACACTTTTTTACACTTTTGACAAGTTAATCTAATGATTCTAATTCTGAATTTATTTTTATGGTATCTTTTACTGTACCCTTTCGATTCATTATAAAATAATTCTTTTTCAGTTAACTTAAAGTTTTTTTATTTGTTTGTCAATTTACTTTTCTTTATTACTTATCAAAAATGTTCAATTTATTTATCTAACCATTTGTTTTTTAAAACAGTGATTATAAAATAAACTTTATAATTAATTTTGATCAATCAGCTACAAATGGAAGAAGATTTTATAGACATGTAAGTTCATGTTTTGCTTATCATTTTTCTATATTTCTTTAATACTTTCTCAACCATTATATTATTAATATGAAAAGTAAAACATCATCTCGTACTTGCTGAAAGCATACAGGATAATGTTTTGCTTTTCATAATAATAATTAGATTGTTTGTACTTTACCTTTAATTTATTGATTTTTAAGTTGTTTCAAAGTCTCGTACTTGCTGAAAGCATACAGGACAATGCTACAATTTAAAAATTAATAATTTATTGAAGTATAACTTTCTATGTCAATATATTGATCAGAGCAAGATTTTTCATTTTATATATGTGGATATCATAATTCCGTAAATTTTTTAATATTACTAGTGTATTGGAGTTATACTTTCATTATATTATTAATATTAAGTGTAGAGACAAATCTCGTACTTTCTGAATGCATACAGGATAAAGCTATACTCTTTAAATGTATAATTTAATAAATTATACCTTTGAAACGCTTTCTTAATATTTGAAATAAAGAAAAAGTATATAAATTTACTAATATGTAGATATTCTAACTTTTGTATTTCTAATATTGAAGATATGATAAAGTTAAAGGTATCATTGACTGATAATTGAAATTATGTTACTATTTTCTAATTTTTGATTTTTTTCTATTTTAAATCAAAATTGAATTCTCTTAGGATTGAACCATCAATGAGTAACGATTTGAAAAAAAAACAGCCAGGGAAGAACTCTAACAATAGGTGGGCGAAAGACATTGCTACTGGAATGAAACTTGTAAACGCTCTTGGAATGGATACAAACAGGAAGAAGCCACATTTCTATGCACGATCTTATGCAAATAATATGACAGATTGCAATAATTATTACAATTTTTTTCCTGGATGTAGTATTTATAAACCAAAAGGTGTCTTAATACCTAATGTTCTTGTGCAGACTTTTGAAATTCATGAGCTCAAAGAACTAGATATGTTAGAAGCTACAGTGCGATGCATTAAGGATCTTTCTTACTGCAAACATGAAATTAAAAATAATGGTTATCATCAAAGAGCTGGTGGTTTTGGAAAAATGTTTGGTGGTGGCTTTATTTTAGATAGAAAGAAATCTTTACATATTCATAAGTATCACTTTTTTTAATTCAAATACTGAATTTTTGAATGCTTTTCCTTGCAGATGAATACACTGATGATATTGTAAAAACGGATGAATATAAAAAATGAATGAAGAGGATTGAAATGTACTTTGAATATTTTTTTAAAAAAATATCATATGTAAAGTACAATGAGGCAACTAATCTTTGTGCAAAACTTGGTATTCCTGGATTTTTAAAAGTTTCTAGTGAAGAAGAGGGTGTACCGTTTGCTAGTAATTTAACTTGGACATCTGGAGGGAATGGTAATGGGTTCTCTAATGAGGTTCATCTCGATAAGGATGCAAGTGAGTATACTTTAGGAATATTTTTTCCTAAAGATACAGAAAAAAACACCATTCATATGAAGTATGATAAGACCCAACCATGACAAATAGGTGGAGAACTTATGTTTCCCGAAATTCGAAGTAAAATAAACTTTGAAGCAACTAATGGAATAACAGTGACATTATGGCCTGCCAATCAACTAAGGCATTTCACCTCAAGATGTCATGAAATTCCTGGCTTCACTAGGATAGGTTCTTCTATTCAAATCAGCACTAGACTTTTTCATGCTATAGAAAAGCTTAAAGTTTTTGATATTGATATTTCAGAATACTTAGAAATTAAAAAAGAAAAATTTAGGTTAGAATATTTGATTAGTGCTTTGAGAGTTTTTTTGAAAAGAGATGACTTAATAGAGGAAGAAATAGAATCAGCAAAGTATTATTTATCTAATGTTAAGACAAATCTAAAAAATCTAGATATATAAATATTTAAAATTTATATTATATATACACAACTTAATGCAAATTTAAACATGATAAATACTGGGAGTAGCTGTAACATTTTCAGTTTTGATAATTATAGTATTATCTATTTTTTTTATTTGTGAAATAAAATAATTTTTTTTCATAATATTATAAGAAAATTTGATTTACTTTTGAGGAAATATATAAGTTGTGAAATCTTTAAATGTCATTTTTATTAAATTGGTAGCAAAGGTTCTAAAATAAAAAAAACTATAATAAAGAATTTGAAATATATTAGCCATAAAAATGTGCTTTTAATGCTACCAAATTAACTGTATAGTATTTTAGGTCAAACAGGCTTATTAATAAAAAAGTTAATAATAAAGAGTTGAAGAAAGAATTTTGAATCAATAATAGATTAAATTGTATTTTTTTAAGAATGTACTCATTTAATTATTTAAATTGTTCTACTTCTGATTAAAAATGTGACAATCAACAAAAATATTTGTAATAATTAATAGATTATATAATATTAAAGGTAAAGTAACAAAAGTAGAGCAGTTATCATATTTTTATATAAACAATAAAATATTTAAGAATTTAATACAAGTATTTGAAATCATATAAGTAGATTTTAAAATCTTTGTTATTGCTGGACTTACAATAATTTTTTTTAATAATTAATTTAGAAAATCATGTCAAAGGTTACTTAATAAATTTCAAAGATGGTCACATTTTTGACGTATTTGAAGGAAAATAACTTGAATTATACAAGATATATCATATAGACAGAACTTTATCTATTTAAATGTTGGAATATTAATTTATTGAAAGGCTATGTTTAGCAAAAAAAGGTGATACTGGCTGAATGGAGCTCCAGTGATTAAGAAAATCTGCAGAAATAGCCCTAGCAATTCCCGGAGGACTTGGGGTATCAAATTTTAAAGGAAATGGATCACACTTGCCTATAAAAGGTTTTATTAATGTTAAAATATAGTTATTTAAATTTTTCCAAATTATTTCTTCCATCAAATGATTTTTTTTTTCATGTAAATTAAGAAACTTAACTTCTGATATTACCTCCAAGCAATCAGCTGCTGAAGCCAATCTATGATCTTGAGAGCTCAGAAATAAACCACGGACACCATCAATTATATAGAATGTGAAAGATTGATATCGGTGGTGGGAATATTCAGAATTTATTTTGTTTAGTGCAGCCTTTTGTTTCTCTCTCATTATAGTCAGTTCAGTATTTTCGTTTTTCTCACTTGATTGTTGAGCTTCACTAGTCTTGCCACTTGATATTGTTGCAGCACAATATTTTGATTTAAGAAAGATAATTGACATAATTATATCAATGATAATATTGCTGATTTGAAGAAGAGTTGACATTGATATATCACGGGTTTGAAGTGCAGTGGGACCAACTTCTAAGCCATCAGAAATCGGACTCTTCAGATTTGAAAGGTGAGCTAGAAGCTGAAGACCACATTCAATTGGACAATCTGAGTTAATGTTTTGATGTGATGGAAGCTGGCTGAATTCATGTGTGGTCAGATAAAGTGAAGATGATATAAGAGATACCCATGAAGAACGGCAGTGGTCACTTGGGATCATTAATCTCATGAGCATTCGGATAAGATTGGATTCAGGGTGATCCGTTTTCTTTGTTGAGGAAAGAATTTCAGTATTTGAACCATCAGGATCACATAAATCTTCCATTTTTTTGAAATCAATATTATCAAGTACCCATAGCTGTGAGCTATCAATCTCTAAAAAAATATTTGCTACAAAAGGAAAAAAAAAATAAGTAAAAGAACAAAATTCAAGACTAAAAATTATGGTAACTTACATAACTCAGTAAGTTTTGAAAGCCAATCTTCTCCACAAGATTTTTCCCAATGAAAAGTAAACATTGGAATATTTGACATGGGTTCTTGGGAAGAAGTAGAAGAGCGTAATTCGAGGAGAGTAACAATTTCCAACCACAACCTGAGGACCTTTGCCGTGCTGATTCTACCTTTATAAAAATTATGAATTTTACAGAATTCCTCCTGCAAATCAGATTCTTTTAGAACTGAGGGTGAATAAGTTAGAGGTTTTTTCGATATCTTGATTGGAGTTGATTTCATTGGTAGAGAAGCTTTCAAAGAGGTCAAAGTAGGTAATTTAGGAGGTGATGGGTATTGCTTTTTAGAAATGAAGGAATTTGGTGATGAGCTGTTTGAATCATCATCTTTATCAAACATATCAACATGTCTTGAAGAAGATTTTAAACTTTGCTTTTTTTGATGAACAAGCATAGCTTCATATTCTGACAGTTGATCATCGCTATTTTCATTGCTCTTTTCATCATCTTCATCAGGGAGAGGGCGTTTATGGATGGAACAATCTACAGCAGGTGAGTTTCTGGTACAAAATATCAAAAGAAAGATAAAAAGTACAATATGTAAGCAATAAAAGAGATATATGATTGAATTTTAAAGATAAAAGAATAACAATAAAAAAAAAGGAAACAAGAATATACTCATTATCAAAACGTTTGCTTTTTTTTTGAGATTTATTATTTGATACATCAGAAAATTCATTAGCAGAAGCCAGTTTAATACGTCAAACAAAAGAGGAGCCTTGGGATAATCTCTTTTTCTTGGAGCGGATAACAGGTGTTTCAAGATTTTCCTTAGAAGTTGAAGCATGAGTTGAAGCTGATGGTTCATCTGTCTCATCATCATCCCTAATGACAATGACTTCATCAGGAGGAATCATACCCTCCTCATAAGCTACAAATATATATGAAAAAAAAAAATATTAATAATCTTATCTACTAATTTAAAAGGAGACAAAAAAGGTGATGAACATACATTTTTCAAGGCTTTTCACATATTGGAGTAAGCCATTACAAGGGTTAGATAAATATGAAGGAGAAGGATTATTGTTAAGGATCTTGACAAGCTCTTCTGTTTTATCTCTAGCCAATTCAAGTAAATTGCGATACTGAACTCTTGTTATTTCCTGCCTCTCATTGCTAAGTACAGGAGGGTTAGGTGCCATGCCATGTGGCAGACATGGTGCAAGCTCAAAAGCTTCAAAGCGAGTATCAATCAGAGAGTGGGATGAAACACATTTGGGTGCTGGAAAATCAAATTTTTGAAAAAAAAAGATATAGAACATAAGTGAAATATATAAATTAAGAGAGAGGAACATGATATACATACAAAGTGGAGGTGTAGGATTTTGTATACTAGACATATTGATTAATGAATATTAAAAAAAAGTATTCGATATCGGAAAATTATGATGTAATATGATGAATAATTATAAGAAACTCTATTCTAGAAAATTGAAGTTGATAATTTAATAGGATAAAAAATTGAATAAGATTAAAATTAAAGTGAGGATGAAAGAAACAGAAAACATAAAGAGGGGGATTTTATATTATTTGAGCTTTTTTTAACATGTATTATTCATAGTGGGGTAAACTGAGTAACATGCTAAATCACAATCTGTTTATATTGAAGCGAAATTTGATGTAGCTAACAGAAAATACTTGTAATTCTTTGGGGACTTTTAGTGTGAAAAACAAATAATAACAAATTTATATCCCATATGCAAATTGCCACGGGTAAATACAAAATTTTTTAAATTAGAATTTACTCCTAAACAATGGAGATACACTTAATTAGTATATTATATGAAAAAAAGGATAATCCTTTATGAATATTTGTTAAATTTACTTTCAGATGACAATGCGAGATTCACATATATACTGATATGCCTCATCAAACAAGAAATGAATTATAAATATAAAATTGGTAACATTAGAATTTAAGATAAGAATTTGTTTTTTAAGTGACAGGAGGAGTGTCAGGCTACGGTGTGGGCACCGTGACCAAACCTTTGATAAACTTGGATACAACTAAGGGAAAAAAAAATTGAATAGTTTTATTTTGCAATATATCTTAGTCTGCACAAGATATTGCATTGTTGTCCCTAACTATACCAAAATTGTTACTTTTCAAAAGTTATAGGACTACTAAGTTGATAAAATATTATTATGAATCACCCAATGAAATACCTTAAGCAACATTCAAAATTATTAAAATATTAATATTCAATTTGAGATTTGGATTAGCTAATTTTTCACAACCTACCACAGTTTTGATTAATATAATAAAACTTGAAAAAAATTGTTGAGATAACCTAGAGATGGGTGCAAGAAAATGATGAAACATATGACTTGAAACTTAACTCATACACTATTGATAAACTTCATGGATCCTGATTAATTTCTATCGAAAGCAATTTTGAGACTAGCATATTGAATTTTAGCTATGATCAAGTACTGTAAGTGCCATGGTTTGTATTCAATATATTGGTGTTGAAATTAATTTTGATAGGAATCAACAAGTATCATATGGCACCATGCATGAAACACTGACAGAAACCATCAAATTTATAAGGCAATGAACCTCATAATTTCGATCGAAATTAATATAGACCCCTGCATATTGAATACAAGCCATTTCACATGGACTACACAGACATAGATAAAATTCAACATGCATGGCTTAAAATTAATTTTGATCGAAATTAACCAAGGCATTAAAACATCAATTTTTATATGGTGTACTTGATCAAACCAGTTTATCTAACTGCTTAGCTTACCTATACTTATAGGAATTTTATGCATAGTCCATGTCCATATTAATTTCAATCGAAATTAATGTTGACTAATACATAATGAATACATGCTATGCCACTTACACTTGCCAGGCATAGCTACCATTAAATATGCCAGTATCAAAAATTAATTTCGATCAAAATTAATGAGCATGATAATCATGAATTTCTGGAGTCAACTGCTTATTTTTATGCATGGTGCCTTGCCAACATTAATTTCGATCGAAATTACTTTTGATACTGGCATATTGCATGTATATATGCCTGGAAAGTGTAAGTGGCATAGTGTGTATTCATTATGTATTGGTCAACATTAATTTCGATCGAATTTAATGTTGACATTTGCATATTGAACCCAAGCCAGAAAACAACCCAGAAGATTCTTCATAAAACTTCCCATTAATTTTGATCGACATTAAGGCTGACCATATACATATTGAATGGTAGTTATATCTGGTCTGAGTAAGCAGAGATTACTTATATTCAATATGTATTGGTCAACATTAATTTTGATCAAAATTAATGAGCATTTTGATCATGAACTTTTTCAGTCAGTTAGTTGTTTCAATGCATAATGGCATGCCAACATTAATTTTGATCAAAATTAATGTTGAAATGATATAATGCTTTTTTTCATGACATGTAAAGGACGGCAAGTATTTTTAAGTATTGAAATTTACTATACATGTTGAGGGTAAATATAAAATTTACATATCCATATTAATTTCTATAAAAATTAATGTTGACCAATACATAATAAATAGTAGATATGCCTGGCTAGTGTAAGTGGCATAGCTTTTTTTCAATCTGCACTTGGAAACATTAATTTCGATCAAAATTAAGGTTCATGATTATCATCAATTTATTCAGTCAGTTGCTTACTGTTATGCATGGTAACATGTCAACATTAATTTTAATAAAAATTGAATTTGACATGCCACCAAGAATTTTTATGTAAGATGAAAAGTAGGGCACTCTATTCTTAAGTAAACACATTACAATGCATATTGAGCATGTAAATATCATTTACACATTAATATTAATTTCAATCAAAATTAATGTTGACCAATAAACATTGAACACAAGCTTTACAACTTACACACACCAGATATAACTACCATTCAATATGTATATGGTGCTCACTAATTTCGATTGAAATAAATGAGCAGTTTTATGAAGAATTTTTTGGGTCGTTTGCTGGTTTGGGTTCAATATGAAAATGTCAATATTAAATTCTATTGAAATTAATGTTGACCAATACGTAATGAATACACACTATGCCACTTACACTTTCCAGGAATAGACACCATGCAATATGCCAGTATCAAAAGTAATTTCGATCGAAATTAATGTTGGCAAGGCACCATGCATAAAAATAAGCAGTTGACTCCAGAAATTCATGATTATCATGCTCATTAATTTCGATCGAAATTAATTTTTGATACTGGCATATTTAATGGTAGCAATGCCTGGCAAGTATAAGTGGCATAGCGTGTATTCACTATGTATTGGTCAACATTAAATTTGATTGAAATTAATATGGATACATAAATGTGACATAAAGAGGTATGGACCATCAATTTGTTGAAAATACATTTTTATATCTCATACATTATTTGTTTTTTTTAAATAAAATTTTACTCTCTCTCAATATCACTTTATAACATTTACCAAGCTGCTTTGAAAAAAACAGAATACATAAAATTCAATATAAGATTGCTATATTACACAGAAGATCACCGTTATACCTAAGTTATGATGATGTTGATGCTCTATTAATTGATTCCCGAATCTTTACCAGATCAATATCAGCTCCAACCCCAAGTGACTCACGTTCATTCACAGATAATCCTTGCAAAAATTTTGCTGAATAGCAATTCTTGGGGAGGTATTTGGGAACATTGAATATACCATTTTGTGCAACTGTCCTTTCTGATGACCGTGAATATGTTTTTAATGCTGATTTTTTTTGAGCTGGTGTATGGGCTAAGTCCTTTGTCATCTTATCCATTTTTTTAAACAAATCATTGAGTTCAGGATTTCGCCATCCAGGAATAGCTTGGATAGGTGCAGTTGGGGCTGGTGCTGGGCCTTCCTAGATATCAGAGATGCACCTAGTATCATGAAAAAGCACAACAAAACCTGGCACATCACTGCAGAGATCTCTTGCTAACTTGTAGCGTGCACTAGCAATCTGAATTCCAACTAAATCAGCTTCATAATAACAAAAAGCAAAGTAAAATAAAAAACTTACCTTGGTCCGATAACGTTTTACTTGTGCCCTTGCCCTCTTTTCAATCTTTTCTCTTGCTACCCTTTCCTCTTCTTGCCCAAACAACCTTATCATCTCCTTCCCCTTATTAACTACCCATTTCTCAATAACACATTGAGTGAACTGAAGCTTTGACTGATCGATTGTATTCAAGGTGGTGAGCCATCTGGTACAGTGGTTGCATACTATGCTTCCCATGACTTGATTCCAAGTTGATTCTGAAAAATCACGGCAAGTCCAATCAAACGCGAATTTCCGAAAACCTTTTTCTTGCAATTCACGCTCTAAGTTTCTTTTGACAGAAAGTGGGATTGGTGCTCCTCCTTTTAGTCCTCGAGGCTCAGGTGCTGGAAAAAATTCGGGTAGTCGAATTTTGGATCGCAAGAAGGCTATAGAATTGGTTATCAGAAATTGTCGATCAGCTGCAGAATTGGCACGGTTAGAAGATTGGACTTGGGTTAGGACAGTTTGAATGGTTTTTAGTTTGAATTGGCTCCAATCTTTCCAATTTTCAATCTCCAAAGGTGTTGGGCTCGCAGGATATTTTGATATTTGTGTTGGTACCCCATGACAATACTTCAGAAGGTGGTAAATATTTCTATTTAGACTGTCCGAGCTCCTGGGAACATCATTCCTTCTAACTAAGCCTCTTACAGCCCTTAACCCCCGTTCTCGCTCATGAGACTCTGCTGAATTGAGTCTGTGGTAATCACTGATACCCATAATGATTGAGGGATTCACTAACAATTCAAATAAGTTAATTAAATTGGTTATTTTTCAATAAAAGAATACACTACAAATTTGACTTACCTGCTCCACTTGTGCTTGCTCCTTGGTTAGGCTGAGCAGATGATGATTGGTCTCCAAAAAATTCCTTCAATACTTCACTAGCCCAATCTCTTCCTAGCTGATCAGCTTGCTGATTAGCACTTTCAGAAGCAGAAGGATGATTGGGATTAAAATTTCTCGGTTCTGAATGAGACTCTTGGCCTGGATTGGGATTAGGTGGTACAGATTGAGATGCATCTGGAGGTGGATCAGCAGAGGGTGGTGGAGGAGTATTTCCAGTATTAGTATGTTGAGGCAGAAAACAATCATAATCGGTTGGGTCAACAGACATCCCTTCAAAATTATCATCCATAATGAACTGTAATAAAATAAAATAAAATAAAAATAATCAGTTGTTAAAATTTATACCTATCAAAGCTAAAGTAAAAAAAGATACTATGTATATAGTCTTGTAAACGTGTATGTTCTCTTGTCGAAAAATAAAGTGAATAATATATAGCTATCAGCTAAAGTTGGAAGGTCAAACTATTTATAGTAGATGAATGAGCAAGAAGATCATTCATTAAGTAAAAATTTTATCATATTTCTCATTATCATGATTTTATTTCTTTCATTCTTACATTTAAGATAAAAATGACTCATTGAAAGCATGGGTTCTCTCGCAATAAAAGCAACCAAAGTAATTGTTCACTGATTTATGATAAGGTAAGTTGGATGCATTGCATTTTTTAATCGAGCATTGAATTATTTCTTTCACCATTTACAAATATCACCAATCCTACAAATTTCCCCAATCCCAAATTAACACAAAGATGTTAGTCAACAGAAAATAAATTTGATTAATTTTTTCACTCACTACTGTCTGAAGTCCAATGGCAGTGACAACCTCGTCTTTGATTCCAAACATTCCTTTTTTGTGCTGGAAAGTAGCTGCATGTCCAATTATTGCATCTTTCTTAATCACAATTTGAGTTGCTTTGGCTACTCTTACTAACCGACAATGCACTTGTGGGAAAAGCTCATAGGGATCCTTTGATGTTTCTTCTGGACAGAGCTCTTTGAAAGGACTTACTATTAAATATATTTGATCATTCTCTTCCTTTGATCTGAAAAGATCATCAATTTGCCCAAACTGGCTATCTTTTCCATAGTAGAATTCAATTGTTGAATTAGCAATGTGTCGATGGTAACTAGTAAACCTCTTTCCATGTATCAATATGCTTGCTACATTTTCAACTACCCAATCCCCACTTTTCTCCGATGGTTTCAAAGCCCGTCTTGAAGTTTCTTTTCCCATTCGTGCCCTTACCCATTTAGTAAATAATGCCATACTTAGATGGATCCATTTGTTTTGTTTATCGAGATCAATATGGATTTTTTTAGTCTCACATTGATCATTATCTTCAGCTTCACCAAGATCTAATACCCTAGACTTCTGATACCAATGTTTGAGCATTGTTAGCGGTATCTCTCCTGTGGTAAATATTAATAAATTAGCACAGCTGAGTTTTTAAATCATTGCTTACAAAAATTACATACATGGATGGTGATTGTTTGGAATTTCAGATAATATATGATTCACCCACTCTCCAGACCAAGTAGCTGTACCTGATGGTGGACCAAGACGCTTTATCATTTCAGGATAATGTTGAGTGATATGCAGATTTGGCTTTGCATTAATATTCTTCCAACCCTCTTCAAGGCACTCACGATACTCTAACAGAAATTGATCTAGATCTTTAAGCTCATTAGTCTGTATATTTTTTAATGTCAAAAAATTGGTGATCGAGCATAATGTTACAAGTGACTTGAGAAGATAATATTCTCTTGGTTTATCAGCTGAGGAAGCTGAAGATTCAGATTCTTTAAATTTTTCAAACCAAAGGGGTATAAGTGACAAAGGGAAGTAGAGAGTATACAGCATGTGCCATTCTGCTGCCTTGAGGGATCCTGCCTTTTTAGATCCTACTGATTTTGGAACTCATGTTAGCCAGGAAGGTCTTCTTACTTGATCAATCATCTTCCATACAACCTGTAGCTCTGCTGCTGTGATTCTTGGATTACTACTACCTTCATTTTCTTTCTCCTTACCTTTCCTTTTATTTTCTTCATCTCTAGCTGTCTCATTTGATGAGTGAGATCCTTCACTCTGTGATATTCTAATGCTTCTTTGCCTTAAGTTATACAATGAATTCCTACTGTCACTGCTGTGAGACTGTATTGAGGCCACATCGCTATATGGAGGAATAAATTTGGAGCTGGATGACCTACTCTGGCTTCTTGATCCATTTGTTCCCAATCCTTCATTATCTAGTCCATGATGACTTGATGACTGTCTTGAACTCGTACGTCTTTGCCGCTTGTGCTGTCTCGTGTGTCCTGTATCATCATCATCATTATTCGTGGTGCTTAAGCTACTTCTACGTTTTTTCGAATGTTTGTGCAGTAAAGTTTCAGGAAAGAAATCATCATCTTCTTCTCTTACATGCCAATTTTTATCCTTTTCCAGCTTTCTTTCTAGATCTTTTGCTGCATTTTGGATTTGAAAATAGCTTAGACTGTGATCTTTTAGGTTGCCAATCATATGTGAATGCATAACATCAATTGAGCAATATTCAGTTGGACGCCAATATTCAAGGTTATTCAGCTCACTCCATCGTACCCCATGATTTTGAACAATTGATACACGCTCCCAATGTGACTTAGAATTTTTCCACTTTGTTTCCCAGCACATATGATCCTCATGATTCCGTAATGAAAAATTTCCCACATTCTTTTCACTAATTTCATCTTTAGAGATATTACAGAAAGAGCAGAACATTTTTGCAGAGTGACTCGAAAAGCCAGCCAATTTTCGTATTGCAGGAATGTCACCTATCAAAGAGAACAATGCAACTCTTAATTTCTGGCCTCGTGGATAAAGATGTGTCTTTTCAATCAATATACCATCCCATAGAGTTTGTAGATCATTAACCAGTGGTTTTAGGAGGTGATTAAGCTGTTCACTTGTGGGTTCTGTTGGTCCGGGTATAATAGAATACAAAAAAAGATTTTCCATTTTGTATCTATCTTCTTGAGGTAGGTTCATACACACCATCATAATATTGCCTACAGACTTCTGATGACCTCCAATCCTATTGCCACCAGGCCTAAACCAGTCGACATATAAAGTAAATATTAAGTTGCCTGAAGTTATCGTATATTCATCATCATTGCTATCCAGAGCTGGAGTGGTTATGGGAAAGTTTTTCCAAATTGAACCATCACAAACATCCTTCATCAAATCACACTCTACACGTTCTGCCACAGGGGTTTTCTTCTCAATCAGAAGCTCAAATTTGAACAGTTTGATCTTTTCCTTAAGCCAGTAGATAAAATAATGGTGATGAAATGTTTTAAGAGATAAGTATTTTACATGTTCTTGATGTTCCTCCATCAAATACAGCCTTTCATCACATTTAACTGCAATTTGTCCTGCTCCAAACATTTTTAAATAGCGCTTTGATGATGAAAGAAACGGTTGATTGCAACATAGTATAGATGGTTGAGATTCAGAGTTATACTCATAAAGAGCAAAGCATTTAGGACAGCATGTTTTAGTGAAAAATGATTGATTGAGCTTTAATCGACTAAAAACTGTATTTATCGAGCGTGGGACCAGGCGGACAATGCTATCAGAATCCAGTATTCCACTATCACCTAGAAGTTTGAGCTTCTTAATTTCTTCATCCAAAAATTGAGTACAACCTTCTTTGCTCAAATGATGAATCAGAGAAAGCTTTGCTGCCTGCCAAATAATTATTTGGCTATACCGTTCCCCAAGATTTGAGTTTCTAGAGACTGTTGAAGATACTTCTGCCCCCAATAGCAACTGCCCCTATGTAATAAATCATTGAAACATCATAAAGACTTTAATTCTCACATTGAACTATAGATATACAGCTTACTGTTTCTGTGGAGCGGGAACTTCCAATGTTAAGTGGATTGTTGGAAGAAATAACCATCTGGGCCTTCCTATTTCTTTCCTCTTGATGTTTTGCATAAGAATTAGAGCTTTTGAAAGCCATACCAACTTCAAAGGACCCAGAAGAAGTTTGATACTTTCTATTGACACATCCAAGATCTTGACATTGACATACATGAAAAAATGGAGGCATTGTAATTGTGATAATTGTAGGAATAAGTTAGCTATTCGAAGTTACTGATTGAAGGTATTCCTTTTTTTGAAAGGCACTAGCTAATATAAGCTACATTTTTTTATCAAAAGAATATGATGGAATATGTGTTGAAATTATTTAAGTTTAAATGTTTAATTTTTAATCGGATAAATTATATATTAATTTAAAGTTATGCAGTCTACTTTATTTGTATTCTGTATACTCTCTGCATTTGTACAACAATGCATGAATGTTTATCAGAATATTTTCTATCATAGAAAAAATTCTGTTGTACGCACAAGCATCTTAATTATTTTTCTATTAAATGCCTTCTGAGTTATATCTAACTACCCTATAATTATTTGATTTTGATAAAAATTCTTAGTTATGGACTATAAGAAAAGTAATCCATATTTTTAACATAATTATTTAAAAAATTACCCCAAAAATCAAAGTTAAACCCAAAAATAAGTTTAATATTTTGTAAAAAACAATCACAAACATATTTCTTTCAATTTGAAAATTGGTCTGGACTAGGTAGAATTTTTTATAAAGAAAAAATCAAAAATACTCAAATAATAGATGCTACAAAAGTGTAAACCTTAAAGAATTACATAAAAGCTGAAACCTTGTATAACTTTTCATACATAAATGTGATGAAGTGACACTCTAGTCTATTTATTCAGGTTGAAAAAAATTACTCAATAGAATATGTATTACTATCATATTGGACCAAAAATAATTTTTTGGTAATCAAAAAATGAACATAGCCTCACATTTAACAAATTATTTTTGTGGAAGAATTTTTTGAAAAGAAAAAAAAATCCGTTTCTTAAATGAGTCTGCTTTTATCACATAATCATTCTCTTTATTTTATACCATTCCTTTTGAGTTCAAGTTGCATATAAAAATATAATTTATGCATATTATAATTCCATAAAGTCGAAATATTTCTTATTCTTAATTTTTGTGATATTTCTCCTTAAATCAACTTTGATCATAAAGTTTTGGAGCTCAACAATTTATCCTTCCTCTTTGTTTAATTTAATCGAACACTTTCTTAATCTAATTATTTATGAGCCCTAGTAGCTCTTACTTTCCTCATGGAAACCTGCCCACAAACACAAGAACACTTAATAGAATTTTTAATGAGACTTTGCCTCCATTCAATTCTCACTTTTGTAGATCTATACACAATTTTTGTCATTCACTTTTGGATATTTCACCAGAATCAAACGGATGGAAACAAAACCCTACTGAAGAGCAATTAGACAGATTTTCATCATTCGACATGAATTCTTGCAACATTGCCTTTGAACTACCTCATCCAGAATCAAATTCAGCGGTTTCAGAAAAGTTTCCACCAATTTTCTGTGAATCTTTTATTGAGCACCTTCGCATGTGTGGTTTCCCAGGATCAACTTTCGCTTGGAACCTAGATTGGTTTGACAAATGGAACCAGGTCTTGGCAAATATTCTCATTAAACACTGGGAAAATGCCTTAAAAACCAATAATTTGATTGCATATCCAATTGACTCAACTCAAATTAGCTTCTCAAATCAAATAGGAGTTCTTCACCGTTGGTTTTTAGGTCATGCTGATAGATTAAGACTTGGGAAGGATTCTCATAGCTCTCAAGAAATAATCAAAGTGAGAAAGCATAAATATAGAATTAAAAAAAAAGTATGAAAATCCCTTTTTTTTCAACCGTTTTTATTTATGACCTTTATTTCAAATAACAAAGATTCTTAGAATTCAGTTAACCGAACTAAACTTCTTAAACAACTTCCACATTGTGAAACTTATCACAACCTTTTCACAAACATCAAGTGTTGTTCAGACACCAAAATTGATAATGATGGATCGTTAAGACGTATCTTAATGCAATGGAGGTGTGAAGATTTTTCTAAAGTTGCACAATATCTTGACCAACAACACTTTGATATTTGAGATAATTCAACCTACTCTGGAAGTGTGCTAAAGGACTTGGCCTTGTACAAAAGAATCAGTTTGGTTTCAACATTATCCCCTAACCTTAATCCTTCTCATGTCCCCCGGGGTTTGCCGAATGACTGTTATTCTCCCTTATATCTTGCATCTCTAAATCCTCAACAACTCAGACTTTTAAATCCTCAAAATCCCATAAATTTACCTGCTCTCCTTGAAATTCTTTCTTCCTCTAATGTGAGTGATTGACAAACTCCCTTAATAATAGGTTTGCACACTCATACTCCTCATTTCCACTGTTTGGGACACTTAGCCTTGAAAACAAAAACATAATTTTATTGATTACTATTATCATTAAAATTTATAGAAATGAAATTTGGCTTACATTGTTAGCTCCATTTTTTTCCTTTGAATCTTATACATGCTGAATTCTATACTTCCTTGTACAAAATAATTCAAAACATTTACTTCATTTTGCTGCCCCATTCTATACAGCTGATCAACAGCCTGTTGCTCAACTGCTGGATTCCAATTTGGCTCCTATTTCAACATTGAACATATAAAAAATTTAATATTTTTGTTCTTAATATGAAATAAAAGACATTGATCTCACCATTATATATACATTTTGAGCACACCTGAGATCTATACCCACTCCTGCAGCCTGAATCGTTCCAACCAAAACTTGGCAATTTTTATTAAAATGGAATTCATGCATATTTTTGTCTCGCTTTGTCCTGCTGAGTTCACCCATAAGCTGGGTATACCTAATATTGTGGTCATCTAAAGCCATTTTTATTCTATTTTGAAATATTAGAAAATTGTTTTTAATAAGCCAACACAATTTTGTAAAACAATTCATTATAGAATCACTTACATCTTCAAAAAGTCTGCAAAGTTGGAGAATATAACAGCTTTTGGAAAATTTATATCCCTTTCACCAGACAAAAAGTTTTTTAAGTGGCCTATAAGATGACAAATCTTTGCGGAATGCTGCCAGGTGAAATCAAAAGTTGGAGTTTCATCCAGATTTTCGTAGATTGGATGGTTGCAGAATTTTCTTAAAATTATCAGCTCTCTTAGAAACTCAGATGAGTCCCAAGGGAAGTCAGTGCTTCTGGAGGGCCCATATCGCTCAGTGAATCCTTCTTGAAGCACATCAAGTTTAGACCTCCATGGATCTGCTAATTGAACCAATATCCCCCTTTGAATCTTTTTTGGAAGAGACAAAATTGCATCCTTTGTTCTATGTAGGCTTATGACTTTCATTAAGTGATTGATTGATTTAATAGAATTAGCCTTTCCTTTTTGCAAACCTGGAAAAAGGAAATTCTTCCATAACCAGTCTTCTTGCCACTTTTCGATTCTAAGAAAAAATATGAGACTTTGAAGGTCAGTGGGCCTGTTCTGAAGTGGAGTTCCAGTCAAGCATAGTCGGTGTTGGGATTCCAAGTCAAATATTGTTTGAGCCCTCTGCGAGTAAGGATTTTTAATGTAACTAAAAGAATATTTATAAAAATTGATTATAAAAATTAAGTTTTAAGTTTTAGATATAGAAATGGGCACTAACTGAGCTTCATCTAAAGTAACTCTATACCAAAAGAGCATTTGAGTCACCGGTATCTTTTTTTGGCTTTGATTTTTTGACATCGTTGGGCTAGCTATTTCATAGGTCGTTAAAACAATAGCAGTGTCCTGTAGCTCATTGACATTAGTATTTTGACAATCCTTCCCATAAAGAACCTTGAAAGGAAGCGCATTATCTTCAAAGTGCACACTTATTTCATTGATCCAATTTGATAGTGTTGCCAGGGGGCATATAATCAGTGTGGCTGAACTCCGATTAATACCTTCTTGATTTTCTGATACCTGGAATTGTCTTGCTTCACCTTGAGTTGCACTTATAAGAGAAAGAGTTGAAAGTGTCTTTCCCAAACCCATATCATCAGCAAGTATTGACCCGTTTCCTTCAGGCGTTAATTGATTGTTAGGAAACTGATCTTTATAGTCATCGAATCCAGTTCTAAGCCAATGGTTGTCCTGGTGCCTCCACATGATATCCAACTTTTCCTTTAACATTCGTTCATTGTCAATCATAAAATTTACTGCTTGAAGTTGATGTGTTTTGAGAACTTTTTTGATTCCACGGATAAGTTGATCAGCTTTCCAATCTTGAGTACTCTGAGATATTTGGAAAGAGCCTTCAAAAATTACATGCAGGATATTAAAAAAGATAGTGGAGTCGTAGTTCAGGATTGGACATAAATCGATTTGTGCAGAAGAAAATGCTTCTTTAGCAAGACTGATTAGTGTACTTGAAGAAAAGAGGCATCCCCAAAGTTGATACTGATTACCAAAAACTGGAACCAAGTAAGCATGAAAATAGAAAGGCTTCATAGGATTCAAGGCACTTCCTTGGTTTAAATGGTGAGATCCAGAGCCAATGTCACCCAATAGTGTTCCAATGTGCTGACTCTGCACTTGAGAAAGATTACCGACAAGGGTTGGTTTTCTTTCTTCAAATAGTCCAAAAATATGAACATTTGAATGGCCTCGCTGTAAAATCGTGGGGGTCGGTGTCAGCCTAAATATCCTTAGGACTGAGTATTTCTTATACTTAAAATAAGATAACCTTAACTAGATTAAGCTTATATCTTAAAAATAAGGTTAAAATAATAATATATATTATTTTATTATATATATATATAATTATTATTCTATTATATAAATTATAATAGTTTAAATAGCTTATCCATGGCCTAATAATACTTATTAAGGTGTTAATGGAGTCATAATATACTTATCTTAAGTGATATGAAGTAATTATTGACATACATAAGCTTATATGTATACTTAAATCTCATATTCAGTGAAATATGCAGTATATTATGTATATTTAGGTATATAAGTGGGTTTTAGCCCCTTAATAGCCTATAACCTTTGTTTTTCTGCTTATTTTAGGTCATATGGACGAAATCAGTGGACTTACAACGCCTACAGAAGCATAGACACCTATATCAGGCGCATACACCCAGTTTGGACAACTAAAATTACTTCCTTGGATGGTTATTCACGGATTTATGGGTTGGAAAGATGTTTTTGGGTTAATGTGGATGCTTGGGGATGTTATTGGGGGCTTGGACATTTTATTTGTTTCCTTTATATGCTTTTAGTTTCATTAAATCTCTTTTTGATCATTTATTTTACCTGTTTCTTTATGGTATCCGCTTTTATCTGGGATTTCTATTTATGGTATGGATCTGTGTTATTATTAATAGTGATGGAGGGTCCTTACTGGAGGTCTGGGTGTTGAAACTGCTTGAAGTGGACGCCATGGGGAGGTGATGGGCCCTCACAGTGCTGTAATTGCCGGGGATAGCAGTGACATCATCTGGATTGAAGGTCTGTGCACTCCAGTGGATTTGGGTATAAGTAAGGAGGGATTTTGACGGTTTATTATCATCATTCAATTACTACACTTCAAACAAATATTACACTACAATTATTAACATTCAGAAATATATTATAAAGCCCTTATAAATTGATATTATCTTTATAAAAGCTATAACTATATTTTATTCTTCTATTTTCCACCACTAGCACACATTTAAATCCAAGTATTGTGAGTTTTATTTGAGTATAACTATTCTATTAGTCTTCCCCTGAGGTTTAATCACTAAATCATTTATTAATAAGTAATAGGACCATAAAATAACACTATTATATCATACTTATATACTAGACTGTACTGACAATTGGGGGTCTTTCCTTATATTTTACTTATTATTTAGTATAAGCCTTGGGACGTGATTTTTATCTTAGTACAACTCAAAATTAACCAAATATTTAGGTCTGCGGCATATTAGTGGGTCATCATAACTCATTGATTGCGGAAAAGAACCCTTATAATAATTGTACTAATTTTTTATCATAAAAATTAGATATTTACAGTAGTAACTGTACCCAATATAAACCCAATTTCACTTGGTATTTGGACACCAATATAACACCCAATTAAATTGGTATTTGGCTAAAGCTTGGTAAGCTAATTATTCACCCTTATAGAGGTCTAGTTAAACTTATTATTATATTTTTAACAGATTTTTTCGAATTTTTCTTATATTTTATTTAAATAAATAAAGATATAAATTCAGGGTAAGCTCCATTTCCTTTTTATTAGTAATATAATTGCTAATATCTCTTGTCTACTAAATTCCATAGAGTTTTTTCTTTTGTAGACGTAAAATATTGTTATTCTGAACAATATGAGTGCTCCTCAGGATAGTGACATCACCATGGAGGGACAACAGTACCCCCAGCCAGAAAGCATGAGTATAGAGGAAAAGGACGCCCTCTTAAAAAAGATAAATATCAAAAAGACGTCTCCTCCTCTTCAGGATCAACTGTGCCACCTGGCCAAACAGGTTCTGAAGCTAGAGGAATCAAAATCTCTCATGTTCAAAGAAGTAGAGCAGTTGCAAAACAATTGCAAGGTAGGATTTCAGCAGATGAATCAGGCAATGGCAGAATTAAAGGGAGGCCAGCCCAGTCAATCAAATCAGCAACCCCCTATCCAAGGAGGGTCCACTCACTCCCAGGAGAAAATCCTGGTAGACAAATGGAAATGGGACTGGTTTCACCAACAGTGGACAAGCCACAGTTGCAACAGGGATCCACCCCCTCATCTGACTTCCTCAGCTCACCCTTACAAGGGAAAAAAGCGCCAAAAATCAGGACTGGCAACCATCCCTTGGTAAGTAACTTACCCTCTCAGATTAGACATAATGCTGATAATTACAATATAGGTAATTCTATTGATGTTAAATCTGTACAACAAATAGAGGAGGATTTAAGAAATTTAGGTTTTAGAGTAGATACACCTGACTTGTCTTTTGTCCATAATAACAGTACTATATACAATGATAATACAGTTAATCCTCAGTTGCAACCACCTACTAGTGAGATGAGAAGTTCAAAGGAGAGTGAGAGAATTGAAAAGGAGGACATGGAATATTTTAACAATAATCCAACTGTCCATAGAATTGTTTCAGCATTGTGGAATAGAATGACTGATTGTGAGGAACAGACAGTTAAGCTCACTAGTGGTACAATTTCATCCTTAACATTGAACATTTCTCAATTAGCAACACGTAATAAAGAATTAGAGAAAGAACATTTGTCTCTAACTCTTAAATATGATTCATTGAGTAATAAATATAATGACCTTTCAAACAAATTTTGTGAGTTAGAAAAATTATATGAAACACACTTATTAAAGACTGAATCAAGAACAAAGTTATCTTTTGCACAGAAAAATCAAAGTGTCTCTGAGTTGCTACAAAGATTAACTAAAGTTGAGATTGAAACTGCCAATCTACTAATGAACCAGGATAATCATAAGTATAATCAATATAATAATAATCCTTTCATTGGCAAAAGTGAATCTCATTCCTTCCCTATACCACCACAATTTAAACCATCTGGTGGTAGTGTCAAATCTGAAAATGTAAGTCACAAATCGGTGCAGGAAGAAATACAAGACCATTTATCAAAAGTGAATGAGTTGTTGAATTTACCTAAGATTAGTGAGATAAAATCCAATCAGAAGAACTGGCCTAAGATAGATCAGTACCCAACTTATGATGGGGAAGCCAGCTCTGATTGGCAACATTTTATTCAAAGAATTGACAACTTGAAATTCTCATATAAGTTACCAGATGAAGAGATAACATCAAAATTAATTTCTTTATTTAAGGATGTTGCTTTATTATGGTTTGAAGCTGTCTTAAGTGAGGGTAGAGACTACTCTTGGGCTGAATGGAAACAACTTATTGAAAAACAATTTGGAGGTTCTAAATTCAGGCTTACTCAGCAGAGACTGTATGAGAAGACTAGGTATAATCCGTTGAATGGTGACAAACCTATGGTATTTTTAATGAATTTAAACAAAATATTAAAAGCCATTGAGCCTCATATGGATTTTAACTTATGGAAAGATAAGATAATATACAAATTACCTATATCTGTCAGAGACATTGTTGTAGCTAGAACATTAAATGTTACTGAATATTCTGACTTTATTAATATTTGCAATGAAATATTATTAAACCATAAGTATGAATCAAGGTATTCCACTTATAAGCAAAATGTTGAACCTGTAAAAACTCAGAATTCA
This sequence comes from Hemileia vastatrix, assembly GCA_030280995.1. NCBI lineage: Eukaryota > Fungi > Basidiomycota > Pucciniomycetes > Pucciniales > Zaghouaniaceae > Hemileia > Hemileia vastatrix. The sequence goes on along the minus strand of JASXTE010000003.1, from coordinate 35,532,858 downwards.
AAAACACTTCAGGAGAAGCAGAAAAAACCTACTGCACCTGTAGTACCTAAAAAGTATGAAACAAATACTTGTTATAAGTGTAACAAACCTTGGATAAAAGGTCACAAATGTGAGAAAAACATAAATATTGTTGAAAATCAACGTGAATCTGAAACTGAAACTGAAAAAAGTAAAGAATCAAGTGATTATGACAGCAATATCTCATATAGTGATGAAAATGAAGTCTGTATGTTGGAAGATGATTTGTCCATCTTTGAAAATCCAATATTAAATATGGACTCAAATGAATCTTTAATGAATTTTGAGGATGCTGAAATCATTAAGGATATACAAGCTGATAACTTTAGAATGACACCTATCACGGTTCCAGCTATCATTTCTGGTGAAAATGTTAATATAGTATTGGACACAGGAGCTGCTGGTTCAGTAGTTTCCACTAATACATTACAGAAAATTGATAGTGAATATAAGTTTAAGCTTGAACCACTTCAGAATAAAAATTGGAGAGGATTTGGATCAGTACTACACCCAATTGGTAAATACAAAGCTGCTGTTTTCTTTAAACACCAACATGGTTATGTAAGGGTAACTTGTGACTTTGTAGTAATGGATAATACAAATTGTAGTAACTGTTTTATCATTGGAAATGATATTCTGACTAAATTTGGTGTAAAATTAGACCCTGCTAATAACAATTTTACAATTGGCATGAATGGTAAAAGGAAATTTAAAATAAATTCTTTTAACACAGTCTTACACATTGAGTCAGTAACAAATTCCCCGTCTAAAGGAAGAGAATCCAATGAGATGGAACTTCTGGAAACAGAAATTTCAAAAGCATCATTTGGCACTCAGATAAGTGAACCTGAGAAAGATAATATTTTGGAATTAATTAAAGCTTTTCCAATGGCTTTTGCACATGGTACAAATGAACTTGGCCTTGTAAAAGATCATGAAATGAAAATTAGTTTAACCAGTCATATGGATAATATTCCTGCTAGTCTTAAAAAGAAACCATACCCTGCTTCACCAATGAAGAGGAAAGACATAGAGGATAATATTAAGATGTTATTAAAAATGAACATTCTTGAGAAGGTTGAAACTACACCAAAATATTGTGTAATATCACCAGTGCTGATTTCTTATGAACAAGATAAAGCAAGACTGTGCGGTGATTATAGAGCATTAAATACATTTACAGTAGATGATATTTATCCCTTTCCAAGGATTGCCTCTATACATGCTACCCTTAAAGGTGCTAAATATATAAGTTTCCTAGATGGAAATAAAGGGTACCATCAAATTCCTGTTGAAAAGAATTCACAAAACTTTTTGTTGATAACAACACACATGGGAATTTATAAGTATGTCAGAATGCCATTTGGACCAAAAAATGCTCCATCAGTATTTCAAAAGTTAATGGATATAACATTCCATAATGAAATGATTGAGGGATGGTTAATGGTATACATTGATGACATCATAGTGTTCTCTAAAACTTTTGATGAACACTTAATCCATTTAAGGAAAGTATTTCAAAAAATGGATGAAATAAAAATGACCCTTGCATTGAAAAAATGTAAATTTGGGTTTGAATCTTTAAAAGTGCTTGGTCATATTGTATCTGGCTTACAAATATGTGTAGACCAAAATAAAGTGGCTGCAATAAAGAATATTGGCATTCCCCAAAATGTGAAGGATGTACAATCTTTTCTTGGAATGTGTGGTTATTATAGACAATATATAAAAAACTACCAATCAATTGCTGCACCACTGACCACACTGATAAAGAAATCAGAAGCTTTCATTTGGAATAATGAAAGACAACAAGCTTTTAATAAGTTGAAAGAATGTTTAATGACAGCTCCTATCTTGGGATTACCAGATTTCCAATTACCTTTTGTATTATATACAGATGCAAGTTTTATTGGACTGCGTGCTGCTTTGCATCAAAAACAACTTATTGAAGGTAAAATGTCAGAAGTAGTAATCTGCTATATTTCACGTACTCTGAGAAGTGGTGAATTGAAATATGGTGCTACTCAACTTGAATGTTTGGCAGTAGTATGGGCTCTTGAAAAGCTACATTATTACCTTGAAGACCAAAAATTTGAGTTAATAACTGACTGTAGTGCAGTTAAGTCACTCTTAAACATGAAAACTCCTAATAGACACATGTTTAGATGGCAATTAGCTGTACAAGAATACAGAGGACGGATGACTTTTACACATAGAGCAGGAACCTTGCACTCTAATGTAGATCTGTTATCTAGAGTACCTCTGCCTAATAATGATGATAATCCTGCTTATGTTCCTGAATCAGAGATTATTAACATTTATGGCATTTATATTGTAGATCTTGAGGATGAATTTATGCAATCAATTCTTGATAATTATAATTCAGATCCTGACTTAAGTAAATTAACTACAATATTAAATGATCCATCTAATGCTTCAATGAATGTTTTAATAAAAACATTACCAGATAAGTATAAAGAGGCATTAGAGAAAGGAAAATTTTCCATTGAAGATGGTTTTATATATTACAGGAAAAAATTAAGTAATGTAATTGTAATTCCCCCTTCAATGAAGGAGTTAATGTTAAGTATATGTCATGATGATATATTAGCAGGTCATTTTGACTACCATAAAACATTAACCAGAGTAAAAAACACAGCTTGGTGGATTAACATGTCTGAGGATGTTCAGAAATATGTTGAAACATGTGATTCTTGTCAAAAATCTAAAAGATTAACAGGAAAAAGAGCTGGTTTATTACAACAAATTGAGCAACCAAAAGCTCCATGGGAAATCATTAACATGGACTTTGTAACAGGTTTGCCAATAGCAGGGCATAAGAGTTATAACTCCTGCTGGGTAATTGTAGATAGATTTACAAAGATGTGTAAATTTATTCCTACCCACAAAGAGGTTTCTGCAAAGGACTTAGCTTTTTTATGGTGGACACAAATGTTAAATACAGCAGGTTTCCCCAAAGCAATAGTTTCTGACAGAGATCCTAAATTTACTTCTGAGTTCTGGATGTCACTTATGGATGTTTCAGGGTGTCAATTAAAACTTTCTACAGCACACCATCCACAAACTGATGGGCTAGCAGAAAGAATGATACAAACCTTAGAAGATATGATAAGAAGATACTGTGCTTTTGGTCTTAATTTTAAAGACAATGACAAATTCACGCATGATTGGGTAACCCTTATCCCAGGTTTAGAATTTGCATATAATAGTACAGTACATTCTGTCACTGGCAAAAAGCCATTTGAGTTATGGTTGGGTTATGTACCTAATACCCCTGCTAAAACTCTTAATAAGTTACCTAGATTGGATATTCATCCAGGTACTAAATCTTTTCTTCAGATGCAGGAATTATGCAGAAAACATGCTCAAGAATGTATAAATAAGGCTTTTGAGTATGAAAAGAAAAGATGGGATAAAGCCCATAAAGAACAAATGTTCAAAGAGGGTGATGAAGTCCTTATTTCAACGCTACATTTCAATTTAAATGGTAATTTTAAATTGAAGGATCCATTCATTGGACCATTTGTAGTTAAAAAGATGGTTGGTAATAATGCTGTTGAGGTTATTCTATATGCACCTTATGATAGAAAACATCCAGTATTTCCTATTTCTCTTATAAAACCATACCATTCTAATGATACTGCTCTCTTTCCAAGAAGATCAGGAAGGCATAAACAGCAACCTGAAGAAATAGTGGAAAAAGCAGAAATTGAAAAGATACTTAAAAAGAGACACCTTACAAAAGAAAAGGGAGTTGAGTATCTACTAAGATTTAAAAATAAATCAAGTGAATATGACCAGTGGATTCCAGAAAATGAAATCTCTGATCTTAGAAATCTCTTGAAAAAATTTAAATCTAAATAATACTGTTCATCAGTATATGTATTATAAAAAATTTTTTATTTTATTATTTCATTCCTTAAGATTAATTAAAATGTCTTAACATTTTTTTTATTGTTTTTTTGGGGTGAGGGAGTGTCAGCCTAAATATCCTTAGGACTGAGTATTTCTTATACTTAAAATAAGATAACCTTAACTAGATTAAGCTTATATCTTAAAAATAAGGTTAAAATAATAATATATATTATTTTATTATATATATATATAATTATTATTCTATTATATAAATTATAATAGTTTAAATAGCTTATCCATGGCCTAATAATACTTATTAAGGTGTTAATGGAGTCATAATATACTTATCTTAAGTGATATGAAGTAATTATTGACATACATAAGCTTATATGTATACATAAATCTCATATTCAGTGAAATATGCAGTATATTATGTATATTTAGGTATATAAGTGGGTTTTAGCCCCTTAATAGCCTATAAACTTTGTTTTTCTGCTTATTTTAGGTCATATGGACGAAATCAGTGGACTTACAACGCCTACAGAAGCATAGACACCTATATCAGGCGCATACACCCAGTTTGGACAACTAAAATTACTTCCTTGGATGGTTATTCACGGATTTATGGGTTGGAAAGATGTTTTTGGGTTAATGTGGACTCTTGGGGATGTTATTGGGGGCTTGGACATTTTATTTGTTTCCTTTATATGCTTTTAGTTTCATTAAATCTCTTTTTGATCATTTATTTTACCTGTTTCTTTATGGTATCCGCTTTTATCTGGGATTTCTATTTATGGTATGGATCTGTGTTATTATTAATAGTGATGGAGGGTCCTTACTGGAGGTCTGGGTGTTGAAACTGCTTGAAGTGGACGCCATGGGGAGGTGATGGGCCCTCACAGTGCTGTAATTGCCGGGGATAGCAGTGACATCATCTGGATTGAAGGTCTGTGCACTCCAGTGGATTTGGGTATAAGTAAGGAGGGATTTTGACGGTTTATTATCATCATTCAATTACTACACTTCAAACAAACATTACACTACAATTATTAACATTCAGAAATATATTATAAAGCCCTTATAAATTGATATTATCTTTATAAAAGCTATAACTATATTTTATTCTTCTATTTTCCACCACTAGCACGCATTTAAATCCAAGTATTGTGAGTTTTATTTGAGTATAACTATTCTATTAGTCTTCCCCTGAGGTTTAATCACTAAATCATTTATTAATAAGTAATAGGACCATAAAATAACACTATTATATCATACTTATATACTAGACTGTACTGACAGTCGGTGAGTTTTGAAATCTTGAAATTACATTCATATAAATTCGATCGATTGTTATTGAGAACTGTCCAACACATCTGAGACTTGAAATATTAAGTAAGAATAGTATCTGAAGATAGTGGTTGTTAAAAGATGAATTGAAGCAAAAAATGAAGAATCAGTTTTGAATAAAACGACAAAATAACTTTTTAGCATATGCTATGCTAAGCTCATAATTCTTTCACATGTATTATTATTATCTTTTTAATAAATATTGGAAGTAAATCAATGATAACTGAAATGAATAATATGGCTTAAAAATAAATCTTGAGCCTATAGAGTAAATTTTGGTTTGTGGAGGAAGAAAAATTTTCTCAATAAAAATGTGCTTTATTGTTACATTATAATCACAAAATAGAAAAATTTCACTCTTATTACACTTATTTATGTTTCTGTCTAATAGTAAAATGCTTTAGATGTCAGTTCAAATTCCAAATTGAAACTACTACCTAGAACGATGTCTTCATACTAACATACTTTTTGTAAGTCTTTGGAAAGACACTTATGGTGATCTCAATAATATTAAAATTGATTTGAATTGTATGTTTTATCAAATATCTATGTAGTCTAGTGTAATAATTGATATACTACAGTTTAACCTTCTGTTACCAACTTGGCAAGAAAATATATGTAGATATTCTTAGAACGAATATCAAATTTTGCTTTCCACAAGATGGGAAAGTGAATATTATGATATGTTAAGTGATATGTTCAAGCTTTGCTCAATCTGTGCTCAGCTCAAAATCAAAGTAATCACCAAGCTCCAAGAAACCTGTGATTGAGTTTGGTTGAACCTAGGTCTAACTGATTACCAAATCTTTGTCCAATTAATTTAAATCTGGTTTCACAATGAACTCCCAACAGCCTTCCAACAGCTTTCCAACCACTTCCCAACATTTTTAAATGAGGGGTATTGCTAGCAATACCCCCCCAAATTTTCTGTGGTGATAAAGCCAGGTTATGTGGTGATTATAGAGCATTTAATACTTATACTGCTGATGATATCTATCCTTTACCTAGAATTAGCTCTATACATGCTACCTTACAAGGTGCTAAATATATAAGTTGTTTGGATGGTAAAAAAGAATATCACCAGGTACCTTTTGAGAATAATTCCCAGAATTTTCTGATGATTGCTACTCATATGGTGTAGACAATCCTATAGTACTAGCTATAGGCCTTGACCAAGGGAGTTGGAGAAAACCAGAGAGAAAATCCCCTGTCCCTTTAGAAAAATAGAGTGAGATTTACTTGCTAAAGTAAGTTGGTTCCTGTTTGCTAAAGCCCCTTTTTCAACACACTTGACTGCTTGATGAGCCAAGAAAGTACTCCCAGACAGACTACCAGACCAAAGAACTGAAATGTAGACCAATGTCCACACCAAGGAAAGCAAAGATACTTGATGTAGGCTGAAAATCCACACCAGAGACAGCAATAATACTTGATATAGCTTGCAAGACTATACCAGAGAACCTGTTGCCAAAGTTGAGTTAAATGAAGAACTAACCTTGCAACAAACACAGCCAATTGTTGCCAAAAAACAGTGAAAACTTAGTGAGGAACAAGGATATTACCTCCGGATGGTTGTATGATAATTAAAGTTGCCCCAAACTGTCTTATTCAGTATGTACACACAGACCACTATCTAAGAGCCCATGCACACCAACAAATCTGGCACCTGTACTAGCCAAATTGAATAAAAACCCTCCAGAAGCGCTCCCCGACCTTCTAAAACAGAGGAGGGCGGGCCACCTGACTTCGGAGGTGCCTCCTGAAGCGGCCAGCCTCCCTGAAGCCAGAAAACCAATAAAAACATCTAATCTACTTAGAAAAATTCACTACAACTACTAAAACCCTTAAAAGACAAAATTACGCTATAAAAACATTGAGACATGAAATATAGAGCTAAATTAGCCCTATCTAATGGTACTAAGCACTTAACCATAAGACTTAAGGTTAGCCCATAAAACGCGAAAAACAAAACTAAACAGCTATCTTTTGTAACTGAAAAATGAGGAAGTGACCCCTTAAAATTAAGAATATGAAAAATATCAGAATGACATGAAATATAGAGAAAAGCCGGGGCTATGCAATGACAGTATCCACATATCCACAGTCCCAATATTTACAAAATATATCCAGAAAAACACCCAATTCTTCAACAGATGTCAATTAAGACATGCACAAACAGCACCAAACAACACAACAAAGGCCCCTGCCAATTTTGGAAGACCAAAATGGGTATTTATAAGTATTTTAGGATGCCATTTGGCCCTAAAAATGCCCCTTCAGTTTCTCAAAAATTTATGGATAACTGTCATGCGCCACGTGACACTCGAGGCGAAAGCAGCTCATTAAATCAATAATATCGAGTCCTAAATCTATACTCGAAGCGCAGAAAGCAATTCTCCATAGCAACTGCGATTTTCCTTTGTGTACTTACTATTTAACTGCGCTAGCCTAAACTCTAAATCTAAATTAGTCAATCTCCCAATAGGGTGCCTTAGTCCTTTTCAATAAGCGACGCACAGCGCTAGGTTCAACGAAATAGTACAGTAGTAGTTTTTCATTAAAGTTTTGTTAATTAATTAAAAAGGGGTAAATTGAGCATGGACGGGTATTTAGCGAAGAGGGTCTAAGTGTATGTTAGTAATGATCAATGGAATGGGAATGGTGCGATGGAAGGAAGGTCAATGCGGGGAGGAACAACGGATATAAAAGGGGTTGGGTATTTGGTTCGATATTCCTTAGAATTAAATTATAAAATTGTATTTACATTAATAGTGGTAAATCTTTAAAGTTAAATCATTGTTATTGTATCTTTCTTTATTTTCTCAATATTCATTTCTAAATCCTAAATCTTTGATTATTGAGTTTCCAACCCTTCGTGAGATCTTAAGAATTCCTATTACCTTTGAAACTATTTTATAATTCTTCTCGAATGAACCTCGAACCTGTAGCTCTTACTTCGAGTAACCTTGGAACCACTTCCTCGAATCATTCCTCTGTGCTTCGAAGAATTTTCTAAATCTCTCATCTCACTTTCAGGAACATCCTCGACCTTGTGCGTAGGTTGTCCGGTGACAGTATTATTTAATTCTCTGTAGTTCTCATTCTTTGCACTACTACGTCCTTTTAGGTGTTTTTTAAAGTTTTAAAATGGCACCTGTTCAACGCACTCCTCCTCCGGGCGCTACTACTAGAGCTCGCGCTAGGGGCAGGCCAACATCCACAAGGTCTGTTTCCCGCACTCACTCTTTGGAACCACTCGACCTTAGGGAACGGCAACATTCAGTTCAATCTGTAGAAGACATCCCACAAGATTTTGAGGATTCTAGCGATGAAGAAGAAGGAGAGGATACAATGAACGAGGCACCATCCGCCCCAGCCAATCACCCTTCTGGTCAATCCTCAGAACCTGGACCATCTAACTCTCTGGAAGATTTCATGAGACTTTTCATGAAAACCCTTTCAAATCCAACGTCTTCAGAGGGATCTAAGTTCAAAACTCCTTCTATGAAATCTCCTGACAAATTCGATGGAGATCACCCCGACAGATTGCGACCCTTCTTGCAAATGTGCAAGCTACTGTTCCATAATGACCCTCGAACCTTTTACAGCAACCGATCAAAGGTTGTTTACGCTTCTTCATTCCTAGCCGGGAAAGCAGTAAGATGGTTCAAACCTTATCTGCTCATGCTTTCTTTGACAGAAACCCACTTACTTATCAATAATTGGGAAAAGTTCGAAGACCAACTTTTTACGTTGTTTGGGGACCCTAATGAAACGGACAACGCAGAAAGTGAACTTGATTTTCTTTGCATGAGCGATAATGGTAAAGCCTCTGAATATATCTTGAAATTCAGGGCACTTCAAACTCGAGTAGGTTGGAATGATGCTGCCCTTAAGTATCATTTCAAAAAAGGACTCCTTTCGAGGATTCTGGATCAATTAAATCTTCATGGTCAGAAGATGACTACTTTAAAGGATTTAATGGATCGAACCCTTGAACTTGACAGAGTTTATCAAGGAGGACTTCAACATCATCGATATGCCAACAAATCTCAAGGCCTAACATTTAAATCGGGACCTTCTTCACACCCACGACCAAATCAATCCTCCTTGACTCAATCCAAACCCAATAAGGGAAAGGATAAACCTCGACCAAAAGGCTTGACCCCAGGCGATATCAGCAAAGTACTGGATCCTAAAGGGGAACTTAAAGAAGCTGAGAGGAAGAGACGAGCAGATAATGGGTTATGTATGTATTGTGAGGGTAAGCACAAGTTGGAAGACTGTGTAAAGTTGAAGTAAAGAGAAGGTACTTGTTCAAATTCAAAAGACTAGTAGATAGTTTACTTGTGTGCAAAGCAAACTATCTTATCTCTCCCAGAGCACAGAACCTCCATGTCTTAAGGACTGGAGTTGCCTTAAACCGCTTGAGATTCATTCTTTTTAAGGAGGATATTCCCTTCAGTTGTCTTGTAGACTCTGGAGCTTCAATTTCTTTTGTTAGTTTATCTTTTGCCGAGAAGCTTAAACTAACATTTACAGATATCAATCAAACTCCAATCTATTTGGCCGAATCAGAGGAACCCAAATATTGGGTAAGTAAGAAAGTTTTATGGGTTTTCAACTTTCCAAACTTTCCCCCCTTCGAGTGGGAATTATCTTTCTTGGACGCCCCAAGGATGGACAATACCATTCTTGGCCATGACTTTTTAACACATTGGAATCCCCAAATTGATTGGACTAATGGATTGATCACCCCACGCTCTAAGTATATTTCTGATTCTTCAATTCAGGTCAATAGGGAGTTAAACAACCTGCCTGACAACGTCCTGCTAGAGGACAAGTCTCTGCCAGATGACTTGCAAGCATCTGACCCTTCTCTAAATGAGCAATTGGCTAACCTTTCTAGCTCAATGACTTCAATCGAAGAGGATTTAAATTGCCTCGAAGTAATCGAATTCTGCTCTCTCAATACAGGTATCCCCTCGTCAGATTCTCTCGAAGATGATGAGGACGACCAAATCAACGTTGAAGCCATTAAATCAACTCTACTACAAATCTACCACGATTTCCTCGATGTTTTCTCAATCCGCAAGGCCAATAAGTTACCACCTCATCGACCCTATGACCATCAAATAGAGTTAATAGGCCCAGTACCTCCGGCAGGTCCTGTCTATTCTTTATCGAAGGACGAATCTCAAGTTCTTCAAGACTACATTGCAGAGAATGTAGCCAAAGGTTTTATCAGAGCCAGTAAATCTCCAACCTGCTCCCCTGTCCTCTTTGTAAAATAGAAGGACAGTAGTCTTGGTTGTGTGTTGACTATAGAAAGCTCAACACAGTCACGAAGAAGAATGCATATCCTGTTCCTCCTATGTCATTACTTCTTACCCTTTTCAATGGTGCTAATTTCTTTTCTAAAATTGATCTTAGAGGCGCTTACAATCTAATTCGCATTGCAGAAGGTCATGAACCACTGACTGCAATGCGCACTAGATTTGGTAGTTTTGAATATTTAGTTATGCCTTTTGGATTATGTAACGCACCTTCAACTTTTCAAACTTTTGTTAATGATATCTTTCAAGATGTTGTTGAACAATTTGTAGTTGTCTATTTAGATGATATTTTAATATTCTCGAAAACACTAGATGAACATATTCATCATGTTCGACAGGTCCTAAATCGTCTTCGAGATCATGGTCTCTACGCCAAGCATAATAAATGAGAATTCCACCTCAAATCAATTGATTTTTTGGGTTTTACATTTTCCACTGACGGTTTAGTCATGGATGACAAAAAAGTCCAGAAATCCCTGGAATGGCCTGAGCCCAAAAATATTAAATCCCTCCAAGGATTTTTGGGTTTTGCAAACTTCTATAGAAGATTTATTAAAGATTACTCTAAAACTATTTCCAATCTTACTTCTCTTCTTAGAAAAGACATTCCTTTTGTTTTTACTTCTACAGCATGAAAGGAATTCGAAGCAATAAAAACGGTGTTCACCACAGCCCCAATTCTTTAACATTTTGATCCTTCTGTCTCGAAAATATTTGAGACATATGTGAGCGATTATGCTATTGCAGGGGTCATCTCCCAATTAAACCCTGAAACAAATTTGTTTCATCCTGTTGCTTTTGAGTCACGCAAACTCATAGCCGCAGAATTAAATTATGAAATTCATGACAAAGAGCTTTTAGCTATTATCCATTGTCTTAAAAAATGGTGTTCTTTTCTTCTCAGCCTAGATAGTCCTTTTCAAATCTTAACAGATTATAATGCTTTGAAATACTTCATGTCTTCTAAAGTGTTAACCAGGCGTCAAGCCAGGTGGGCTGAATTTTTGTCTGAATTTTCTTTCTCTATTTCCTATCGCCCAGGAAAAAACTGCATTGTCCCAGATATCTTGTCATGTCGGGATGACGTTTACCCACAGCGGGGGGACACATTTGCTGACAAGAACCCAGCAAATGTGCAATCAATCTTCAACAAATCAATGTTAACAACTCATCAACTTAATTCGATGACAATTCAATCTTTTCGAAATCCACTATCCAACATCCTCGAAGCTCAGTCAAAGGACAATTATTGTTTAGGGTTAAAAGACAAAATACTCTTGAAGAAAGGGGCCAAAAGATTTAGTATTGAATCAGGTCTATTAGTCTTTGAAGGTAGAGTAGTCATACCCGACAACAATGAGATAAAATTATGAATTTTCAACAGTCGACATGATTCTCCATTAGCTGGTCATTTTGGGGTTGATAAAACCTACCAGTTAATAGCAAGGGATTCCTTCTGGCCAGGTATGACCAGGGAAATCAAGGCCTATATAAAAGCTTGTTACAAATGTAATAGGAATAAGGCTCCCCGACACCGGAAGCATGGGTTGCTTCAACCACTTTCTATTCCCTCTAAACCTTGGGAATCTTTATCGATGGATTTCATTTCTCAACTTCCTATTTCTAATGATTTTGATGCTATATTAGTAATAGTAGATAGATTTTCAAAAATGTCTATTTTCATTAAAACCACTACTACTGCTACAGCAGAAGATTTGTCGAAATTGTTTCTAGAATATGTATTTTCTAAACACTGCTTACCAAATGATATTATTTCAGATAGAGGCTCATTGTTTGTATCCACATTCTGGACCCAACTCTGTCGACAACTCAATATCATGAGGAACCTCTCCACGGCCTATCACCCTGAAACCGACGGTCAAACAGAAAGAGTCAACCAAATCCTCGAACAATATCTTTGAATGTATGTCAGTTACCAACAAGACGATTGGACCACATGGTTACCATTGGCCGAATTTGCTTATAATAACTTGACTCATTCTTAGACACGACAATCTCCCTTCGAAATCATTTATGGATGACATCCTCGATTCAACTCAATCCATGTAGGAACTAATCATCCTGCGGAACATTATCTTTGAACTATATCACGACTTCAAGAAGAACTTAAAACAAATTTGGAATCAGCGATTCGAAGATACAAGGAACAGGCCGACAAACATCGACAATCTGCTCCTTCCTTTAAACCCGGCGACAAAGTATGGCTCGACGCACAAAACATTTGAACAACACGACCATCAAAGAAACTGGCTGAAAAGCGCTTGGGAACATTCGAAATCGACTCTGAAGTCTCTAAAACTCCATTTCGACTCAAGTTACCTCCTAAATGGCAGGTGATCCACCCTGTTTTCCATGTATCTCTCCTGAAACTGGCTCGAGAAATATACCTGGGCAACAACCAACCCCCTCCGGAACCGGTCAAAGTAGAAGATCATCTAGAGTGGGAAGTAAGTCGTATCCTTGATTCAAGAATACGCAAGGGGAAACTTCATTACCTCGTGGAATGGGAAGGCTTCCTCAATGACTCAGACAAAACATCCTGGGAACCAGCCATCAATGTTTCTAACGCCCCTGAACTTCTAAAATCTTTTCATTTGAAATATCCTTTAAAACCAAAACCTTAAAATTTCTTTTATTTAAACTTTCTTTTCTTTTTCTTTCTTTCTTTAAAATCTAAACACCTCTTAAATTTCTTAGCCTTGTTTTCTCTTTTCTCTCTCTTCTTTTTTCTTTCTTCTACTTCTATATAATCTTTCTAAAAAAAAAAAAAAAAAATCAAAAGTAAAATTAAATAAAATAAAATAAAATAAAATAAAAATAAAATAAAATAAATAGAATAAAAATAAAAAATAAAATAAAAATAAAATAAAATAAAATAAATAGAATAAACATAAATAATAAAATAAAATAAAAAACTCTTAAATCTCTCTAAATATTTTCTTTCTTTTCTCTTTCAATTCTCTAAAAATACATTCTTTTCTTAAATTTAAAATTCTCTTTAAAATTTTCTTCTCTAAAAATTTATTCTCTCTTTAAAATTTTCTTTTCTTCAACCATCAAATCTTGTATGGCACGACCATTTCCTCGAACTTAACTTCAACTTCTAAATCTTCCTATAATAATTCTTCGAACAAATAATTCTTCTTTTCAAATTCTCTTTAAATTCTAAATTCTTTTTTTTTTAACTTTTCTTTCTTCTTCCTCTCTTTTCAACTAAAATTTCCTAAAAAAAAAAAAAAAAAAAAAAAAATTCTTTCATTAAATTCTCAATTTAACAAACTCATCTCAATCACAAACCGTTTCTTTTTCTCTCTCTTTTCTTATATAAAATTTTCCTTTTTTAAAAAAAAAAAAAAAAACCTTAAAACTTCCTTCAATTAAACATCTTTTTTCTTTCTTTAAATTTTTTCTTTCAAATTCTAAAATTTTTATTTAAAACTTCTTTTTTCTTTTCCTTTTTCTCTCTCTCCCAAATCTTATAAAATTAATAATATTCACCTACAATAAAAAAATAAAATAAAACTAAAATACAAATTTTTCTACTTCTTTACATCTCCTTTTCATTTCAAATTTTTTCTTTTAATTTTTCTCGAACCAATCTTTTCATTTTCTCCAAAACTACCCTTATCTCCTTCCTGCATTTCTCAAATACCTCCTCCTCTCCTACCGGAACCACCTCTCCAATCTCCAAGAGCTCCTCTGCCACGTCGAAGGAAGCAGTGTCGATAATTGTGTCGACCTCCCCACATAACTCTTCTGCGAACCTTACTCGTCGACCTTGACGAGGTTTCTTCGACCACACCTGGTCCAGTGTGTCTTCGGGTTCTTCAGCTACATCCGTGACCGGAGGGTTTGTCTCAGTTGGTAAAACCGGTGCAGGCTCCCCAATCGGGTCTTCAAGGGTATTCGATGTCTAAACAAAACTCATCAGTAACTTCATCCTTAAAAGAAAATAATAACAATTGAAAACTTACCTCGAAGATGGGGTCAGGCTCTAAGAATAACCTTGGCGCCACCTCGACCTCTGCCTCTCTTTCCCCCTCGTCGTCTTTAATGACCACCCGTCGTTTCTTGGGTGCCCGCCCTGGAACAGGGACTTCATCTTCATCTTCCTCCACCAACTTGTCGACCTCTTCCTCGACACCTTGCTTTGAACTTGTGGCCTGGGTTACCCAGGTTGAGATCTCGTTATTTAATTCCTTATCATTTTCCCCCACCGATTGTTCATCTTCAATAGAGACATCCGAAATGTCTTCGACCACCTCTTTTGATTTAGGGATTACTTAAAACTTGGTCTTGGTGAATCGTTGTTCAATCTCTGCCTTCTTCGTCAACGCATCGCACGCCACTTGTCGCCAACGGCAAAACTCGAATTTCTGGCAAGGGCCTCGAGTCGCCGTACTTTAGACACAAAAATATTCCATGCTTTCACAAGCCGCGCAAGTTTTTGAAAATTGTTGCGTAATCATTCCCCCATCCGCTTTAGGGTGTGGAGGCGTAGGTGTGGGAGTAGGGCAGTTCATTATAAAAAGAGAAATTAATAAGGGAGGAAAAATTTATAGAAGAAGGGAAACTAGTGTGGGAGTATGGCTCAAGCTCAACGGAGTTCGCAATTCTTATACCAGGGCATCTGTCATGCACCACGTTACACTCGAGGCGAAAGCAGCTCATTAAATCAATAATATCGAGTCCTAAATCTATACTCGAAGCGCAGAAAGCAATTCTCCATAGCAACTGCAATTTTCCTTTGTGTACTTACTACTTAACTGCGCTAGCCTAAACTCTAAATCTAAATTAGTCAATCTCCCAATAGGGTGCCTTTGTCCTTTTCAATAAGCGACGCACAGCGCTAGGTTCAACAAAATAGTACAGTAGTAGTTTTTCATTAAAGTTTTGTTAATTAATTAAAAAGGGGTAAATTGAGCATGGACAGGTATTTAACGAAGAGGGTCTAAGTGTATGTTAGTAATGGTCAATTGAATGGGAATGGTGCAATGGAAAGAAGGTCAATGCGAGGAGGAACAACGGATATAAAAGGGGTTGGGTATTTGGTTCGATATTCCTTAGAATTAAATTATAAAATTGTATTTACATTAATAGTGGTAAATCTTTAAAGTTAAATCATTGCTATTGTATCTTTCTTTATTTTCTCAATATTCATTTCTAAATCCTAAATCTTTGATTATTGAGTTTCCAACCCTTCGTGAGATCTTAAGAATTCCTATTATCTTTGAAACTATTTTATAATTCTTCTAGAACGAACCTCGAACCTGTAGCTCTTACTTTGAGTAACCTTCGAACCACTTCCTCGAATCATTCCTCTGTGCTTCAAAGAAGTTTCTAAATCTCTCATCTAACTTTCAGGAACATCCTCGACCTTGTGCGTAGGTCATCCGGTGACAATAACACATTCCATCAAGAGATAATTGAAGGATGGCTGATGGTTTATATTGAAGATATCATTATATTCTCAAAAACATTTGAGGACCATCTTAACCACCTGTGTAAAGTGTTCCACAAAATGGATGAAATAACTATGAAACTTGTTTGAAGAAATAAAAATTTGGTTTCCATTCCTTAAAAGTGCTTGGTCATGTTGTTTCAGGGTTACAGATATGTGTTGACCAAAATAAAGTGTCAGCCATACAGCAGGTGAAGGCTCCTACCACAGTTAGAGAGCTCCAGAGTCTTTTGGGAATGTGTGGATACTATAGACAGTATATTAAAAATTACCAAGTCATAGAATTACCCCTTACCCAACTGACTAGGAAAAATGTTGCTTTTGTCTGTAATAGTGAAAGGCAGAGAGCTTTTGACACTATAAACCACTGTTTGATGTCAGCACCAATTCTTGCTTTACCTGACTTTAATCAACCATTTTTTTTGTACACTGATGCCAGTTTAATTGGTCTTGGTGTTGCCCTCCATCAAAAACAAGTAATGAATGATAAAGTATCAGAAGTAGTAATTTGTTATATTTCAAGAACCTTGAGAAATAGGGAATTGAAATATGGTGCTACTCAGCTTGAATGTTTAGCCATAGTGTGGGCTCTAGAACAGCTACATTATTACCTATATGACCAGAAATTTGAACTTGTCACTGACTGCAGTGCAGTTAAATCCCTTTTAAACTTTAAAAAACCTAACAGACATATGTTCAGATGGCAGTTAGCTGTTCAGGAATACAGAGGGAGAATGACAATTATTCATAGGGCTGGTATTGTTCACTCAAATGTGGATAAGTTATCAAGGTTACCTTTACCAAATGATGACTTTAATCCTACTTATGATCCTGAGGATGAATTTATTCATATTCATGGGATATATGTGGTTGATATGGAGGAAGAGCTAATACAGCTTATTCTGCATTTATATGATAAGGACACTGACTTAAAAACGTTATGCACCATATTAAATGATTCAAAGAATGTTTCAATGCAAGCATTAATTAAAACCCTTCCATCAAAGTACCAAAAGGCTTTGGAAAAAGGTAAATTTTCAATTGATGAAGGATATCTATATTATAGAAGAAAGTTGAATAATGTCATTGTTATTCCTCCTTCTATGAAAGAAATCATCTTGAAAATTTGTCATGATGACATATTAGCTGGACATTTTGATCTTGAAAAAACAATGAATAGAATTAAAAATACTGCTTGGTGGGTTAATATGTCTGAAGACTCCAAATTATATGTTGAATCTTGTGATTCTTGCCAAAAATCAAAAATATTGATGGGTAAGAGAGCTGGATTAATGCAAAATATTGAACCTCCTGATGCACCATGGCAGATAATAAACATGGATTTTGTAACAGGATTACCTATTGCTGGAAAAGACAGTTATAACTCTTGTTGGGTTATTGTGGACAGATTCAATAAAATGTGTAAATTTATCCCTACTCACAAGGATGTTTCTACTAAAGAATCAGCTTTCTAATGGTGGTCTCATATGTTTAACACTGCTGGTTTTCTTATAGCCATAATCTCTGACAGAGACGCTAAATTTACTTCTTAATTTTGGATGTCTTTGATGGATGTTTGTGGTTGTGATCTGAAACTTTCTACTGCCCATCACCCTCAGACTGATGGATTAGCTGAAAGAATGATTAAGACTTTAGAGGACATGATAAGAAGGTATTGTGCGTTTGGCCTTGAGTATAAAGACAATGAAAGATTCACTCATGATTGGGTTACCTTACTTCCTGGGTTGGAATTTTCTTAAAATAGTACTGTTCATTTTGTTACTCAAAGAAAGCCTTTTGAGCTCTGGCTTGGATATGTTCCAAATACTCCTGCCCAAATTCTCAATAATAAAATATCTAACTTGGATTTACATCCTTGTGTAAAATCTTTTCTTCAAATGCAACAACTTTGCAGAAGTCATGCTCAAAAATGTAATGAAAAATCATTTGAATATGAGAAGAAGAGATGGGACAAATCCCATAAAGAATAAACTTTTAAAAAGGGTGATGAAGTACTGATTTCTACAGTCCACTTCAATTTACAAGGTAATAACAAATTGAAAGACCCATTTTTTGGTCCATTTGTTGTCAGAAGAATTGTTGGTGATAATGCAGTTGAAGTTATTCTGTATTCTCCATATGAAAGAAAAAATCCTATTTTTCCAAAATCTCTTTTGAAACCTTACACATCTAATTGTGATTTATTTCCAAAAAGAAGGGGAAGACCAAAAAAGACCCATAATGAAATCACTGAGACAGCAGACATTGATAAGATTCTAAATGACAGAATAGTTACTGCTGAAAAAGGTACAGAATACTTATTGAGTTTCAAGAATAAATCTTCTGAATATGATTCATGGATACATGGGAAGGAGATATCTAATCTTCCTACTCTGCTAAAGAAATATAAAAAGAAAAAATCATAGCATTTTTTTTATTGTTTTTTTAGAGTGAGGGAGTGTCAGCCAGGCTGCTAGACTTACCCAGTAAAATAATTAATTATTTACTGGATGAAGCTACGTCTTATTATTTTAATTATTTAATTATAAATTAGTTACATTAAAATTACCTATAATAAATTAAATAATGGTAAAATTACTGAGTAATTATAATTAAATATGAAAATGTCCCTGATATTTTTATTCTCTAAAACCGTGCTCATTGACAGGCTGAAATAAATAAAAATTTATATTAAAAAATAGACTTTAAATTAAAATAAAAATTTTAATATTCAAATAAAATTGAATATATACAAAAATTCAAACCTCTTATTTAAAATTGACATTTACAGTAAATTATAAATAAATTAATTTATTTTCTTCATATACAGTAAACACACCTTTCTGACACCTTCTTTTTAGAATAACTTTATTATTTGAAAATGCTTCTTCTGGAATATTCTTTTCTATCTCTCATAGTACTGTTTTTAGAATTTTATTGCCATGCTTTGTCTCTCCTTTGCCTATATAAGGCCTCTCTTCTTGGTTGTTTTGGATTCATTCCATCAATTACTAATTTATTATAACTATTTACTATCATTTATTACTATTTATTATTGCTTTGGTATTTAAATTCAGGTAACTATAATCCATTAATTATAATAATAATTTAATCTTCACCTCTTTATATTGAGTAAATATTCTATAAGATAAGGAAATACGTACACAAGTTTGAATCCCGAAAATCCTGTTGTTACTGCCATTGGATCTCCTTGAGAAATCTTATAGACTTGAAAGACCCCTTGAAAGTATGAGTCAGGACTTTGAGAAATCCTCATTCTTTGGAAGACAGAAGAGTAATGAAATGAGCCGGGGCAGCCACTATCAAAAGCAATAAAATTTTTTTTGACATCACAGACAAGTTGAAAAGAAATAGAGTATTTATAAGGAAGATAAAAAGTTAGTTTATGAAATATGTGAAATTGGAGAAAATTTTGAAGAAACCTTTTTTTGAAATCAAAATAATTGTTTCCATCATAAGCAGGCTTTTGACTCAAAGGTATATTTGTACAATAAACAAAACCTACACATCTAGGGAATCCTTTAGCTTGAATTACTTAAGAAGATTCAAGTTGCTGTTGTGGAGTTGGCCAAGCCAGTGTTTGAGACTTGAGAGAAATGATTTGGTGTATAATATGACGGTAACATATCCTATGGTAAATATATGAACTAAATGTCTAACAGTAGCACAATATCCATTTGAACCAAAGAAACATAGTGCAACAGCAAGTTGAAAGGCAGGATCATGCTTTTTGTTATAGGATCTATTATGGAAGATAGGATGATTAAAAATGTGTTTAGAAAGTTTTGAAAAAAGAATCAGGAAAAGTTTGAAATAGTTGAGTAAAGTTTAGTTGAGGAATTTTGAGAATGGAGCGGAGATAATATATGGGATCATGATAAATATTTGGCCCCCTTGGGATGATGTAATGCTTTTTGGAAAGATAAGAAATATAAGTTAAAGCGTCTTCCAAACCAGAGTCAGAATCAGGGTCAGCGGCTAAAACTGAAGTGATAGTATTGATAGCTTAGTGAAGTTGCTTCCTAGTAAAGAGGTGCTTCATTATTGTCAGTAGAACATTTAGATGATTAGTTGGAATTTTCCACCAAATGAGCAGGTGGGGTGTGTAGAGAGAAAAAAAATGTTATGTGTTCACCACCAAAATTAAGTATAATAGAGTGAAGTGACACATAAGGATGAGAAAAATGTTATGTGTTTGCCACCAAAATTTAGTATCATAGAGTGAGAAAAGACTTAAGGATGGCTTTAGCAATTATAAGTCATGTGAATTTCTAAAAAATCCATCATGGATGTGATGAGTAAGGTATCAGGAATTGGGAACAGAAATTGGGGTATAAGAGGCAGGATAATGCATTATTGTGGATTCCTTATCCACTATCCCCAGGGCTAGTGGATAAGAATCTTCTGAAATTAATAATATCTGATTCCAGGAAAAAAATTCCTCATCCCTAATTGTGGATCCCTGAACATTGATACCCCCTTTTATAAAGTTCTTCTGCTTCACATCATTTCTGCTTCAAATGATGAAAATGATACATTAATTTAATATCAGTTGAATTTCATTATATTAATTACTATCTGCTTAATATTATGAAGTACATGAAGCAATATATATCAAATTCATTTTGTGACAGATTTCAATTTTCCTTTTTTTAGAAAGTTAGGGCACCAGTTCTTTTATATAGATAGATAGATATATATATAATAGTTTCATTATATTTTTACTGCTTCATATGATGATGTTCATGAAGCCATATATATCAATTTAATTTTATTATAAAGATATATATATATATATATTGCATTTCATTACAAATATATTAATATCTATATATTTATTTATATATATTAATGTCTATATATATATATATATAGTGGTTTATTTGTATCTGTTCTTCTTCAAATGAAGAAGTTGATGAAGCAAAATTGATAGAAGGGGAAAAGAAGAGACATATATAGTGAGAAAGATGATGAAATAGAATTAAAACAGAATGATCCCCATACCTTACTTAGTGGTAGAGATATGGGTGGCCCATGTGTCGAGTGGGTGGTGCAGGAGTTGATTGATTGGGTTGAGGCGTTGGTGGGAGTTTCTGGAAGTAGGAAGTAATGTTAAAAAGTAAAAAGAAAAAAATTACAAATACTGAGGATGAGAACAGTGATCAGGGAAAAGGTTAAGTAGGGGGGTGGAAGTGGAGGTGGATTTAAATAGAAAAGAAAAAAAAATGAAAGAAAAAAAAACTTACCAGGGGGTGGCAAGGAGAAGGGGCGCAAATATGTGCAACGAGGAGGGATGGATATGGGGTTGGTGTCAGGGTAGAAGGGGAGAAGTTTTGTTAGCGCCCAAATATGCTAAGTTTTGGGAAGTTAGGGCACCAGTTCTTATAAATATACACCACGCAATATGGGGGGCGGACTTGCTAGCAAGTCCGCAACCTTGAACCCTAATTCATATCTTTTTCAGCACACATTGAGGTGGTGATGAAACAATCATGAAGAAATATTGAATTTACTTTGAAAACACCTTGAAACTGATTTGAACCTTCATTGAACCACAGTTGATTAATAGTTCAAAAAATATTCACAGCAGGAAAAAAGTGTGCACTAGATGTCTAGTGCTTTTTTTTGCTTCCTGAATTGATTCCTGGTAGAATTACAAGTGGGACTTCCATCTGATGCCTCCCTCCCCTAATTCTCCCTTATCTTCAATCTGACTTCCTATCCTACCCCCTTATCTCATTTCTAAACTTGCCATCTACTTACCCATTTTCCCTATTCCTTTCCTTCACAGTGAGAAAACAACTCTCCTCTCCTTCCCCCCCTCTCCCTTCTCTTCTCTTCATTTCTCACACCTCCCCCAGACCCTCACTCACCTTTCCCAGCCCACTGTCATTATTTAGTTTTATTTTACTTTGTATTTTTTTCATTTTTCATGTTTCTTCTCTACAAAAATCTTCCTTTTTCAACGATTGGCCACATTTTTTTAGTAAACACAAGCATTTCAAATTCTGAAATATGTATTTAGTTACAATATTTACCACTTGGAATGGGTTATAATTCCTCAAAATTTTATTCCTTGTTATTTCTAATTTATACATATTAATTATTCTCAAGTTTATAAAAAGTTGGCTACTTCCCAAGCCCTTGCATGCCTCCCCAACACTTTTTTCACCTCTTCAATCTCATCGCTCACCTCCCCCAGAAAAATAAAGGAACTGGGGAAGGCTGGGGAAGGTGAGAGAGGGGCTTTACAGGGCTGGGAGAGGTTATAAAATCCCCTAACCCACTTCGGGAAGGCTGGAAAAGGTGAGCAAGGGTCCTTAAAGGGCTAGGAGAGTTGATAAAAGCCTCTCACCTACTACTCACAGCCCTACTTAGTCTTTACAGCACCTCGTTCACATCTCCAGCCAAATTAAGGGACTTGGGAAGCTGGGGGAGGTGAGCGAGGGGCTTTGAAAGTCTGTGGGAGGTAATAAAAGCCTCTCACTCACTTCTCCCAGCCTTCCTTAGTCTTTACAGCACCTAGCTCACGTCTCCAGCCAAAGTAAGGGACTGGGGGAGGCTGGAAGAGGTGAGTGAAGGGCTGGAAAGATTGGGAAGGTGAGAAAGGGCTAGGGGAGGTAAGCGAGAGCTGGGGGATGTGGACAATAAACTGGGGAGGTGAGTAATAGTTTTAGAATGTGAGAGAAAGGCTGGTGAGGGCTAATGGAGGTGAGTGGGGTGAGTGAGGGGAATGGGAGGTGAGCGAGAGGTTGCAAAAGGGGTGTAGTTGTGTTAAAAGTGAAAATAGAGTGGAGGGGAGTAGTGAGGAGGGCTTAAACATAGATTTTGAAGCTTAAAGGGTGTAGCAAATGTATCAGGAGGGCAATAAAAGGGTGGTGAGTGGTAATAGAATTAAAAGAAATGAAAAAGCAGAAAAATTTGTGTGGAGAGATTGAGAGGTTGTCCATTGAGGTAGTGAAAAATGGAGTGTGAACTTTGTTCTTCGGGCGAACATCAGAGTCCACCCCCTCAATCTACAGCTCTATTCTGCCGATATGGAAAATGATTGATAATTATTTTTTATTGATATTTTTTAACTTAAACCTATAGTTTATACGTCTTTCTTTTATATTTTTGATTTACAATGCACTTTAAGACTAAGAAAGTAATATAGTAAAATAATTGATAATGAAATACTATTTTGCTTTTTTACACAATAATTCACAGAATTCTTTTGATAACTATACATGATATAAATAAATAATATAATAGGAAAATTGTAGCAAAAAGTTAAAAACTAGAATAAAACATTTAAAGAAATTTTAAACTATTGAACTTATGTATTTTTTAAGTTTATTGTTTTTATTTTTAAATGTAATAGTAAAATATGTTGGTTAGATTAAAAATAGCTTTGAATTAAATTAAATAATTAGGGTAAAGGTTGAGGAAAAGATTTATCCACATATATAACCATTCAGGCTTATTTCTTGTTTTGTGATTGCTATATATAACTGGATAATTGACTGTAATAACTGCAAATTTAAAAAACTTCAATAAGTTATCTACCTCAATATATTTATGATAATCTATTCAGTAACAGAATAAAATATCTGAGTCCTTTCTTTTACTAATTTTTTTTCATTTCAATGACTATATACATTTTCAAAAAAATTGTTTATCATGTTTTTGGTGGAACTTAGATTGAACTCTCAATGCAATCTTGTTTCCAAGTGTGGTTCATAATAATTTAAGCCATGAAAAAATTTATACTTTTTTAGAAGTTTTATTAATTACTTTTAAATATAAAAATAATTATATTTTTATATCAAAATATTTTTATTAAACACTTTGAAGTTCTAAAAATAAGTACATATTAAGAATTACTTTTAGATAATATTATATTAAAAAAAGTTTTAAGTTGATTATATATTATTATGATATGATTTCTTTCCATATTACGTATTACGAAACTACCTAAAAATCAATTTTATACAACTATATTACATAAAAAAGATATCAGCTCTTCTGCTTAGATTTAAATTACTTCAAAAAAACATTATTTTTGCCTTAGGTACACATTATATAGAGTATTCAGAGCATCATATTAATTTTTTAGACTTACACATTTAAGTTGAATGGAAGCCTCACAGGATAAAATTGGTCATTTTGTAAAAAAAAAATAAGTAAATATCTTTTAAATCAATATATATTTTTATAAAAAGTCAAATTTTAATATTTATGTTTAGTTTAAAATCTGTTATGAAGATTTGAAATATTGCTATTTAAATTAATTTTTATAACAATATAACCATTCCAGTATTGCTTTGTGATAAGGCCAATTTCAAGAAAATTTTTAAATTCTTCTGTTTAAATAAAATATCAAAGGGATTGTTTTTCATACACTTAGAAACTGAATAGAAACATCATATAAGATCTACCAATCAGCATAAATATCATAATTCCAATAAATCATTGATAAATCTTGAACCCATATATATAATTTTACAATTGCGTGTAAGTGTTCAGTTGTGAATTACTCCTATCAAAACTTTGATTCTAATGACTAAAAAAGCGTACCTGAAATGTTTCATTTAATTTATTTTTCAAAACCATAGAATTGAAATATTTTTTCTTTTCATTTAAAACATGGAATAATATTATTTTTAATAAAAAGATGATTGCCTTTACAGCTGCTTTTCTACATGGGTATAATCTAAATTACCTATTGTGTCTTTTTTACAAAATGAATATCATATAATAGTTTTTTAATTTGAAACTGATAGAATTATGAAAAATTACCACTTTTACCTATTTAATTCAGTTCTTGAACAATAATACAATCAAAATATCTACCTGAAGCACATTTTTTAACATGAGATCACTTTTCAAATTATATGGTGCTTATTCCCAGGTTGACACTGAAATTATCCCACAATACAGCATTGAAGCAAAATCAAGTACTAAAATTAAAGTTTAAATAAATTTATACTACTTTGTTTTAATTATCTTTAAATTTTTACATCTAGCTTGAATTTCAGTCTTTCATATGAAAAATTCACTAAGTAGTGATTAATTATTTCAACTCATGAGATTACTCTACCAAATAACCATATTTACATTGAATTTTGATGAAATACATCATGAAGAGTTCCAGAAAATCATATGTGTATTACATTGAATAAATTAATATTGTGAAAATTCTTAGTAGTTGAATATTCGATAGAAAAAAAAAGAGCAAAAAGATATTTCCTTTTAATTTTAATCATCTTCTTGCATACAAAAATGGAAAAAACTGGATTAAAATTCACTTGTATAAGAATTATACTTCTTTCTAGACATATAATTAAACAATTTATCAATTATTAGTGCTAAGTGTAAAGAAGATATTAGAGAACTTCATTGAAACAGAAATTATGAAAACATATTTCTATCTTTTATTTTTCTTAATTATGAGTCTTTTCACAGTATTCTAGAATAGAAACTTGAGAATTTTTATGGTTCAATATTTTTATTAAATAATTCCATTGAGTTTAAAATAATTATATTGCATAATAAGAAATAATAAAAATACAAAAAAAATATATCAGGTAATATGGTTTAAATTAAAAAATAAAAGCTTCAAATTCTTGGTTAAAAGGAGTTATCATTAAAGAGAACCACTGATATTATTTTATATTTTTTCAAAAAAAATAGAATAAAATAATTAGAGAGGTTAAAAGTGATGTTTTTGAAATAAATAGTATAATTTTCAGTCTTTTAAGTGATCAGGTGAAATTCAAAATGAAAATGAAAATGAGTTTTGTGAAAAAAATTCTGTGAATGGATCAGATTATTAATCTTCCCTTGTTATTATTTCTAAAAATTATTTATTAAACTTTCACTATTACTCAAGCACAGACTCATCCATGTTTGGTTAAGAGCCCAAGATGAGTTCAAAGTAAAGTTCAGTCTGAGTTCAGTCTGAGTTCAGTCTGAATTCCATCTGAATTCAAGTTGAGGACTTGCTAGCAAGTCCCCCCCAAATATTGTGTGGTGATATACACCAGAAGAAAAACATGGGCACCTGATAGCAGGTGCCAATCCCTAACATTTACTTAACTCAGTTTCAGCTCAGCTGTAATTTTTCTTGAAAGACTGTGCACTTAACAATGAGCACACTAGCTTTTGAAACATCAAATCAAATTTACTTGTAAATCAAAACTGAATATAGGGATATGCACCTTCTAGCAGGTGCCACTTGATTTTTTGTGGTTATAGATAATAATTTTTTCCCCTTTTTATTTTTCTTACCTTAATGCCACCACCATATCAAAAATACTTCCAAATTTTTCATTTCATTCATTTTTATCATATTTGTTTTATGCCTATAAGATACTTTTTATTTTCTCTCACTTAATTCAAAGCTTTTTATGTAAATAATTATATTAGTTTTTTTGTCATTCTAGGATATCTCACTCAATAACCAGAAGTGTAACACTGAATGTCTTCAACCAAGCTTCCAAAGTGACCAATCATTAAAAGAGTTTTTTTTATAAGATGATTACATATACAGAGTCTACAGATAGTGTTTAGAAATGATACACATTTGTAATAAAATCTAAGTGGTAGTTTGAGAGAAATAAGAAACAAAAAAAATCATGGGGTGAAAAAATATGTCTCTTCCCACTGTATATAACTCTGATGTCATGGCACAAGAACTTTTCCCTGGCTATTGTGGCACTAAATCTAATTCCATGTAAACAGGTAAGCACTTATCATTGTAATAAAACTTGTTATTTCAGGACTTAATCTAATTCTGTTTCAACAATAACTGCCCTTATTATTTCTGTGAGAGAAAGGTTACACTCAACTACACCGCAGAAACCCTATATACTTGTATATATATCTTACACTAATCATTTAATTAAACTACTGGTAAGAGAGATAAATAATCATAAATCATATAATCAAAACCTTTGCCTCAATAGGTTATGAGCTCCTATTAAAACTTCTTTTCTTTAGGATATAATTCAAAAATATATCTCTCTCTTATTGGATATTTTTTTTGTTTCCTTTCTTTTTTTCTTTTCCCTAAAATAAAACCTCTTTTTTTTTCTCACCTTTTCTTCTTCTATCAGCCGGTTCTTCTAGAATGGGGAGAAATAACAGAGAAGAGGAAGAGGAAGGAGAAGGAGGACAAGTATAAAGAAAAAAGAAGAGAGGAGAAGGAAAAAAAAGGTTTAAAAGATAAAATAACACTGATATAATGGACTTGATAGAACTAATGGTGATGGGTGAACTGGATTACAATAGTGAGTACTTTATATTCTCTCTGCTTAAATATCAAATACTAATGATTAAAAATCTTAAAGCAACCTTTTAACTTATTTAATATATAAGGGGACAGAATCTCCACAACAAATAAAATAATATAGTAGTTTAAAATATTGTTAGTAAGGTAAGTGATGGGCTGAAGGGTATTACCCAAGAATTTTTTATAGGCAAGGGGTCCTCTGAAGCGCTTCAAATTGGTATATACAAAATGATAACAAAATGAAACAAGAATATAAAAGAATATAATTTAAACCTGTTTATTAAGAGAAAAATATGAAACAAGGAGTTAAACCCACAAGTAAGAACTAATTTTTTCCCATCCTGCATTCCCAACCCAGTTAATCAAAATAGTGAGTAGATACACAAATCTGTAACATGGGAAACTTAAGTAATATATCCGAAATAGGTATTACAATGGGTTTGAAGTATTTTAATTGAAGAAATATAATCATACCATTTTTACACAACTAATTATACAATCAATTTAAGCCCAAAACAAAAATTAGTACTTGTTTTAACTATTCCATTTGAGTAATAACTAGCTTTAGTGAAACAAGTAATTAATTTAATGAAAAATAATTAAAATTAAACATTTATTTTATTTTATTAAGTATTTTAACTTGTTTAATAAAATATTTTTGAACACAGTTAAGGGTCAAAAAAGCGCCCAATATTTATAAATTATAACATATGAGAAGATTGATTTAATATATAATTTTAATTAATTAAATTTTAATTCCATTATAATTTTAAGTTTTCAATTGTAATTATAATATAGATTTATAATTAATTAATTATTAATTTATTAATATTAAATACATAAAAATATGCCATGATCTATAGAATATGATATATATTATGTTTGATGTAAGTGTATAAATAATTTATTTAATAATAAAAATAATATAATACTTATTTTAAAAATAACTATATAATTTCATTATGTAATAAAATATTATTTTAAATGCAAAAAATACATCACTTTATTCCCTCCAAAATAATATTATACATTTTTCTGTACTCCAGAGACAGCCTGGCTGACACTCCCTTACTCTAAAAAAAACAATTAAAAAATGCTAAGATTTTTTCTTTTTATACCTTTTTAACAGAGTAGGAAGGTTATAAATTTCTTTTCCAGGTATCAATGCATCATGTTCAGATGATTTATTTTTATATCTTAATAAATATTCACTACCTTTTTCAGCAGTGATAATTCTATCATTTAGAATTATATCAATTTCTGCAGTTTCTGTGACTTCCTGAGAATTTTTCTTAGGTCTACCTCTTCTCTTGAAAAATAAGTCACTGTTGGAAGTATAAGTTTTTAAGCAAGGAAATGAGGAAAACAGGATGTTTTCAATCATATGGAGAATACAGTTCTACTTCTACTGCATTATCACTAACCATTCTTTTAACAAGAAATGGACCTACAAACAAAACTTTTAATTTTTTATTGCCTTGTAAATTGAAATGGACAGTAAATATCAACATTTCATCACCCTTTTTAAATGTGTATTCTTCATGGGATTTATCCCATCTTTTCTTCTCATATTCAAATGCTTTATTAAAACATCTCTGAGCATGTTTTCTGCATAGCTTCTTCATTTGCACAAAAGATTTTACACCATGGTGTAATTCAAACGTAGGTAATCAATTATTGAGAATATTAGCAGGCTTTGTAGACAATCCTATAGTACTAGCTATAAGCCTTGACCAAGGGAGTTGAGAAAAACCAGAGAGAAAATCCCCTGTCCCTTTAGAAAAATAGAGTGTGATTTACTTGCTAAAGTAAGTTGGTTCCTGTTTTGCTAAAGCCCCTTTTCAACACACTTGACTGCTTGATGAGCCAAGAAAGTAGTCCCCAGATAGACTACCAGACCAAAGAACTGAAATGTAGAACAAAGTCCACACCAGAGACAGCAAAGATACTTGATGTAGGCTGCAAATCCACACCAGAGACAGCAATAATACTTGCTATAGCTTTCAAGACTATAACAGAGAAAACAGTTGCCAAAGTTAAGTTAAATGAAGAACTCACTTGCAACAAACACAGCCATTTGTGGCCAGAAAACAGTGAAAACTGAGTGATGAACAATGATATCACCTCCGGATGGTTGTATGATGATTAAGGTTGCCCCAAACTGTCTTATTCACTATTTACACACAGACCACTAACTAAGAGCCCATGTGCACCCACCAATCTGGCGCCTGTACCCACCAAATTGAATAAAAAAACCCTCCTGAAGCGCTCCCCAACCTTCCAAAACAGAGGCGGGCCGGCCGCCCGATGTCGGAGGTGCCACCTGAAGCGGCCCAGCCTCCCTGAAGCCAGAAAACCAATAAAAACAACTAATCTACTTATAAAAATTAGCTACAACCACTAAAACCTTTAAAACACGGAATTTCACTATAACAACATTGAGACATGAAATATAGAGAAAAATTAGCTCTATCCAATGGTACTAAGCTCTTAACCCTAAGACTTAAGGTTAGCCCGTAAAACACAAAAAACAAAATTAAACAGCAATCTTTTATACATGAAAAATGAGGAAATGACCCCTTAAAACTCAGAATATGAAAAATGTCTTCAAGACATAAAATATAGAGAAAATCCAGGGCTATCCAATGATAGTACCCACATACCCGCAGATACAATATCCACGGAATAAAACGAGAAAAATACCCAAATCCTTAACAGATGTCAATTAAGACATGCACAAACAGCGCCAAATCACACAACAAAGGCCCCTGCCAATGTTGGAAGACCACATCCTCCCTCCAATTGAGAATGTCCACATTCTTTCTTCATCCAACCACCATGTTCAACCTTCTTCCCAATTCTGCCTCTGAAATGGGTCCTTGCCAATACTGCATCGACAATAATTTAATCTGCACCATGACACCACCTGTCCATCCATACAGAACGTCCTGCAATGTCTGCCAATCTAGAAAGAAGACCTTCCACAGACCTGGTCCACTATCTTCTGCAACAGATTCACCTCCACCTCAACCTGGCCCATCTTCTGCCAGCACCAAAAGATCTAGGCCATCAATCCTGATACCCAGATTAATCAAAAAGCTTCACCCTTCCCCAAAGAGTGCCACAACCCATAAAACAACTAGTTCCACCATCCCTGGTCCATCTGATGGTAAAGAACTTTAATTTCTTCCTTCAAATTTAAAACTGATGACTTCTCAGCTCCTCCATCTTCTGATAGTGATGATAACAATGTAGGATCCATTGCACCACCAAAACCAAATCACTTGCCCACTATCAAGGCCAAGTTCCAACAACACACATCTCAACAGAAACAACTTCTGCTTCACTACTTCCAATCCACTCCTGCTAGAGATCCACAGGACATTGAGAACAGAAGACACCTCATTCACCAGTTCAAGGCTAATTCTGAACACTTCATTTCATCTCTTGATTCCCTCTGTAATTCCACTAGTACTTGAGTTTGATTCAGAAAGAAAAATTGACCACACCCTCTATAGGATGTAACCACAAAACAACCCTCAGTTTTAAGTCTTGGGGGACCATCCTCATTTTATAGTCTTGGGGGACTCAAAAACCCTCAGTTTAAAGTCTTGGGGGACTCAAAAACCTATATCATAAACCCAGAACCAGAGATCAACCACATTAAGACACAGAGAAAAAACTAACATTCTGGAGTAATTGTAAATAGAGCTGCCAGCCCATCAATTACCCCCAAACTTGCCTTTGCTAAATTCGGAGGCTCCCCCTGTGGATACCCTCCACCAATCTTTCAAAACCAACTCCAACAACAAAAACTCCTTCCTCAGTTTATAGTCTTGGGGGACTCACAACCCTCAGTTTAAAGTCTTGGGGGACTAAACCAACAACAATCCTCAGTTTAAAGTCTTGGGGGACTAACACAGTGTTAAGTTTAAAGTCTTGATGGACTAGTCTTGATAGAATCTTGAAACCAGCCAGTTTAAAGTCTTGGAGGACTAACAGAAACCAGATTTCAGTTTAAAGTCTTGATGGACTGGTGGAATTTTGCATAAAATAGACACAGCCAATTTCATACAGACCACCCCTACAGCCAATCTGCTGAACTTCCACCTTAACTTCATCATCTACCCATCACTGACAAAAATCTCCTCCTATCCCTTTCCATCATCTTTTCTCGCCACAGATCATGGCTGGATCTCCTGATGTTAACCCTTCTACTCTCCCTTGCTTCACTGCTCCCAAGGATTATGCCTGCAAACAGTGCATCCACATGTGCAGACCTTGCACATTCACCCTTCCAACTCCTGAAGACAAATTCTACAACAGGGCTTGTGATTCTTGCTATTCCAAAAAGAAAAGATGTGACAGAGATGCCAACTACCCTATTCCTCCTCCTTCACCTTCTCATAAATATATCTCTAGATCCCCTACCAGATCCCCAGAGCTTGGTCCTTCCTCTTCCTCTTTATCTTCAGCACCTTCCAGTTGATCCAGAAGCTCAGCTTCCAGAACTCTTCCCAAAAGACCAGCCTTAGCTTCCCAAGAAACTGCTTTTATCTCTGCCAAATTAGCTCCAAAAGCTTCAAGATCAGCTCCCAGGCTTCTAGACTGCGTCCAGGCGGCCCGGTAGACGTTGGGCAGCCTGCCTGCCTCACTGGACAGTGAAAATCCGGCTCAAAATCTCCAAAAACAACCAGAAAACAGCCAAATTCCATCAATCAACAAAAACAACTCTACACAATCACCTCCCACTTCTCCCAGAGCAACGCAGCCAACTCTTCCAAGGTCCAAAAACTTCAAATTTCCCCAAACTTCTAGGAGACCTGCCAGAGAACCCCAAGAAGAAACCAGAACACCCCACACTGCACCCAAGCAACAACTTCATCCCCAACTAAGACAAAGAAACTACACCTCTCCTCTGTCAGCCAACTATTCTTCTGACAGTTCCATCTCTTAAAAAGCTCCATCCAGAAGAGATCAATCTGCTTCCAAATCACCCTCTCCTGCTCCATCTTTTAACAACCCTGGTACTCCATCACTAGCACCTCCTCCAGCTGAATCCAACAGAAATAACAACCACAACAACAACAACAATCCCACTGCTCCAACTAGGCCTCAGGAACATCAGCCTCCTAGTTCACCTTCTCAAAATCTTTCAGAGGAAGACCAAGAGAATCCATATCTTTCCCTAGTTGATCCACCCACTATGACCATTAAAAAAATGTCAGAGATCCAAATTCAAGCTGCTTACAAATTTGATGAGCTTCCAATCTGTAAGTACCAAATTAATTATCCCATTTCTTCAACAAAAATAATTACAGATCAAATTCTTCTTGTCTAGTTGGCACCCCTCCTCCTGAATCTATTATTGAAGTTGGCCAACCATTTGAAACTTCTTTGACCCTGGATTATGGAGACATGAAGAAACACCTAAGCACTATGTAATCCAACATGCTAAAAGCCTTTGCCCTCCATGGACCTTTGAATGAATTTTAAAAATCCCTGAGAAAGCGCCTGTTGGACGACCACTGTAAAATGTCTAGGATTATTAAGCACACCCTCCAGCACTCCATTCCTGCCTCTTCTTCTTCCTCCACTGAACTTCCCTCTAATCCAATTCCTGACCATTACAATCCCTATAATCTCTCCAGAAGGATGCACTTCAAAGAACACAGTGCTTCCCACAATTCCAACAAAAAACAAAAATTTCATCACAATCCGGACCAGCCTCCAGAAGCTTCATCATCCAGAAAATGAGCTCCTGCAAAAAGATTAGAACATAATAATAATATAAAACAATTAATAAAAATAATATCAGAATTTATTTTTTTTTCTTTTTTTATTTTTTTTTTTTTATTTTTTTATTTTTTTATTTTGTATCTACTAATATACTAAAATTAAAAATTAATAAAGAAAATGAAATGAAATAACATAAATGAAATAAAATAAAATATGAAAAATAATACAAATGGTATCCCCCAGCCAATTGATGAGCTGATCCCCTGATACCTTACCCACATCCAAGTGCACCTTGATGTGGATACACAATTAAATATTTTAAATGATTAAGAGAAAACAAAAAACAAAAATTTAGAAATTTAGAAGATAATAAAAATAATGAAACACAGAAACAAATGAAATAAATAATAAATAAATAATAAAAAAAAGAAAATAGCATTGCCCGGCCAATTGATGAGCCTTTCCCCACCAATGCTTGCCCACATCCAGGTGACCCTGATGTGGTAACACCCTATATTTTTGATTTTATAATTTTAAACAACCCCCTTAAAAAAATTAAAAGAAAAAAAGAGAAAAAAGAAAATAATCTCAAACTGCTATCTAGCAAAAAATAACTGCAAAATCAAAGACAGTCCAGCTCCATAGATGGTCAAATAAGGGAAAGTCCGATCCATAGAAATGATCACTGGGTGGGCCCCCTCCAATAAGTAAAAAGGATGGGAGACCACCAGTGATCCACCACCAATCTGAAAGAACCAAAGATAAAGAAGCCAGTCCCAAACCAGTTTAAAGGCATAGTGGACTTGAAACCTGAATAATAAACAACCGAACTAGAATTCAACTAGGAAAAACAAAAGACTTGAGACAGACATTCTGGGGTAACTGTTCTACAGAGCAGCCAGCTCATCAGTTACCCCCTCACTTGCCAAAATAAAATCTAGAAGCCCCACTGGGTACCTTCTAACAAAAACACAACATCCAACGCAAAAAAAACCAAAACCATTAAGAGTGAAGAGACCAGCACATGAAAACCAGAGGAAATTCCAGTTTAAAGTCATAGAGGACTAAAACCTGTGAAAAGAAACCAATACTAGGGTTCAACCAAATGAAGAGAAAGGGTTGGAAACAGACAATCTGGGGTAACTGTTGATAGAGCAGCCTGCTTATCAGTCACCCCTATACTTGCCAAGATCAAATCTAGAAGCCACACCCATGGGTACCTTCTAACAAAAAGTTTCCAACACAAATGTTTCTCTGAAACAACAAAAAAAATTCCAAAACAAAGAACGTTCCATAGTTTATCCTCATTGCGGAGTCAATCTTCTTCATGCCTAGTGCCTCTGGAATAAAACCTCTTCACTTGGTCTTCAGCCACCCTCTTTTTCAAGACTGCACCATCCAACTCTTCCAAAACATAAGAACCCCCAGACGCCTGAGATCTGACTCTGTAAGGTCCATTCCATCTGTCAGAAAACATTTTCCCCCACTGACTCTCCAAACTTCTATTATACACCAAAACCAAACAACCAGGTTTCAAGGGATTCCTGAGTGTATGAGCCAACTTCTTGTCCCAGTACCTGACTGCTTGATTCCTAATTTTCATCATTCTAGAGTATGCCTTCTCTTGACATTCCTCTCCAAATTCCAACTGTTGCATCCTGGCACAGAGCAAATCTTCTGTTGAGTGCACGTCATCCCAATCAATTCCAAGATAAGAGACAGCTTCCAACTCCACTCGTAGAACAGCTTTCTGACCAAACATTAACTTATAACGAGAATAGCCAGTTGTCCTCTTCACAGTGACCCTATCAGCAAATAACACCAAAGGTATATAATACCTCCACTTTTCAGCACTATCTCCACACATCTTCACCAAAGCATTCTTGATAACTTGATGGCCTCTTTCAACCATGCCTTCAGCTTCAAGATAATACGGTTTAGCCACTCTAACTTTAGAGCCAACACTAGCCACAGCTTCTTTAAATTGGGCACCAAACTCTGGCCCACCATCAACAGTCACCAACTTCATTAATCCATACCTATAAATCCACTCCTTCTTCAAAAACTCTGCCACATTCTTGGCAGTCAAGTTAACCAGAGGCACTGCCTCAATCCAACCAGACAAATCATCCCTAGCAACAATCAAGTATTTATACCTGCCCTCTTTAATATGGACAGCATCCAGACTGACCCTTCCAAAAACAGTTGATTCGCCAGTAGCACGGCCTACCTCTTTAGGTTTCAAGTGACTTCTTCTTTGACATTCTTCACAAGATTGAACCCAACCCTGCACAGCCAACTTCATACCTGGCCACCAAAATCTGTCTGCTACTCTTCTATAAGTCTCCCCAAAGCCTCTATGACCAAGGTCTTCATGCAAAGACTTCAAAACCAATTCTTGACCCTTCTTCTGAGTCACCACCACTTGAGGATTTGGATGTCTCCTCCTCATCAACCGCCTTCCTGACACATAAAATCTAGGACTCTTCCTCTTGAGTGCCAAACAAGTATCATCATCACAACTATCTGGCCTCTCCAAGGTCAACAGATATTCCACCAAAATAAAATAAAACCCAGACTGACCCCAGGTCTCATCTTCAAAATCCAACAACACCACATCCAAGGGTACCATTCTGTCATAAAAATCACCAGTATGAACATGAGCCAATTGAGAAGCCCAACCAGGACACCAATCCTTAAATTTTGGCACGTCCTTCTCTTTCCACTGAACCTTTTGAGAATCCAGTTCACTAACAAAAACACCCTTTTCCAATTTTGAGCTGTCCCAAACAACAACTCCATCTTCATCAACAAAAACATCCTGATCACCAGAATCAAGATTAGATCCAGCCAGTTTAGCCTCTTGGGGGAGGTCAGAAAAATCTTCAGCACCCTTTGTGCTGGCCCTAACCACTTGAACATCTTCATCAAACTCTTCAGCCTCAGAATGCTCATCTGTAGGTGGCCTCCTTGATAATCTATCAGGCATAGTAAAAGTTTTGCCTGGTTTGTGTACCAGGTCAAAAGAAAAATGTTGAATAAATGCAACCCACCTAGTCATTGGAGCATTTGGAAGACTAGGCATATTGATCATCTGAGCCAAAGATTTTGCATCCACCTGCAGCTCAAAATGCTGCCCCCACAAAACCCTGTGCAGCTTCTTTAAAATTTTAGCTACACCACACAAATCCAACTTAGGTTGAGAATACCTAGATTCCACCTCATTAACCACCACAGACTCATATCTT
Source organism: Hemileia vastatrix (assembly GCA_030280995.1). Classification (NCBI taxonomy): domain Eukaryota; kingdom Fungi; phylum Basidiomycota; class Pucciniomycetes; order Pucciniales; family Zaghouaniaceae; genus Hemileia; species Hemileia vastatrix. The sequence continues at coordinate 35,496,516 of JASXTE010000003.1, read as the reverse complement.
AATGGCCTGACCCTCCCAGTCTTATCCTCCTGAGAGAAAACAGCACCAGCAGCAATATATCTCGATTCCACTTCCAGATAATTTTTTCCAGCACCAACACCATAATCCAACTTGTGAAGAACAATATCCTCACCAACAACCTTTTTCAACTTCTGAAAAGCCTCTTCACACTATTCAGTCCATTCCCAATCTGCATCTTTTCTGGTCAACCTCCTTAAAGGTGAAGCCAACAAAGAAAAATCCTTAATAAAAATCCTGACATATACACATACACCCAAAAATCCCCTGACTTCAGTAGTATTTTTAAGCCTTGGCCATGACTGGATTTTATTAATCTTCTTCTTCTCCATAATCCTCCCCTCTTTACACACCACATGACCCAGAATTTTCAAAGCAGGAACACAACAACAGAATTTTGACCCTGAAATGGTCAAACCAGCCTCTTCAATTCTAAACAACACTCTCTCTAGATTTATTGCATATTCCCACACAAACCTCCTTATGCCAGCGTTCTCCGCTAACACCTCATTACCATAATCAGTGGATGGTCCTTTTATTCCAGCATCATTAATAAAAATACCAGCATGAGTAGGAACCTCATCCTGCAAAATCCAAGCCATCTGTGCTTGATAAACTGCCACTGAATTAGTTGCTCCTTGAGGAAACCTAGTGAGCTGAAATCTTCCCAAAGGAGTCTCAAAAGTTGTGAGAGGCCTTGAATCCGTATGGAGTTCCCTCTCATCATAACCACCCATAATATCACCCAAACCATAACACACCCTTCCAGCAAAAGCTTCAACGAAATCCTCTGATCTTGGTGGCATCCCAGTGTCCTTGATAGTGACTCTATTCAAGGCTCTAAAATTATGAACCACCCTCAACTTTCCATTCTGCTTTTTTACGCAGAGAACCGGACTTGAGTAGCTGGAAGTCAACTGTTCGTATAACCCAGTCCTGACTCTTTCCCTAACAATCTCCACAAAATCCTCTCTAATAGTGGCTGGAATCGGAATAGGTTTGATTTGCCAAGGTTCATGACAAACCACAGGAATCAAGTAAGGTTCCCATAAGAGTGCTTCAATACACCCCTTTTCTCCTCACCAAACACCACAGCTTTTTTCCTTAGCACAATTACGTGCAAAACAACTTCTTTTCTTCTTCAGACAACCACCCATCAGGACCAAAATTAACAACTTTCAACCATTCCACGGTCACCCTAGCCGTCTCTACAAATTCTGGAGGATTCTTCACCAAAGGAGTACAGTACGGATCTCTTGACAAAGGAGGTCTCTTCAAGGGCGTATTCAAGCCCACAGGCATAGGCTCATTGACAGGCCTAATCTTCTGCGCTACATTCTTATACTTTTCCCCTCCACCTTCAACTTGAGGGATCTTCAGGAAATATTCACCACCAGACCTGGAACAAAAACCAAGGGTTTCACCATTGCTCACATGTGTGGCCAAGGTAATGCTTTTGAAAGGTGTAGAAGAAACCCTATCGGTGCACAATTGGGAGGACTTACTTTTACACCCTAATCTCACCACTCCAAAACTTTTCAGCAAATCCACATCTTCATCCTCACTTCCAACTTCCAAATCTTCAAATCCTTATTCATCTGCTTAATCACATCTTCTAAAATTGTGCAGTTTATCCTCATTCTGGAGGCCCAAAAATTGATCTTGATGATCTTCTTTCTTCATTATCTTGAGATTTTTTTCTTGATTTTCTTGAATTATCTTGAAATTTTTTCCTTCTTTTCTTGAGTTCTCTTCTGACCTACAAAAATAATCAGGGGTTTCCCCATGGCTCACAGGTGTTGCCCAGGTAATGTTTTTGAAAGATGTAGAAGAAACCCTAGCGGTGCACAATTGGGAGGACTTACATTTAGACCCCAATCTCACCGCCCCAAAACTTTTCCGCATATCTTTCAATAAAGATATATAACCAATCTTCTTCTTTGAACTTGAATTAAAAATAATTAAGAATCTTGAGAGAGAACAGAGACTTGATATAAAACTTGATGAATACTTGCAGAGAAGAGAAACATTAAAAAGAGAAAGTTGAAAATCCACTTGGTATATCTCCAAGGGAGCTGACCTACTACAACCTGGGATTTCCTCATCTTGGGGAGAGGTTGTAGCACTAGGGTTATCAGCCCTCATTACTCTAAAAAAGACAGACTCTCAATAGAGCCTGAGCCGCACTCCAAAAAACCAGAGGCAGCACCCACTTCCTTCCTTCTCCTGCAGCAGTCCATGCACTGGCACATTGAAGATAAACCAGGCCTGTCTCCCAGCCATCATCTCCAGGGAATGACAACCTCATGTGAAGTCTCCTGTCATCTTCACCAGTCAACTCCAAACTGATTCCCAAATCAAATTGATAACCAATTCTTTCCTGAAAATATATCAAGAATGGCCCACCCAAAACTGCTTTTACATTACCTTTAGCAATGTAAAAATTAACCTTCCCTGAGGCTCGGCCAACATCTAACTTCACAAACTCTGAAGTTCCAACCAATTCAGTGACATGGCCACCAATCCCTCTCAAATTCCCACCAATACCAGTTTTGATGGGGAGGCCCATATGAGTTGCCTCAAACAAAGAAATCAGGTTTATCTGAGAACCTGAATCCACCAATGCCCTTGCCTCCCTGCCATTCAGAGTGAAATTGACATATCCCAGAGGAGCAGAAAAATGAGTTTACAACCCCTCACCAAACTTTTCAGCAGAATTGCAAATGTATTCTACCTCACCAGAAGAAACTCTTCTCCTGGTCAACAACTTTTTCTGTCTATCAGCCAACCCTGGACTGATAGCATAAAATTCCCCATAAGATAGGGAAACGTGACCCTGATTCATCCTTTCCAGGACAGAGTCCATAACATTAACTTTACCAGAAACTACTGGCCTCTCAAAGTGAGCCCTTGGCTTCACCACCTTGGTCCTAGAAGCTTCTTGAGGACCAGCACCACCAACAGGTTTACCATTAACAGGAACCAAACCAGATCCCTCACCAGAACCTCTAACTCCAGCAGGCCTTGGCAATGAAGCCAAAGGAACACCCTCCTCAGAGTCAGAATCCACCTCCATTGGCATTGGCTCACCATTCATGTCCAATGCGCCAAAACTAGGGGGGCCCATGTCAGCCATACCCTTCTGCAGCTTGTACAGCTCCTCTTTGCTGTACCTCTTCCTAGCTGCACTCAGCTTAGGATCCACCTTTGAAGCATTTGGCTTTGGTTGGGCCTGAGAACTGCTCTTAGGCCTTCCCACCTTTCCTGCTTCCACATCATAAACACCAGCCAAGCATTCACCACTTGACTGTCCACCACAAGAATACAACTCCAAACCACCAAAGGAAGTAGAAAAAGAGATCTTATTGACCTACTTCCCCTTTCCCTTTCCATCCTCATTCTCCTTACCAGAAGACTTCCCTTGATCAGGAATCTCCTCAAACCTTGGCCTCCTTTTATTGAGACCTCCCCTTCTCCTGACCAAATCAACAGGAGCCTGCCCCTCACTGGGCTTAACAAATCAACCATCAGGGAACTTGAAAACCCTGCCATCAAATTCCACCTTTCCTTCAGACACATCCCTGTTCAATGCCCAACAATCATTGGACCTGTGCCCCCTCTTGATGCAATAAGAGCAGACCCAAGGATCACTCCTACCAGCCCTCCTATCAAAATCTCTAGGCTGAGAAGGTGCCTTATTGACCTTCTTAGCCTCCTGAACAAAAATATGCAGCTGATTTGTAAGATCAGCCAACTGCTCCACCATTGGGTCCCTCTCCTGTTTGGGAACCTGCACCAAATTCTTCTCCTCCTTCTTCTCCCTAACTCCCTCTTCAGCCAAAGCCTCACTGACTTTGCTGACATACTTGGAACACCCCTCCTGATAAGTGTCCACAGCCAATAACTTCAAATGGGCCTCAACAGCATCCTTCACCTTATCCAAGGCAGGCAACTTCTGGTCCCCATTAGAAAGAGTCTTCATCAATTCCTTTCTTGACAACTCCTTCAACACATTTATCCTGACATCTCTAGCCAGGGCAGACCAAAAAACATCCTTGGCAGCATTTTCATGTGCCAGCTCCTCCACTTCCACCAAATATTCCACCACAGGATCAAAATGTAGCAGAAACTTCCTGTAACTATGTAAGTTACCAACACCACCATAAGATTGCCATTCACTGACAACCTTGTTCAGATCCACCATAGTGAACCTGACACCCCATCTATCTACCATCTCCCTACACAACAATTTCCAATCCCCCTTCTTGTAGCCAGACATGGCCACAATCTCCTTCTCCACTGACCTATCACCAATGAAGAAGATAATCTGCTTCACCATATCCTGGTAGGAAGCACCATCTACTCCAGCAGCAGTTTCATACTTCCCTAGAAACTACTTGAAATCCTCCCCATTAAACTTGGTACCATCCCAAGTTTTAATCCTCACACACTCCCTAACCATCACAGAAGGAGGACCATCCCCCCCACTGACAGTTACCACAGGAATAGAGGAACCAGAAGCCATTTCTCCAGACCAAAACACCAAAAAGAGCCAACCAAAGAAAACAGATATTCCAAAGAACTAGCAAGTTCTACCCCACGTTGGGCACCAGAAATGTAGACAATCCTATAGTACTAGCTATAGGCCTTGACCAAGGGAGTTGGAGAAAAACCAGAGAGAAAATCCCCTGTCCCTTTAGAAAAATAGAGTGAGATTTACTTGCTAAAGTAAGTTGGTTCCTGTTTTGCTAAAGCCCCTTTTCAACACACTTGACTGCTTGATGAGCCAAGAAAGTAGTCCCCAGATAGACTACCAGACCAAAGAACTGAAATGTAGAACAAAGTCCACACCAGAGACAGCAAAGATACTTGATGTAGGCTGAAAATCCACACCAGAGACAGCAATAATACTTGCTATAGCTTGCAAGACTATAACAGAGAAAACAGTTGCCAAAGTTAAGTTAAATGAAGAACTCACTTGCAACAAACACAGCCAATTGTGGCCAGAAAACAGTGAAAACTGAGTGGGGAACAATGATATCAACTCCAGATGGTTGTATGATGATTAAGGTTGCCCCAAACTGTCTTATTCACTATTTACACACAGACCACTAACTAAGAGCCCATGTGCACCCTCCAATCTGGCGCCTGTACCCACCAAATTGCATAAAAAACCCTCCTGGAGCGCTCCCCAACCTTCCAAAACAGAGGCGGGCGGGCCGCCCGACGTCGGAGGTGCTGCCTGAAGCGGCCCGACCTCCCTGAAGCCAGAAAACCAATAAAAACAACTAATCTACTTAGAAAAATTAGCTACAACTACTAAAGCCTTTAAAACACGGAATTTCACTATAACAACATTGAGACATGAAATATAGAGAAAAATTAGCTCTATCCAATGGTACTAAGAACTTAACCCTAAGACTTAAGGTTAGCCCCTAAAACACGAAAAACAAAATTAAACAGCAATCTTTTATATATGAAAAATGAGGAAATGACCCCTTTAAAATCAGAATATGAAAAATGTCTTCAAGACATAAAATATAGAGAAAACCCAGGGCTATCCAATGATAGTACCCACATACCCGCAGACCCAATATCCACGGAATAAAACCAAAAAATACCCAAATCCTTAACAGATGTCAATTAAGACATGCACAAACAGCGCCAAATCACACAACAAAGGCCCCTGCCAATGTTGGAAGACAACAGCATATTTGGGACTCAGCCTAGCCAAAGCTCAAAAGGCTTTTTCTCAGTGACAGATTGAAAAGTGCTATTATAAGCAAATTCTAGACCTGGGAATAGAGTAATCCATTCATGAATGAACCTGTCATAATCTTTATATACCAAACCAAAAGCACAATACCTTCTAATCATATCCTCTAGGGTTTGAATCATCCTTTCAGCTAAACCATCAGTTTAGGGATGGTGAGCAGTAGATAACTTTAGCTCACAGCCACATATATCCATCAATGACATCCAAAATTCAGAAGTGATATTAGGGTCTCTGTCAGAGATGATGGCTTTTGGAAATCCAACAATATTAAACATATGAGGCCACCTCAAGAAAGCTAACCCCTTAGTGTAAAAATCTTTGTGAGTTGGAATAAATTTACACATTTTTGTAAATATATCCACAATAACCCAGCAAGAGTTATAACTGTCTTTCCCAGAAATGGGTAATCTTGTGACAAAATTCATGTTAATTATTTTCCATGGTGCATAAGGAGCTTCATTATTCTGCATTAATCCAGCTCCTTTCCCAGTTAATATTTTTTATTTCTGGCAAGAATCGCCGGATTAAACATATAATCTTGTGTCTTCAGACATATTAGCGCACCAAGCAGTTATTTTTTTTCTGATTATGGTTTTCTCAAGATCAAAATGACCTTCCAATTTGTCATCATGACAAAGCTTTGAAATGTTTTCTTTCATGGAAGGAGGAATAACAATGACATTAGCAAGTTTTCTCCTGTAGTAAATATAACCATCTTCAATGGAAAACTTTCCTTTATTCAAAGCATTTTGGTACTTTGGATGAAGAGTTTTTATTAATGCTTGAATAGAAGCATTCTTTGGCTCATGTAAGATTGTAACTAATTTATTTAAATCAGAATATTCTTCAAATGAATCCAGAATCAATTGTAATAGTTCCTCTTGCATGTCAACAATATATATACCATGTATATGAACTCTCAAATCTTCAGGTACATTAGCTGGATTGGAGACATCATTTGGAAGAGGTAATCTTGCCAAAATATCTACATTGGAATGAATACATCCAGCCATGTGAGTAATAGTCATTCTACCTCTGTATTCTTGAACAGCAAGTTGCCACCTAAACATATGTCTATTTAGTGTTTTCAAGTTTAAGAGTGATTTAATAGCACTGCAATAAGTAACTAATTTAAATTTTTGATCAGCCTGGTAATAGTGAGGCTTTTACAATGCCTATAAAACTGCTAAGTACTCTTTTTGAGCGGCACCATACTGTAATTATGTCAGTATAGTCTAGTATATAAGTATGATATAATAGTATTTATTTATGGTCCTACTACTTATTGATAAATGATTTAGTGTTTAAACCTCAGGGGAAGACTAATAAAATAGTTATACTCATATAAAACTCACAATACTTGGACTTAAATGCGTGCTAGTGGTGGAAAATAGATAAGTAGAATATAGTTATAGCTTATATAATGATAGTATCAACTTATAAAACGCTTTATAATATATTTCTAAATTTTAATAATGGTATTGAAGTGTTTTATTGAATTGTAGTAAGTAATTGATGATAAATAACCATCAAGATCCCTCCTTACTTAAACCCAAATCGCCTGGAGTGCACAGACCTTCAATCCGGATGATGTCACTGCTATCACCGGCAATTACAGCACTGTGAGGGCCCATCACCTCTACATGGCCTCCACTTCAAGCATATTCAACACCCAGACCTCCAGTAAGAACCCTCCATCACAATTAATGATAACACAGATCTATACCACAAATAGAAAATCCAGATAAAAACTGATACCATAAAGAAACAGGTAAAATAAGCAATCAAAAAGAGATTTAATGAAACCCAAAGCATATAAAGGAAACAATTGAAATGTCCAAGCCCCCAATAACATCCCCAAGCATCCATATTAACCCAGCAAATACCTCCCAACCCATAAATCCGTGAATATTCATCCAAGGAAGCAGATTAAGTTGTCCAGACTGAGTGTATGCGCCTGAAATAGATGTTTATGCTTCTTTAGGCGTTGTGAGTCCACTGGATATGTCTATATGACCTAAAATAAGCAAAAAAACAAAGTTTATAGGCTATTAAGGGGCTGAAACCCACTTATATACCTAAATATACATAATATACTGCATATTTCACTGAATATGAGATTTATGTATACATATAAGCTTATGTGTGTCAATAATTACTTCATATCACTTAAGATAAGTATATTATGACTCCATTAACACCTTAATAAGTATTATTAAGCTATGGATAAGCTATTGAAACTTATATAATTTATATAATAGAGTAAATATTATATATATATGTAACATAATCATATATATTATTATTTTAACCTTATTTTTAAGATATAAGCTTTATTTACTTAAGGTTATCTTATTTTAAGTATAAGAAATACTCAGTCCTAGGGACATCTAGGCTGACACTCCCTCACCCAAAAAAAACAATAAAAAAAATTTTAAGACATTTTAATTAAAAGTAAGGAGTGAAATAGAAAATAATTTTTAAAATTTTCTATAATACATATACTGAATAAACAGTATTATTTTGATTTAAATTTTTTCAAGAGATTTTTAAGATCAGAGATTTCATTTTCTGGAATCCACTGGTCATATTCACTTCATTTATTTTTAAATCTTAATAGATACTCAACTCCCTTTTCTTTAGTAAGGTGTCTCTTTTTAAGTATCTTTTCAATTTCTGCCTTTTCAACTATTTCTTCAGGTTGCTTTTTATGCCTTCCTGATCTTCTTGGAAATAGAGCAGTATCATTAGAATGGTATGGTTTTTTAAGAGAAATAGGAAATACTGGATGTTTTCTATCATAGGGTGCATATAGAATAACCTCAACAGCATTATTACAAACCATCTTTTTAACTACAAATGGTCCAATGAATGGATCCTTCAATTTAACATTACCATTTAAATTGAAATGTAGTGTTGAAATAAGGACTTCATCACCCTCTTTGAACATTTGTTCTTTATGGGCTTTATCCCATCTTTTCTTTTCATACTCAAACGCCTTATTTATACATTCTTGAGCATGTTTTCTGCATAATTCTTGCATCTGAAGAAAACATTTAGTACCTGGATAGATATCCAATCTAGGTAATCTATTAAGAGTTTTAGCAGGGGTATTAGGTAGATAACCCAACCATAAATCAAATGGATTTTTTCCAGTGACAGAATGAACTGTACTATTTTATCAAATTCTAAACCTGGGATAAGGGTTGCCCAATCATGCGTTAATTGTTCATTGTCTTTAAAGTTAAGACCAAACGCACAATATCTTCTTATCATATCTTCTAAAGTTTGTATCATTCGTCCTGCTAGCCCATCAGTTTGTGGATGGTGTGCTGTAGAAAGTTTTAATTGACACCCTGAAACATCCATAAGTGATGTCCAGAACTCAGAATTAAATTTAGGATCTCTGTCTGAAACTATTGCTTTGGGGAAACCTGCTATATTTAACATTTGTGTCCACCATTAAAAAGCTAAGTCCTTTGCAGAAACTTCTTTGTGGGTAGGAATAAACTTACACATCTTTTTAAATCTATCTACAATTACCCAGCAGGAGTTATAACTCTTATGCCCTGCTATTAGCAAACCTGTTACAAAGTCCATGTTAATTTTTTTCCATGGAGCTTTTGGTTGCTCAATTTTTTGTAATAAACCAGATCTTTTGCCTGTTAATCTTTTAGATTTTTGACAAGAATCACATGTCTCAACATATTTCTGAACATCTTCAGACATATTAATCCACCAAGCTGTGTTTTTTACTCTGCTTAATGTTTTATGGTAGTCAAAATGACCTGCCAATATATCATCATGACATATACTTAACATTAACTCCTTCATTGAAGGGGGAATTACAATTACATTACTTAATTTTTTTCTGTAATATATAAAACCATCCTTGATGTAAAATTTTCCTTTTTCTAATGCCTCTTTATACTTATTTGGTTATGTTTTTATTAAAACATTCATTGAAGCATTAGATGGATCATTTAATATTGTAGTGATTTTACTCAAGTCAGGATCTGAAGAATACATATCAAGAATTGATTGCATAAATTCATCCTCAAGATCTACAATATAAATACCATAAATGTTAATAATCTCTGATTCAGGAACATTAGCAGGATTATCATTATTATTAGGCAGAGGTACTCTAGATAACAGATCTACATTAGAGTGTAAGGATCCTGCTCTATGTGTAAAAGTCATCCGTCCTCTGTATTCTTGTACAGCTAATTGCCATCTAAACATGTGTCTATTAGGAGTTTTCATGTTTAAAAGTGACTTAACTGCACTACAGTCAGTTATTAACTCAAATGTTTGGTCTTCAAGGTAATAATGTAGCTTCTAAAGAGCCCATACTACTTCCAAACATTCAATTTGAGTAGCACCATATTTCAATTCACTACTTTTTAGAGTACGTGAAATATAGCAGATTACTACTTCTGACATTTTTCCTTCAATAAGTTGTTTTTGATGCAAAGCAGCACCCAGACCAATAAAACTTGCATCTGTATATAATACAAAAGGCAATTGGAAATCTGGTAATCCCAAGATAGGAGCTGTCATTAAACATTCTTTCAACTTATCAAAAGCCTGTTGTCTTTCATTATTCCAAATGAAAGTTTCTGATTTCTTTATCAGTGTGGTCAATGGGGCAGCAATTAATTGGTAGTTTTTTATATATTGTCTATAATAACCACACATACCAAGAAAAGATTGTGCATACTCTACATTTTGAGGAATGCCAATATTCTTTATTGCAGCCACTTTATTTTGGTCTACACATATTTGTAAGCCAGATACAATATGACCAAGCACTTTTAAATATTCAAACATAAATTAATATTTTTTCAATGCAAGGGTCATTTTTATTTCATCCATTTTTTGAAACACCTTCTTTAAATGGATTAAGTGTTCATCATAATTTATAGAGATAACTATGATGTCATCAATGTATACCATCAACCATCCTTCAATCATTTCATTATGGAATGTTATATCTATTAACTTCTGAAATACTGATGGAGCATTTTTTGGTCCAAATGGCATTCTGACATATTTATAAATTCCCATATGTGTTGTTATCAACAAAAAGTTCTGTGAATTCTTTTCAACAGGAATATGATGGTACCCTTTATTTCCATCTAAGCAACTTATATATTTAGCACCTTTAAGGGTAGCATGTATAGAGGCAATCCTTGGCAAGGGATAAATATCATCTACTGTAAATGTATTTAATGCTCTATAATCACCGCACAGTCTTGCTTTATCTTGTTCATAAGAAATTAGCACTGGTGATATTACACAATATTTTGGTGTAGTTTCAATCTTCTCAAGAATGTTCATTTTTAATAACATCTTAATATTATCCTCTATGTCTTTCCTCTTCATTGGTGAAGCAGGTTATGGGTTCTTCTTAAGACTAGCAGGAATATTATCCATATCACAGGTTAAACTAATCTTCATTTCATGATCTTTTACAAGGCCAAGTTCATTTGTACCATGTGCAAAAGCCATTGGAAATGTCTTAATTAAGTCCAAAATATTATTTTTCTCAGCTTTACTTATCTGAGTGCCAAATGATGATTTTGAAATTTCTGTTTCAAGAAGTTCCATCTCATTGGATTCTCTTCCTTTACACTGAGAATTTGTTACTGACTCAATTTGTAAGACTGTGTTAAAAGAATTTATTTTAAATTTCCTTTTACCATTCATGCCAATTGAAAAATTGTTATTAGCAGGGTCTAATTTCACACCAAACCTAGTCAGAATATCATTTCCAATGATAAAACAGTTACTACAGTCAGTATTATCCATTACTACAAAGTCACAAGTTACTCTTACATAACCATATTGATGTTTAAAGAAAACAGCAGCTTTGTATCTACCAATGGGGTGTAGTACTGATCCAAAACCTCTCCAATTTTTACTCTGAAGGGTTTCAAGCTTAGACTTATATTCACTATCAATTTTCTGTAATGTATTAGTAGAAACAACAGAACCAGCAGCTCCTGTGTCCAATACTATATTAACATTTTCACCAGAAATGATAACTGGAACCGTGATAGGTGTCATTCTAAAGTTATCAGCTTGTATATCTTTAATGATTTCAGCATCCTCAAAATTCATTAAAGATTCATTTGAGTCCATATTTAATATTGGATTTTCAAAGATGGACAAATCATCTTCCACCATACAGACTTCATTTTCATCACTGCATGAGATATTGCTGTCATAATCACTTTATTCTATACTTTTTTCAGTTTCAGTTTCAGATTCACGTTGATTTTCAACAATATTTATATTTTTATCACATTTGTGAACTTTAACCCAAGGTTTGTTACACTTATAACAAGTATTTGTTTCATACTTTTTAGGTACTACAGGTGCAGTAGGTTTTTTCTGCTTCTCCTGAAGTGTTTTTGAATTCTGATTTTTTACAGGTTCAACATTTTGTTTATAAGTGGTATACCTTGATTCATACTTATGGTTTAATAATATTTCATTGAAAATATTAATAAAGTCAGAATATTCAGTAACATTTAATGTTCTAGCTACAACAATGTCTCTGACAGATATAGGTAATTTATATATTATCTTATCTTTCATTAAGTTAAAATCCATATGAGGCTCAATGGCTTTTAATATTTTATCTAAATTCATTAAAAATACCATAGGTTTGTCACCATTCAACGGATTATACTTAGTCTTTTTATAAAGTCTCTGCTGAGTGAGTCTGAATTTAGAACCTCCAAATTGTTTTTCAATAAGTTGTTTCCATTCAGCCCAAGAGTAATCTTTACCCTCACTCAATACAGCTTCAAACCATAATAAAGCAAGATCCTTAAATAAAGAAATTAATTTTGATTTTATTTCTTCATCTGGTACCTTATATGAGAATTTAAGTTGTCAATTCTTTGAATAAAATTTTGCCAATCAGAGCTGGCTTCCCCATCATAAGTTGGGTACTGATCTATCTTAGGCCAGTTATTTTGATTGGATTTTATTTCACTAATCTTAGGTAAATTCAACAACTCATTCACTCTTTATAAATGGTCTTGTATTTCCTCCTGTACAGATTTATGACTTAAATTTTCAGATTTTACACTACCACCAGATGGTTTTAGTTGTGGTGGTATAGGGAAGGAATGAGATTCACTTTTGACAATGAAAGGATTATTATTATATTGATTATACTTATGATTATCCTGGTTCATTAGTATATTGGCAGTTTCAATCTCAACTTTAGCTAATCTTTGTAGTAACTCAGAGACACTTTGATTTGTCTGGGCAAATAATAACTTAGTTCTTGATTCAGTTTTCAATAAATGTGTTTCATACAATTTTTCTAACTCACAGAATTTGTTTGAAATTTCATTATATTTACTACTCAATGTGTCAGTACAGTCTAGTATATAAGTATGATATAATAGTGTTATTTTATGGTCCTACTACTTATTAATAAATGATTTAGTGATTAAACCTCAGGGGAAGACTAATAAATTAGTTATACTCAATTTAAACTCACAATACTTGGATTTAAATGCGTGCTAGTGGTGGAAAATAGAAGAATAAAATATAGTTATAGCTTTTATAAAGATAATATCAATTTATAAGGGCTTTATAATATATTTCTAAATGTTAATAATTGTAGTGTAGTGTTTATTTGAAGTGTAGTAATTGAATGATGATAATAAACCGTCAAAATCCCTCCTTACTTATACCCAAATCCACTGGAGTGCACAGACCTTCAATCCAGATGATGTCACTGCTATCCCCGGCAATTACAGCACTGTGAGGGCCCATCACCTCCCCATGGCGTCCACTTCAAGCAGTTTCAACACCCAGACCTCCAGTAAGGACCCTCCATCACTATTAATAATAACACAGAGCCATACCATAAATAGAAATCCCAGATAAAAGCGGATACCATAAAGAAACAGGTAAAATAAAAGATCAAAAAGAGATTTAATGAAACTAAAAGCATATAAAGGAAACAAATAAAATGTCCAAGCCCCCAATAACATCCCCAAGCATCCACATTAACCCAGAAACATATTTCCAACCCATAAATCCGTGAATAACCATCCAAGGAAGTAATTTTAGTTGTCCAAACTGGGTGTATGCGCCTGATATAGGTGTCTATGCTTCTGTAGGCGTTGTGAGTCCACTGATTTCGTCCATATGACCTAAAATAAGCAGAAAAACAAAGGTTATAGGCTATTAAGGGGCTAAAACCCACTTATATACCTAAATATACATAATATACTGCATATTTCACTGAATATGAGATTTATGTATACATATAAGCTTATGTATGTCAATAATTACTTCATATCACTTAAGATAAGTATATTATGACTCCATTAACACCTTAATAAGTATTATTAGGCCATGGATAAGCTATTTAAACTATTATAAATTATATAATAGAATAATAATTATATATATATATAATAAAATAATATATATTATTATTTTAACCTTATTTTTAAGATATAAGCTTAATCTAGTTAAGGTTATCTTATTTTAAGCATAAGAAATACTCAGTCCTAAGGATATTTAGGCTGACACTCCCTCACCCCAAAAAAAACAATAAAAAAAATGTTAAGACATTTTAATTAATCTTAAGGAATGAAATAATAAAATAAAAAATAATTTTTATAATACATATACTGAATGAACAGTATTATTTAGATTTAAATTTTTTCAAGAGATTTTTAAGATCAGAGATTTCATTTTCTGGAATCCACTGGTCATATTCACTTGATTTATTTTTAAATCTTAGTAGATACTCAACTCCCTTTTCTTTTGTAAGGTGTCTCTTTTTAAGTATCTTTTCAATTTCTGCTTTTTCCACTATTTCTTCAGGTTGCTGTTTATGCCTTCCTGATCTTCTTGGAAAGAGAGCAGTATCATTAGAATGGTATGGTTTTATAAGAGAAATAGGAAATACTGGATGTTTTCTATCATAAGGTGCATATAGAATAACTTCAACAGCATTATTACCAACCATCTTTTTAACTACAAATGGTCCAATGAATGGATCCTTCAATTTAACATTACCATTTAAATTGAAATGTAGCGTTGAAATAAGGACTTCATCACCCTCTTTGAACATTTGTTCTTTATGGGCTTTATCCCATCTTTTCTTTTCATACTCAAAAGCCTTATTTATACATTCTTGAGCATGTTTTCTGCATAATTCCTGCATTTGAAGAAAAGATTTAGTACCTGGATGAATATCCAATCTAGGTAACTTATTAAGAGTTTTAGCAGGGGTATTAGGTACATAACCCAACCATAACTCAAATGGCTTTTTGCCAGTGACAGAATGTATTGTACTATTGTATGCAAATTCTAATCCTGGGATAAGAGTTACCCAATCATGCGTGAATTTGTCATTGTCTTTAAAATTAGGACCAAAAGCACAGTATCTTCTTATCATATCTTCTAAGGTTTGTATCATTCTCTCTGCTAGCCCATCAGTTTGTGGATGGTGTGCTGTAGAAAGTTTTAATTGACACCCTGAAACATCCATAAGTGACGTCCAGAACTCAGAAGTAAATTTAGTATCTCTGTCAGAAACTATTGCTTTGGGGAAACCTGCTGTATTTAACATTTGTGTCCACCATAAAAAAGCTAAGTCCTTTGCAGAAACCTCTTTGTGGGTAGGAATAAATTTACACATCTTTGTAAATCTATCTACAATTACCCAGCAGGAGTTATAACTCTTATGCCCTGCTATTGGCAAACCTGTTATAAAGTCCATGTTAATGATTTCCCATGGAGCTTTTGGTTGCTCAATTTGTTGTAATAAACCAGCTCTTTTTCCTGTTAATCTTTTAGATTTTTGACAAGAATCACATGTTTCAACATATTTCTGAACATCCTCAGACATGTTAATCCACCAAGCTGTGTTTTTTACTCTGGTTAATGTTTTATGGTAGTCAAAATGACCTGCTAATATATCATCATGACATATACTTAACATTAACTCCTTCATTGAAGGGGGAATTACAATTACATTACTTAATTTTTTCCTGTAATATATAAAACCATCCTCAATGGAAAATTTTCCTTTCTCTAATGCCTCTTTATACTTATCTGGTAATGTTTTTATTAAAACATTCATTGAAGCATTAGATGGATCATTTAATATTGTAGTTAATTTACTTAAGTCAGGATCTGAATTATAATTATCAAGAATTGATTGCATAAATTCATCCTCAAGATCTACAATATAAATGCCATAAATGTTAATAATCTCTGACTCAGGAACATAAGCAGGATTATCATCATTATTAGGCAGAGGTACTCTAGATAACAGATCTACATTAGAGTGCAAGGTTCCTGCTCTATGTGTAATAGTCATCCGTCCTCTGTATTCTTGTACAGCTAATTGCCATCTAAACATGTGTCTATTAGGAGTTTTCATGTTTAAGAGTGACTTAACTGCACTACAGTCAGTTATTAACTCAAATTTTTGGTCTTCAAGGTAATAATGTAGCTTTTCAAGAGCCCATACTACTGCCAAACATTCAAGTTGAGTAGCACCATATTTTAATTCACCACTTCTCAGAGTACGTGAAATATAGCAGATTACTACTTCTGACATTTTACCTTCAATAAGTTGTTTTTGATGCAAAGCAGCACCCAGTCCAATAAAACTTGCATCTGTATATAATATAAAAGGTAATTGGAAATCTGGTAATCCCAAGATAGGAGCTGTCATTAAACATTCTTTCAACTTATCAAAAGCCTGTTGTCTTTCATTATTCCAAATGAAAGTTTCTGATTTCTTTATCAGTGTGGTCAATGGGGCAGCAATTAATTGGTAGTTTTTTATATATTGTCTATAATAACCACACATACCAAGAAAAGATTGTGCATACTCTACATTTTGAGGAATGCCAATATTCTTTATTGCAGCCACTTTATTTTGGTCTACACATATTTGTAAGCCAGATACAATATGACCAAGCACTTTTAAATATTCAAACATAAATTAATATTTTTTCAATGCAAGGGTCATTTTTATTTCATCCATTTTTTGAAACACCTTCTTTAAATGGATTAAGTGTTCATCATAATTTATAGAGATAACTATGATGTCATCAATGTATACCATCAACCATCCTTCAATCATTTCATTATGGAATGTTATATCTATTAACTTCTGAAATACTGATGGAGCATTTTTTGGTCCAAATGGCATTCTGACATATTTATAAATTCCCATATGTGTTGTTATCAACAAAAAGTTCTGTGAATTCTTTTCAACAGGAATATGATGGTACCCTTTATTTCCATCTAAGCAACTTATATATTTAGCACCTTTAAGGGTAGCATGTATAGAGGCAATCCTTGGCAAGGGATAAATATCATCTACTGTAAATGTATTTAATGCTCTATAATCACCGCACAGTCTTGCTTTATCTTGTTCATAAGAAATTAGCACTGGTGA
This sequence comes from Hemileia vastatrix, assembly GCA_030280995.1. Lineage (NCBI taxonomy): Eukaryota > Fungi > Basidiomycota > Pucciniomycetes > Pucciniales > Zaghouaniaceae > Hemileia > Hemileia vastatrix. The sequence goes on along the minus strand of JASXTE010000003.1, from coordinate 35,479,258 downwards.
TATTACACAATATTTTGGTGTAGTTTCAATCTTCTCAAGAATGTTCATTTTTAATAACATCTTAATATTATCCTCTATGTCTTTCCTCTTCATTGGTGAAGCAGGTTATGGGTTCTTCTTAAGACTAGCAGGAATATTATCCATATCACAGGTTAAACTAATCTTCATTTCATGATCTTTTACAAGGCCAAGTTCATTTGTACCATGTGCAAAAGCCATTGGAAATGTCTTAATTAAGTCCAAAATATTATTTTTCTCAGCTTTACTTATCTGAGTGCCAAATGATGATTTTGAAATTTCTGTTTCAAGAAGTTCCATCTCATTGGATTCTCTTCCTTTACACTGAGAATTTGTTACTGACTCAATTTGTAAGACTGTGTTAAAAGAATTTATTTTAAATTTCCTTTTACCATTCATGCCAATTGAAAAATTGTTATTAGCAGGGTCTAATTTCACACCAAACCTAGTCAGAATATCATTTCCAATGATAAAACAGTTACTACAGTCAGTATTATCCATTACTACAAAGTCACAAGTTACTCTTACATAACCATATTGATGTTTAAAGAAAACAGCAGCTTTGTATCTACCAATGGGGTGTAGTACTGATCCAAAACCTCTCCAATTTTTACTCTGAAGGGTTTCAAGCTTAGACTTATATTCACTATCAATTTTCTGTAATGTATTAGTAGAAACAACAGAACCAGCAGCTCCTGTGTCCAATACTATATTAACATTTTCACCAGAAATGATAACTGGAACCGTGATAGGTGTCATTCTAAAGTTATCAGCTTGTATATCTTTAATGATTTCAGCATCCTCAAAATTCATTAAAGATTCATTTGAGTCCATATTTAATATTGGATTTTCAAAGATGGACAAATCATCTTCCACCATACAGACTTCATTTTCATCACTGCATGAGATATTGCTGTCATAATCACTTTATTCTATACTTTTTTCAGTTTCAGTTTCAGATTCACGTTGATTTTCAACAATATTTATATTTTTATCACATTTGTGAACTTTAACCCAAGGTTTGTTACACTTATAACAAGTATTTGTTTCATACTTTTTAGGTACTACAGGTGCAGTAGGTTTTTTCTGCTTCTCCTGAAGTGTTTTTGAATTCTGATTTTTTACAGGTTCAACATTTTGTTTATAAGTGGTATACCTTGATTCATACTTATGGTTTAATAATATTTCATTGAAAATATTAATAAAGTCAGAATATTCAGTAACATTTAATGTTCTAGCTACAACAATGTCTCTGACAGATATAGGTAATTTATATATTATCTTATCTTTCATTAAGTTAAAATCCATATGAGGCTCAATGGCTTTTAATATTTTATCTAAATTCATTAAAAATACCATAGGTTTGTCACCATTCAACGGATTATACTTAGTCTTTTTATAAAGTCTCTGCTGAGTGAGTCTGAATTTAGAACCTCCAAATTGTTTTTCAATAAGTTGTTTCCATTCAGCCCAAGAGTAATCTTTACCCTCACTCAATACAGCTTCAAACCATAATAAAGCAAGATCCTTAAATAAAGAAATTAATTTTGATTTTATTTCTTCATCTGGTACCTTATATGAGAATTTAAGTTGTCAATTCTTTGAATAAAATTTTGCCAATCAGAGCTGGCTTCCCCATCATAAGTTGGGTACTGATCTATCTTAGGCCAGTTATTTTGATTGGATTTTATTTCACTAATCTTAGGTAAATTCAACAACTCATTCACTCTTTATAAATGGTCTTGTATTTCCTCCTGTACAGATTTATGACTTAAATTTTCAGATTTTACACTACCACCAGATGGTTTTAGTTGTGGTGGTATAGGGAAGGAATGAGATTCACTTTTGACAATGAAAGGATTATTATTATATTGATTATACTTATGATTATCCTGGTTCATTAGTATATTGGCAGTTTCAATCTCAACTTTAGCTAATCTTTGTAGTAACTCAGAGACACTTTGATTTGTCTGGGCAAATAATAACTTAGTTCTTGATTCAGTTTTCAATAAATGTGTTTCATACAATTTTTCTAACTCACAGAATTTGTTTGAAATTTCATTATATTTACTACTCAATGTGTCAGTACAGTCTAGTATATAAGTATGATATAATAGTGTTATTTTATGGTCCTACTACTTATTAATAAATGATTTAGTGATTAAACCTCAGGGGAAGACTAATAAATTAGTTATACTCAATTTAAACTCACAATACTTGGATTTAAATGCGTGCTAGTGGTGGAAAATAGAAGAATAAAATATAGTTATAGCTTTTATAAAGATAATATCAATTTATAAGGGCTTTATAATATATTTCTAAATGTTAATAATTGTAGTGTAGTGTTTATTTGAAGTGTAGTAATTGAATGATGATAATAAACCGTCAAAATCCCTCCTTACTTATACCCAAATCCACTGGAGTGCACAGACCTTCAATCCAGATGATGTCACTGCTATCCCCGGCAATTACAGCACTGTGAGGGCCCATCACCTCCCCATGGCGTCCACTTCAAGCAGTTTCAACACCCAGACCTCCAGTAAGGACCCTCCATCACTATTAATAATAACACAGAGCCATACCATAAATAGAAATCCCAGATAAAAGCGGATACCATAAAGAAACAGGTAAAATAAAAGATCAAAAAGAGATTTAATGAAACTAAAAGCATATAAAGGAAACAAATAAAATGTCCAAGCCCCCAATATCATCCCCAAGCATCCACATTAACCCAGAAACATATTTCCAACCCATAAATCCGTGAATAACCATCCAAGGAAGTAATTTTAGTTGTCCAAACTGGGTGTATGCGCCTGATATAGGTGTCTATGCTTCTGTAGGCGTTGTGAGTCCACTGATTTCGTCCATATGACCTAAAATAAGCAGAAAAACAAAGGTTATAGGCTATTAAGGGGCTAAAACCCACTTATATACCTAAATATACATAATATACTGCATATTTCACTGAATATGAGATTTATGTATACATATAAGCTTATGTATGTCAATAATTACTTCATATCACTTAAGATAAGTATATTATGACTCCATTAACACCTTAATAAGTATTATTAGGCCATTGATAAGCTATTTAAACTATTATAAATTATATAATAGAATAATAATTATATATATATATAATAAAATAATATATATTATTATTTTAACCTTATTTTTAAGATATAAGCTTAATCTAGTTAAGTTTATCTTATTTTAAGCATAAGAAATACTCAGTCCTAAGGATATTTAGGCTGACACTCCCTCACCCCAAAAAAAACAATAAAAAAAATGTTAAGACATTTTAATTAATCTTAAGGAATGAAATAATAAAATAAAAAATAAATTTTATAATACATATACTGAATGAACAGTATTATTTAGATTTAAATTTTTTCAAGAGATTTTTAAGATCAGAGATTTCATTTTCTGGAATCCACTGGTCATATTCACTTGATTTATTTTTAAATCTTAGTAGATACTCAACTCCCTTTTCTTTTGTAAGGTGTCTCTTTTTAAGTATCTTTTCAATTTCTGCTTTTTCCACTATTTCTTCAGGTTGCTGTTTATGCCTTCCTGATCTTCTTGGAAAGAGAGCAGTATCATTAGAATGGTATGGTTTTATAAGAGAAATAGGAAATACTGGATGTTTTCTATCATAAGGTGCATATAGAATAACTTCAACAGCATTATTACCAACCATCTTTTTAACTACAAATGGTCCAATGAATGGATCCTTCAATTTAACATTACCATTTAAATTGAAATGTAGCGTTGAAATAAGGACTTCATCACCCTCTTTGAACATTTGTTCTTTATGGGCTTTATCCCATCTTTTCTTTTCATACTCAAAAGCCTTATTTATACATTCTTGAGCATGTTTTCTGCATAATTCCTGCATTTGAAGAAAAGATTTAGTACCTGGATGAATATCCAATCTAGGTAACTTATTAAGAGTTTTAGCAGGGGTATTAGGTACATAACCCAACCATAACTCAAATGGCTTTTTGCCAGTGACAGAATGTATTGTACTATTGTATGCAAATTCTAATCCTGGGATAAGAGTTACCCAATCATGCGTGAATTTGTCATTGTCTTTAAAATTAGGACCAAAAGCACAGTATCTTCTTATCATATCTTCTAAGGTTTGTATCATTCTCTCTGCTAGCCCATCAGTTTGTGGATGGTGTGCTGTAGAAAGTTTTAATTGACACCCTGAAACATCCATAAGTGACGTCCAGAACTCAGAAGTAAATTTAGGATCTCTGTCAGAAACTATTGCTTTGGGGAAACCTGCTGTATTTAACATTTGTGTCCACCATAAAAAAGCTAAGTCCTTTGCAGAAACCTCTTTGTGGGTAGGAATAAATTTACACATCTTTGTAAATCTATCTACAATTACCCAGCAGGAGTTATAACTCTTATGCCCTGCTATTGGCAAACCTGTTACAAAGTCCATGTTAATGATTTCCCATGGAGCTTTTGGTTGCTCAATTTGTTGTAATAAACCAGCTCTTTTTCCTGTTAATCTTTTAGATTTTTGACAAGAATCACATGTTTCAACATATTTCTGAACATCCTCAGACATGTTAATCCACCAAGCTGTGTTTTTTACTCTGGTTAATGTTTTATGGTAGTCAAAATGACCTGCTAATATATCATCATGACATATACTTAACATTAACTCCTTCATTGAAGGGGGAATTACAATTACATTACTTAATTTTTTCCTGTAATATATAAAGCCATCCTCAATGGAAAATTTTCCTTTCTCTAATGCCTCTTTATACTTATCTGGTAATGTTTTTATTAAAACATTCATTGAAGCATTAGATGGATCATTTAATATTGTAGTTAATTTACTTAAGTCAGGATCTGAATTATAATTATCAAGAATTGATTGCATAAATTCATCCTCAAGATCTACAATATAAATGCCATAAATGTTAATAATCTCTGACTCAGGAACATAAGCAGGATTATCATCATTATTAGGCAGAGGTACTCTAGATAACAGATCTACATTAGAGTGCAAGGTTCCTGCTCTATGTGTAATAGTCATCCGTCCTCTGTATTCTTGTACAGCTAATTGCCATCTAAACATGTGTCTATTAGGAGTTTTCATGTTTAAGAGTGACTTAACTGCACTACAGTCAGTTATTAACTCAAATTTTTGGTCTTCAAGGTAATAATGTAGCTTTTCAAGAGCCCATACTACTGCCAAACATTCAAGTTGAGTAGCACCATATTTTAATTCACCACTTCTCAGAGTACGTGAAATATAGCAGATTACTACTTCTGACATTTTACCTTCAATAAGTTGTTTTTGATGCAAAGCAGCACCCAGTCCAATAAAACTTGCATCTGTATATAATATAAAAGGTAATTGGAAATCTGGTAATCCCAAGATAGGAGCTGTCATTAAACATTCTTTCAACTTATCAAAAGCCTGTTGTCTTTCATTATTCCAAATGAAAGTTTCTGATTTCTTTATCAGTGTGGTCAATGGGGCAGCAATTAATTGGTAGTTTTTTATATATTGTCTATAATAACCACACATACCAAGAAAAGATTGTGCATACTCTACATTTTGAGGAATGCCAATATTCTTTATTGCAGCCACTTTATTTTGGTCTACACATATTTGTAAGCCAGATACAATATGACCAAGCACTTTTAAATATTCAAACATAAATTAATATTTTTTCAATGCAAGGGTCATTTTTATTTCATCCATTTTTTGAAACACCTTCTTTAAATGGATTAAGTGTTCATCATAATTTATAGAGATAACTATGATGTCATCAATGTATACCATCAACCATCCTTCAATCATTTCATTATGGAATGTTATATCTATTAACTTCTGAAATACTGATGGAGCATTTTTTGGTCCAAATGGCATTCTGACATATTTATAAATTCCCATATGTGTTGTTATCAACAAAAAGTTCTGTGAATTCTTTTCAACAGGAATATGATGGTACCCTTTATTTCCATCTAAGCAACTTATATATTTAGCACCTTTAAGGGTAGCATGTATAGAGGCAATCCTTGGCAAGGGATAAATATCATCTACTGTAAATGTATTTAATGCTCTATAATCACCGCACAGTCTTGCTTTATCTTGTTCATAAGAAATTAGCACTGGTGATATTACACAATATTTTGGTGTAGTTTCAATCTTCTCAAGAATGTTCATTTTTAATAACATCTTAATATTATCCTCTATGTCTTTCCTCTTCATTGGTGAAGCAGGTTATGGGTTCTTCTTAAGACTAGCAGGAATATTATCCATATCACAGGTTAAACTAATCTTCATTTCATGATCTTTTACAAGGCCAAGTTCATTTGTACCATGTGCAAAAGCCATTGGAAATGTCTTAATTAAGTCCAAAATATTATTTTTCTCAGCTTTACTTATCTGAGTGCCAAATGATGATTTTGAAATTTCTGTTTCAAGAAGTTCCATCTCATTGGATTCTCTTCCTTTACACTGAGAATTTGTTACTGACTCAATTTGTAAGACTGTGTTAAAAGAATTTATTTTAAATTTCCTTTTACCATTCATGCCAATTGAAAAATTGTTATTAGCAGGGTCTAATTTCACACCAAACCTAGTCAGAATATCATTTCCAATGATAAAACAGTTACTACAGTCAGTATTATCCATTACTACAAAGTCACAAGTTACTCTTACATAACCATATTGATGTTTAAAGAAAACAGCAGCTTTGTATCTACCAATGGGGTGTAGTACTGATCCAAAACCTCTCCAATTTTTACTCTGAAGGGTTTCAAGCTTAGACTTATATTCACTATCAATTTTCTGTAATGTATTAGTAGAAACAACAGAACCAGCAGCTCCTGTGTCCAATACTATATTAACATTTTCACCAGAAATGATAACTGGAACCGTGATAGGTGTCATTCTAAAGTTATCAGCTTGTATATCTTTAATGATTTCAGCATCCTCAAAATTCATTAAAGATTCATTTGAGTCCATATTTAATATTGGATTTTCAAAGATGGACAAATCATCTTCCACCATACAGACTTCATTTTCATCACTGCATGAGATATTGCTGTCATAATCACTTTATTCTATACTTTTTTCAGTTTCAGTTTCAGATTCACGTTGATTTTCAACAATATTTATATTTTTATCACATTTGTGAACTTTAACCCAAGGTTTGTTACACTTATAACAAGTATTTGTTTCATACTTTTTAGGTACTACAGGTGCAGTAGGTTTTTTCTGCTTCTCCTGAAGTGTTTTTGAATTCTGATTTTTTACAGGTTCAACATTTTGTTTATAAGTGGTATACCTTGATTCATACTTATGGTTTAATAATATTTCATTGAAAATATTAATAAAGTCAGAATATTCAGTAACATTTAATGTTCTAGCTACAACAATGTCTCTGACAGATATAGGTAATTTATATATTATCTTATCTTTCATTAAGTTAAAATCCATATGAGGCTCAATGGCTTTTAATATTTTATCTAAATTCATTAAAAATACCATAGGTTTGTCACCATTCAACGGATTATACTTAGTCTTTTTATAAAGTCTCTGCTGAGTGAGTCTGAATTTAGAACCTCCAAATTGTTTTTCAATAAGTTGTTTCCATTCAGCCCAAGAGTAATCTTTACCCTCACTCAATACAGCTTCAAACCATAATAAAGCAAGATCCTTAAATAAAGAAATTAATTTTGATTTTATTTCTTCATCTGGTACCTTATATGAGAATTTAAGTTGTCAATTCTTTGAATAAAATTTTGCCAATCAGAGCTGGCTTCCCCATCATAAGTTGGGTACTGATCTATCTTAGGCCAGTTATTTTGATTGGATTTTATTTCACTAATCTTAGGTAAATTCAACAACTCATTCACTCTTTATAAATGGTCTTGTATTTCCTCCTTTACAGATTTATGACTTAAATTTTCAGATTTTACACTACCACCAGATGGTTTTAGTTGTGGTGGTATAGGGAAGGAATGAGATTCACTTTTGACAATGAAAGGATTATTATTATATTGATTATACTTATGATTATCCTGGTTCATTAGTATATTGGCAGTTTCAATCTCAACTTTAGCTAATCTTTGTAGTAACTCAGAGACACTTTGATTTGTCTGGGCAAATAATAACTTAGTTCTTGATTCAGTTTTCAATAAATGTGTTTCATACAATTTTTCTAACTCACAGAATTTGTTTGAAATTTCATTATATTTACTACTCAATGTGTCAGTACAGTCTAGTATATAAGTATGATATAATAGTGTTATTTTATGGTCCTACTACTTATTAATAAATGATTTAGTGATTAAACCTCAGGGGAAGACTAATAAATTAGTTATACTCAATTTAAACTCACAATACTTGGATTTAAATGCGTGCTAGTGGTGGAAAATAGAAGAATAAAATATAGTTATAGCTTTTATAAAGATAATATCAATTTATAAGGGCTTTATAATATATTTCTAAATGTTAATAATTGTAGTGTAGTGTTTATTTGAAGTGTAGTAATTGAATGATGATAATAAACCGTCAAAATCCCTCCTTACTTATACCCAAATCCACTGGAGTGCACAGACCTTCAATCCAGATGATGTCACTGCTATCCCCGGCAATTACAGCACTGTGAGGGCCCATCACCTCCCCATGGCGTCCACTTCAAGCAGTTTCAACACCCAGACCTCCAGTAAGGACCCTCCATCACTATTAATAATAACACAGAGCCATACCATAAATAGAAATCCCAGATAAAAGCGGATACCATAAAGAAACAGGTAAAATAAAAGATCAAAAAGAGATTTAATGAAACTAAAAGCATATAAAGGAAACAAATAAAATGTCCAAGCCCCCAATAACATCCCCAAGCATCCACATTAACCCAGAAACATATTTCCAACCCATAAATCCGTGAATAACCATCCAAGGAAGTAATTTTAGTTGTCCAAACTGGGTGTATGCGCCTGATATAGGTGTCTATGCTTCTGTAGGCGTTGTGAGTCCACTGATTTCGTCCATATGACCTAAAATAAGCAGAAAAACAAAGGTTATAGGCTATTAAGGGGCTAAAACCCACTTATATACCTAAATATACATAATATACTGCATATTTCACTGAATATGAGATTTATGTATACATATAAGCTTATGTATGTCAATAATTACTTCATATCACTTAAGATAAGTATATTATGACTCCATTAACACCTTAATAAGTATTATTAGGCCATGGATAAGCTATTTAAACTATTATAAATTATATAATAGAATAATAATTATATATATATATAATAAAATAATATATATTATTATTTTAACCTTATTTTTAAGATATAAGCTTAATCTAGTTAAGGTTATCTTATTTTAAGCATAAGAAATACTCAGTCCTAAGGATATTTAGGCTGACACTCCCTCACCCCAAAAAAAACAATAAAAAAAATGTTAAGACATTTTAATTAATCTTAAGGAATGAAATAATAAAATAAAAAATAATTTTTATAATACATACACTGAATGAACAGTATTATTTAGATTTAAATTTTTTCAAGAGATTTTTAAGATCAGAGATTTCATTTTCTGGAATCCACTGGTCATATTCACTTGATTTATTTTTAAATCTTAGTAGATACTCAACTCCCTTTTCTTTTGTAAGGTGTCTCTTTTTAAGTATCTTTTCAATTTCTGCTTTTTCCACTATTTCTTCAGGTTGCTGTTTATGCCTTCCTGATCTTCTTGGAAAGAGAGCAGTATCATTAGAATGGTATGGTTTTATAAGAGAAATAGGAAATACTGGATGTTTTCTATCATAAGGTGCATATAGAATAACTTCAACAGCATTATTACCAACCATCTTTTTAACTACAAATGGTCCAATGAATGGATCCTTCAATTTAACATTACCATTTAAATTGAAATGTAGCGTTGAAATAAGGACTTCATCACCCTCTTTGAACATTTGTTCTTTATGGGCTTTATCCCATCTTTTCTTTTCATACTCAAAAGCCTTATTTATACATTCTTGAGCATGTTTTCTGCATAATTCCTGCATTTGAAGAAAAGATTTAGTACCTGGATGAATATCCAATCTAGGTAACTTATTAAGAGTTTTAGCAGGGGTATTAGGTACATAACCCAACCATAACTCAAATGGCTTTTTGCCAGTGACAGAATGTATTGTACTATTGTATGCAAATTCTAATCCTGGGATAAGAGTTACCCAATCATGCGTGAATTTGTCATTGTCTTTAAAATTAGGACCAAAAGCACAGTATCTTCTTATCATATCTTCTAAGGTTTGTATCATTCTCTCTGCTAGCCCATCAGTTTGTGGATGGTGTGCTGTAGAAAGTTTTAATTGACACCCTGAAACATCCATAAGTGACGTCCAGAACTCAGAAGTAAATTTAGGATCTCTGTCAGAAACTATTGCTTTGGGGAAACCTGCTGTATTTAACATTTGTGTCCACCATAAAAAAGCTAAGTCCTTTGCAGAAACCTCTTTGTGGGTAGGAATAAATTTACACATCTTTGTAAATCTATCTACAATTACCCAGCAGGAGTTATAACTCTTATGCCCTGCTATTGGCAAACCTGTTACAAAGTCCATGTTAATGATTTCCCATGGAGCTTTTGGTTGCTCAATTTGTTGTAATAAACCAGCTCTTTTTCCTGTTAATCTTTTAGATTTTTGACAAGAATCACATGTTTCAACATATTTCTGAACATCCTCAGACATGTTAATCCACCAAGCTGTGTTTTTTACTCTGGTTAATGTTTTATGGTAGTCAAAATGACCTGCTAATATATCATCATGACATATACTTAACATTAACTCCTTCATTGAAGGGGGAATTACAATTACATTACTTAATTTTTTCCTGTAATATATAAAACCATCCTCAATGGAAAATTTTCCTTTCTCTAATGCCTCTTTATACTTATCTGGTAATGTTTTTATTAAAACATTCATTGAAGCATTAGATGGATCATTTAATATTGTAGTTAATTTACTTAAGTCAGGATCTGAATTATAATTATCAAGAATTGATTGCATAAATTCATCCTCAAGATCTACAATATAAATGCCATAAATGTTAATAATCTCTGACTCAGGAACATAAGCAGGATTATCATCATTATTAGGCAGAGGTACTCTAGATAACAGATCTACATTAGAGTGCAAGGTTCCTGCTCTATGTGTAATAGTCATCCGTCCTCTGTATTCTTGTACAGCTAATTGCCATCTAAACATGTGTCTATTAGGAGTTTTCATGTTTAAGAGTGACTTAACTGCACTACAGTCAGTTATTAACTCAAATTTTTGGTCTTCAAGGTAATAATGTAGCTTTTCAAGAGCCCATACTACTGCCAAACATTCAAGTTGAGTAGCACCATATTTTAATTCACCACTTCTCAGAGTACGTGAAATATAGCAGATTACTACTTCTGACATTTTACCTTCAATAAGTTGTTTTTGATGCAAAGCAGCACCCAGTCCAATAAAACTTGCATCTGTATATAATATAAAAGGTAATTGGAAATCTGGTAATCCCAAGATAGGAGCTGTCATTAAACATTCTTTCAACTTATCAAAAGCCTGTTGTCTTTCATTATTCCAAATGAAAGTTTCTGATTTCTTTATCAGTGTGGTCAATGGGGCAGCAATTAATTGGTAGTTTTTTATATATTGTCTATAATAACCACACATACCAAGAAAAGATTGTGCATACTCTACATTTTGAGGAATGCCAATATTCTTTATTGCAGCCACTTTATTTTGGTCTACACATATTTGTAAGCCAGATACAATATGACCAAGCACTTTTAAATATTCAAACATAAATTAATATTTTTTCAATGCAAGGGTCATTTTTATTTCATCCATTTTTTGAAACACCTTCTTTAAATGGATTAAGTGTTCATCATAATTTATAGAGATAACTATGATGTCATCAATGTATACCATCAACCATCCTTCAATCATTTCATTATGGAATGTTATATCTATTAACTTCTGAAATACTGATGGAGCATTTTTTGGTCCAAATGGCATTCTGACATATTTATAAATTCCCATATGTGTTGTTATCAACAAAAAGTTCTGTGAATTCTTTTCAACAGGAATATGATGGTACCCTTTATTTCCATCTAAGCAACTTATATATTTAGCACCTTTAAGGGTAGCATGTATAGAGGCAATCCTTGGCAAGGGATAAATATCATCTACTGTAAATGTATTTAATGCTCTATAATCACCGCACAGTCTTGCTTTATCTTGTTCATAAGAAATTAGCACTGGTGATATTACACAATATTTTGGTGTAGTTTCAATCTTCTCAAGAATGTTCATTTTTAATAACATCTTAATATTATCCTCTATGTCTTTCCTCTTCATTGGTGAAGCAGGTTATGGGTTCTTCTTAAGACTAGCAGGAATATTATCCATATCACAGGTTAAACTAATCTTCATTTCATGATCTTTTACAAGGCCAAGTTCATTTGTACCATGTGCAAAAGCCATTGGAAATGTCTTAATTAAGTCCAAAATATTATTTTTCTCAGCTTTACTTATCTGAGTGCCAAATGATGATTTTGAAATTTCTGTTTCAAGAAGTTCCATCTCATTGGATTCTCTTCCTTTACACTGAGAATTTGTTACTGACTCAATTTGTAAGACTGTGTTAAAAGAATTTATTTTAAATTTCCTTTTACCATTCATGCCAATTGAAAAATTGTTATTAGCAGGGTCTAATTTCACACCAAACCTAGTCAGAATATCATTTCCAATGATAAAACAGTTACTACAGTCAGTATTATCCATTACTACAAAGTCACAAGTTACTCTTACATAACCATATTGATGTTTAAAGAAAACAGCAGCTTTGTATCTACCAATGGGGTGTAGTACTGATCCAAAACCTCTCCAATTTTTACTCTGAAGGGTTTCAAGCTTAGACTTATATTCACTATCAATTTTCTGTAATGTATTAGTAGAAACAACAGAACCAGCAGCTCCTGTGTCCAATACTATATTAACATTTTCACCAGAAATGATAACTGGAACCGTGATAGGTGTCATTCTAAAGTTATCAGCTTGTATATCTTTAATGATTTCAGCATCCTCAAAATTCATTAAAGATTCATTTGAGTCCATATTTAATATTGGATTTTCAAAGATGGACAAATCATCTTCCACCATACAGACTTCATTTTCATCACTGCATGAGATATTGCTGTCATAATCACTTTATTCTATACTTTTTTCAGTTTCAGTTTCAGATTCACGTTGATTTTCAACAATATTTATATTTTTATCACATTTGTGAACTTTAACCCAAGGTTTGTTACACTTATAACAAGTATTTGTTTCATACTTTTTAGGTACTACAGGTGCAGTAGGTTTTTTCTGCTTCTCCTGAAGTGTTTTTGAATTCTGATTTTTTACAGGTTCAACATTTTGTTTATAAGTGGTATACCTTGATTCATACTTATGGTTTAATAATATTTCATTGAAAATATTAATAAAGTCAGAATATTCAGTAACATTTAATGTTCTAGCTACAACAATGTCTCTGACAGATATAGGTAATTTATATATTATCTTATCTTTCATTAAGTTAAAATCCATATGAGGCTCAATGGCTTTTAATATTTTATCTAAATTCATTAAAAATACCATAGGTTTGTCACCATTCAACGGATTATACTTAGTCTTTTTATAAAGTCTCTGCTGAGTGAGTCTGAATTTAGAACCTCCAAATTGTTTTTCAATAAGTTGTTTCCATTCAGCCCAAGAGTAATCTTTACCTTCACTCAATACAGCTTCAAACCATAATAAAGCAAGATCCTTAAATAAAGAAATTAATTTTGATTTTATTTCTTCATCTGGTACCTTATATGAGAATTTAAGTTGTCAATTCTTTGAATAAAATTTTGCCAATCAGAGCTGGCTTCCCCATCATAAGTTGGGTACTGATCTATCTTAGGCCAGTTATTTTGATTGGATTTTATTTCACTAATCTTAGGTAAATTCAACAACTCATTCACTCTTTATAAATGGTCTTGTATTTCCTCCTTTACAGATTTATGACTTAAATTTTCAGATTTTACACTACCACCAGATGGTTTTAGTTGTGGTGGTATAGGGAAGGAATGAGATTCACTTTTGACAATGAAAGGATTATTATTATATTGATTATACTTATGATTATCCTGGTTCATTAGTATATTGGCAGTTTCAATCTCAACTTTAGCTAATCTTTGTAGTAACTCAGAGACACTTTGATTTGTCTGGGCAAATAATAACTTAGTTCTTGATTCAGTTTTCAATAAATGTGTTTCATACAATTTTTCTAACTCACAGAATTTGTTTGAAATTTCATTATATTTACTACTCAATGTGTCAGTACAGTCTAGTATATAAGTATGATATAATAGTGTTATTTTATGGTCCTACTACTTATTAATAAATGATTTAGTGATTAAACCTCAGGGGAAGACTAATAAATTAGTTATACTCAATTTAAACTCACAATACTTGGATTTAAATGCGTGCTAGTGGTGGAAAATAGAAGAATAAAATATAGTTATAGCTTTTATAAAGATAATATCAATTTATAAGGGCTTTATAATATATTTCTAAATGTTAATAATTGTAGTGTAGTGTTTATTTGAAGTGTAGTAATTGAATGATGATAATAAACCGTCAAAATCCCTCCTTACTTATACCCAAATCCACTGGAGTGCACAGACCTTCAATCCAGATGATGTCACTGCTATCCCCGGCAATTACAGCACTGTGAGGGCCCATCACCTCCCCATGGCGTCCACTTCAAGCAGTTTCAACACCCAGACCTCCAGTAAGGACCCTCCATCACTATTAATAATAACACAGAGCCATACCATAAATAGAAATCCCAGATAAAAGCGGATACCATAAAGAAACAGGTAAAATAAAAGATCAAAAAGAGATTTAATGAAACTAAAAGCATATAAAGGAAACAAATAAAATGTCCAAGCCCCCAATAACATCCCCAAGCATCCACATTAACCCAGAAACATATTTCCAACCCATAAATCCGTGAATAACCATCCAAGGAAGTAATTTTAGTTGTCCAAACTGGGTGTATGCGCCTGATATAGGTGTCTATGCTTCTGTAGGCGTTGTGAGTCCACTGATTTCGTCCATATGACCTAAAATAAGCAGAAAAACAAAGGTTATAGGCTATTAAGGGGCTAAAACCCACTTATATACCTAAATATACATAATATACTGCATATTTCACTGAATATGAGATTTATGTATACATATAAGCTTATGTATGTCAATAATTACTTCATATCACTTAAGATAAGTATATTATGACTCCATTAACACCTTAATAAGTATTATTAGGCCATGGATAAGCTATTTAAACTATTATAAATTATATAATAGAATAATAATTATATATATATATAATAAAATAATATATATTATTATTTTAACCTTATTTTTAAGATATAAGCTTAATCTAGTTAAGGTTATCTTATTTTAAGCATAAGAAATACTCAGTCCTAAGGATATTTAGGCTGACACTCCCTCACCCCAAAAAAAACAATAAAAAAAATGTTAAGACATTTTAATTAATCTTAAGGAATGAAATAATAAAATAAAAAATAATTTTTATAATACATATACTGAATGAACAGTATTATTTAGATTTAAATTTTTTCAAGAGATTTTTAAGATCAGAGATTTCATTTTCTGGAATCCACTGGTCATATTCACTTGATTTATTTTTAAATCTTAGTAGATACTCAACTCCCTTTTCTTTTGTAAGGTGTCTCTTTTTAAGTATCTTTTCAATTTCTGCTTTTTCCACTATTTCTTCAGGTTGCTGTTTATGCCTTCCTGATCTTCTTGGAAAGAGAGCAGTATCATTAGAATGGTATGGTTTTATAAGAGAAATAGGAAATACTGGATGTTTTCTATCATAAGGTGCATATAGAATAACTTCAACAGCATTATTACCAACCATCTTTTTAACTACAAATGGTCCAATGAATGGATCCTTCAATTTAACATTACCATTTAAATTGAAATGTAGCGTTGAAATAAGGACTTCATCACCCTCTTTGAACATTTGTTCTTTATGGGCTTTATCCCATCTTTTCTTTTCATACTCAAAAGCCTTATTTATACATTCTTGAGCATGTTTTCTGCATAATTCCTGCATTTGAAGAAAAGATTTAGTACCTGGATGAATATCCAATCTAGGTAACTTATTAAGAGTTTTAGCAGGGGTATTAGGTACATAACCCAACCATAACTCAAATGGCTTTTTGCCAGTGACAGAATGTATTGTACTATTGTATGCAAATTCTAATCCTGGGATAAGAGTTACCCAATCATGCGTGAATTTGTCATTGTCTTTAAAATTAGGACCAAAAGCACAGTATCTTCTTATCATATCTTCTAAGGTTTGTATCATTCTCTCTGCTAGCCCATCAGTTTGTGGATGGTGTGCTGTAGAAAGTTTTAATTGACACCCTGAAACATCCATAAGTGACGTCCAGAACTCAGAAGTAAATTTAGGATCTCTGTCAGAAACTATTGCTTTGGGGAAACCTGCTGTATTTAACATTTGTGTCCACCATAAAAAAGCTAAGTCCTTTGCAGAAACCTCTTTGTGGGTAGGAATAAATTTACACATCTTTGTAAATCTATCTACAATTACCCAGCAGGAGTTATAACTCTTATGCCCTGCTATTGGCAAACCTGTTACAAAGTCCATGTTAATGATTTCCCATGGAGCTTTTGGTTGCTCAATTTGTTGTAATAAACCAGCTCTTTTTCCTGTTAATCTTTTAGATTTTTGACAAGAATCACATGTTTCAACATATTTCTGAACATCCTCAGACATGTTAATCCACCAAGCTGTGTTTTTTACTCTGGTTAATGTTTTATGGTAGTCAAAATGACCTGCTAATATATCATCATGACATATACTTAACATTAACTCCTTCATTGAAGGGGGAATTACAATTACATTACTTAATTTTTTCCTGTAATATATAAAACCATCCTCAATGGAAAATTTTCCTTTCTCTAATGCCTCTTTATACTTATCTGGTAATGTTTTTATTAAAACATTCATTGAAGCATTAGATGGATCATTTAATATTGTAGTTAATTTACTTAAGTCAGGATCTGAATTATAATTATCAAGAATTGATTGCATAAATTCATCCTCAAGATCTACAATATAAATGCCATAAATGTTAATAATCTCTGACTCAGGAACATAAGCAGGATTATCATCATTATTAGGCAGAGGTACTCTAGATAACAGATCTACATTAGAGTGCAAGGTTCCTGCTCTATGTGTAATAGTCATCCGTCCTCTGTATTCTTTTACAGCTAATTGCCATCTAAACATGTGTCTATTAGGAGTTTTCATGTTTAAGAGTGACTTAACTGCACTACAGTCAGTTATTAACTCAAATTTTTGGTCTTCAAGGTAATAATGTAGCTTTTCAAGAGCCCATACTACTGCCAAACATTCAAGTTGAGTAGCACCATATTTTAATTCACCACTTCTCAGAGTACGTGAAATATAGCAGATTACTACTTCTGACATTTTACCTTCAATAAGTTGTTTTTGATGCAAAGCAGCACCCAGTCCAATAAAACTTGCATCTGTATATAATATAAAAGGTAATTGGAAATCTGGTAATCCCAAGATAGGAGCTGTCATTAAACATTCTTTCAACTTATCAAAAGCCTGTTGTCTTTCATTATTCCAAATGAAAGTTTCTGATTTCTTTATCAGTGTGGTCAATGGGGCAGCAATTAATTGGTAGTTTTTTATATATTGTCTATAATAACCACACATACCAAGAAAAGATTGTGCATACTCTACATTTTGAGGAATGCCAATATTCTTTATTGCAGCCACTTTATTTTGGTCTACACATATTTGTAAGCCAGATACAATATGACCAAGCACTTTTAAATATTCAAACATAAATTAATATTTTTTCAATGCAAGGGTCATTTTTATTTCATCCATTTTTTGAAACACCTTCTTTAAATGGATTAAGTGTTCATCATAATTTATAGGGATAACTATGATGTCATCAATGTATACCATCAACCATCCTTCAATCATTTCATTATGGAATGTTATATCTATTAACTTCTGAAATACTGATGGAGCATTTTTTGGTCCAAATGGCATTCTGACATATTTATAAATTCCCATATGTGTTGTTATCAACAAAAAGTTCTGTGAATTCTTTTCAACAGGAATATGATGGTACCCTTTATTTCCATCTAAGCAACTTATATATTTAGCACCTTTAAGGGTAGCATGTATAGAGGCAATCCTTGGCAAGGGATAAATATCATCTACTGTAAATGTATTTAATGCTCTATAATCACCGCACAGTCTTGCTTTATCTTGTTCATAAGAAATTAGCACTGGTGATATTACACAATATTTTGGTGTAGTTTCAATCTTCTCAAGAATGTTCATTTTTAATAACATCTTAATATTATCCTCTATGTCTTTCCTCTTCATTGGTGAAGCAGGTTATGGGTTCTTCTTAAGACTAGCAGGAATATTATCCATATCACAGGTTAAACTAATCTTCATTTCATGATCTTTTACAAGGCCAAGTTCATTTGTACCATGTGCAAAAGCCATTGGAAATGTCTTAATTAAGTCCAAAATATTATTTTTCTCAGCTTTACTTATCTGAGTGCCAAATGATGATTTTGAAATTTCTGTTTCAAGAAGTTCCATCTCATTGGATTCTCTTCCTTTACACTGAGAATTTGTTACTGACTCAATTTGTAAGACTGTGTTAAAAGAATTTATTTTAAATTTCCTTTTACCATTCATGCCAATTGAAAAATTGTTATTAGCAGGGTCTAATTTCACACCAAACCTAGTCAGAATATCATTTCCAATGATAAAACAGTTACTACAGTCAGTATTATCCATTACTACAAAGTCACAAGTTACTCTTACATAACCATATTGATGTTTAAAGAAAACAGCAGCTTTGTATCTACCAATGGGGTGTAGTACTGATCCAAAACCTCTCCAATTTTTACTCTGAAGGGTTTCAAGCTTAGACTTATATTCACTATCAATTTTCTGTAATGTATTAGTAGAAACAACAGAACCAGCAGCTCCTGTGTCCAATACTATATTAACATTTTCACCAGAAATGATAACTGGAACCGTGATAGGTGTCATTCTAAAGTTATCAGCTTGTATATCTTTAATGATTTCAGCATCCTCAAAATTCATTAAAGATTCATTTGAGTCCATATTTAATATTGGATTTTCAAAGATGGACAAATCATCTTCCACCATACAGACTTCATTTTCATCACTGCATGAGATATTGCTGTCATAATCACTTTATTCTATACTTTTTTCAGTTTCAGTTTCAGATTCACGTTGATTTTCAACAATATTTATATTTTTATCACATTTGTGAACTTTAACCCAAGGTTTGTTACACTTATAACAAGTATTTGTTTCATACTTTTTAGGTACTACAGGTGCAGTAGGTTTTTTCTGCTTCTCCTGAAGTGTTTTTGAATTCTGATTTTTTACAGGTTCAACATTTTGTTTATAAGTGGTATACCTTGATTCATACTTATGGTTTAATAATATTTCATTGAAAATATTAATAAAGTCAGAATATTCAGTAACATTTAATGTTCTAGCTACAACAATGTCTCTGACAGATATAGGTAATTTATATATTATCTTATCTTTCATTAAGTTAAAATCCATATGAGGCTCAATGGCTTTTAATATTTTATCTAAATTCATTAAAAATACCATAGGTTTGTCACCATTCAACGGATTATACTTAGTCTTTTTATAAAGTCTCTGCTGAGTGAGTCTGAATTTAGAACCTCCAAATTGTTTTTCAATAAGTTGTTTCCATTCAGCCCAAGAGTAATCTTTACCCTCACTCAATACAGCTTCAAACCATAATAAAGCAAGATCCTTAAATAAAGAAATTAATTTTGATTTTATTTCTTCATCTGGTACCTTATATGAGAATTTAAGTTGTCAATTCTTTGAATAAAATTTTGCCAATCAGAGCTGGCTTCCCCATCATAAGTTGGGTACTGATCTATCTTAGGCCAGTTATTTTGATTGGATTTTATTTCACTAATCTTAGGTAAATTCAACAACTCATTCACTCTTTATAAATGGTCTTGTATTTCCTCCTGTACAGATTTATGACTTAAATTTTCAGATTTTACACTACCACCAGATGGTTTTAGTTGTGGTGGTATAGGGAAGGAATGAGATTCACTTTTGACAATGAAAGGATTATTATTATATTGATTATACTTATGATTATCCTGGTTCATTAGTATATTGGCAGTTTCAATCTCAACTTTAGCTAATCTTTGTAGTAACTCAGAGACACTTTGATTTGTCTGGGCAAATAATAACTTAGTTCTTGATTCAGTTTTCAATAAATGTGTTTCATACAATTTTTCTAACTCACAGAATTTGTTTGAAATTTCATTATATTTACTACTCAATGTGTCAGTACAGTCTAGTATATAAGTATGATATAATAGTGTTATTTTATGGTCCTACTACTTATTAATAAATGATTTAGTGATTAAACCTCAGGGGAAGACTAATAAATTAGTTATACTCAATTTAAACTCACAATACTTGGATTTAAATGCGTGCTAGTGGTGGAAAATAGAAGAATAAAATATAGTTATAGCTTTTATAAAGATAATATCAATTTATAAGGGCTTTATAATATATTTCTAAATGTTAATAATTGTAGTGTAGTGTTTATTTGAAGTGTAGTAATTGAATGATGATAATAAACCGTCAAAATCCCTCCTTACTTATACCCAAATCCACTGGAGTGCACAGACCTTCAATCCAGATGATGTCACTGCTATCCCCGGCAATTACAGCACTGTGAGGGCCCATCACCTCCCCATGGCGTCCACTTCAAGCAGTTTCAACACCCAGACCTCCAGTAAGGACCCTCCATCACTATTAATAATAACACAGAGCCATACCATAAATAGAAATCCCAGATAAAAGCGGATACCATAAAGAAACAGGTAAAATAAAAGATCAAAAAGAGATTTAATGAAACTAAAAGCATATAAAGGAAACAAATAAAATGTCCAAGCCCCCAATAACATCCCCAAGCATCCACATTAACCCAGAAACATATTTCCAACCCATAAATCCGTGAATAACCATCCAAGGAAGTAATTTTAGTTGTCCAAACTGGGTGTATGCGCCTGATATAGGTGTCTATGCTTCTGTAGGCGTTGTGAGTCCACTGATTTCGTCCATATGACCTAAAATAAGCAGAAAAACAAAGGTTATAGGCTATTAAGGGGCTAAAACCCACTTATATACCTAAATATACATAATATACTGCATATTTCACTGAATATGAGATTTATGTATACATATAAGCTTATGTATGTCAATAATTACTTCATATCACTTAAGATAAGTATATTATGACTCCATTAACACCTTAATAAGTATTATTAGGCCATGGATAAGCTATTTAAACTATTATAAATTATATAATAGAATAATAATTATATATATATATAATAAAATAATATATATTATTATTTTAACCTTATTTTTAAGATATAAGCTTAATCTAGTTAAGGTTATCTTATTTTAAGCATAAGAAATACTCAGTCCTAAGGATATTTAGGCTGACACTCCCTCACCCCAAAAAAAACAATAAAAAAAATGTTAAGACATTTTAATTAATCTTAAGGAATGAAATAATAAAATAAAAAATAATTTTTATAATACATATACTGAATGAACAGTATTATTTAGATTTAAATTTTTTCAAGAGATTTTTAAGATCAGAGATTTCATTTTCTGGAATCCACTGGTCATATTCACTTGATTTATTTTTAAATCTTAGTAGATACTCAACTCCCTTTTCTTTTGTAAGGTGTCTCTTTTTAAGTATCTTTTCAATTTCTGCTTTTTCCACTATTTCTTCAGGTTGCTGTTTATGCCTTCCTGATCTTCTTGGAAAGAGAGCAGTATCATTAGAATGGTATGGTTTTATAAGAGAAATAGGAAATACTGGATGTTTTCTATCATAAGGTGCATATAGAATAACTTCAACAGCATTATTACCAACCATCTTTTTAACTACAAATGGTCCAATGAATGGATCCTTCAATTTAACATTACCATTTAAATTGAAATGTAGCGTTGAAATAAGGACTTCATCACCCTCTTTGAACATTTGTTCTTTATGGGCTTTATCCCATCTTTTCTTTTCATACTCAAAAGCCTTATTTATACATTCTTGAGCATGTTTTCTGCATAATTCCTGCATTTGAAGAAAAGATTTAGTACCTGGATGAATATCCAATCTAGGTAACTTATTAAGAGTTTTAGCAGGGGTATTAGGTACATAACCCAACCATAACTCAAATGGCTTTTTGCCAGTGACAGAATGTATTGTACTATTGTATGCAAATTCTAATCCTGGGATAAGAGTTACCCAATCATGCGTGAATTTGTCATTGTCTTTAAAATTAGGACCAAAAGCACAGTATCTTCTTATCATATCTTCTAAGGTTTGTATCATTCTCTCTGCTAGCCCATCAGTTTGTGGATGGTGTGCTGTAGAAAGTTTTAATTGACACCCTGAAACATCCATAAGTGACGTCCAGAACTCAGAAGTAAATTTAGGATCTCTGTCAGAAACTATTGCTTTGGGGAAACCTGCTGTATTTAACATTTGTGTCCACCATAAAAAAGCTAAGTCCTTTGCAGAAACCTCTTTGTGGGTAGGAATAAATTTACACATCTTTGTAAATCTATCTACAATTACCCAGCAGGAGTTATAACTCTTATGCCCTGCTATTGGCAAACCTGTTACAAAGTCCATGTTAATGATTTCCCATGGAGCTTTTGGTTGCTCAATTTGTTGTAATAAACCAGCTCTTTTTCCTGTTAATCTTTTAGATTTTTGACAAGAATCACATGTTTCAACATATTTCTGAACATCCTCAGACATGTTAATCCACCAAGCTGTGTTTTTTACTCTGGTTAATGTTTTATGGTAGTCAAAATGACCTGCTAATATATCATCATGACATATACTTAACATTAACTCCTTCATTGAAGGGGGAATTACAATTACATTACTTAATTTTTTCCTGTAATATATAAAACCATCCTCAATGGAAAATTTTCCTTTCTCTAATGCCTCTTTATACTTATCTGGTAATGTTTTTATTAAAACATTCATTGAAGCATTAGATGGATCATTTAATATTGTAGTTAATTTACTTAAGTCAGGATCTGAATTATAATTATCAAGAATTGATTGCATAAATTCATCCTCAAGATCTACAATATAAATGCCATAAATGTTAATAATCTCTGACTCAGGAACATAAGCAGGATTATCATCATTATTAGGCAGAGGTACTCTAGATAACAGATCTACATTAGAGTGCAAGGTTCCTGCTCTATGTGTAATAGTCATCCGTCCTCTGTATTCTTTTACAGCTAATTGCCATCTAAACATGTGTCTATTAGGAGTTTTCATGTTTAAGAGTGACTTAACTGCACTACAGTCAGTTATTAACTCAAATTTTTGGTCTTCAAGGTAATAATGTAGCTTTTCAAGAGCCCATACTACTGCCAAACATTCAAGTTGAGTAGCACCATATTTTAATTCACCACTTCTCAGAGTACGTGAAATATAGCAGATTACTACTTCTGACATTTTACCTTCAATAAGTTGTTTTTGATGCAAAGCAGCACCCAGTCCAATAAAACTTGCATCTGTATATAATATAAAAGGTAATTGGAAATCTGGTAATCCCAAGATAGGAGCTGTCATTAAACATTCTTTCAACTTATCAAAAGCCTGTTGTCTTTCATTATTCCAAATGAAAGTTTCTGATTTCTTTATCAGTGTGGTCAATGGGGCAGCAATTAATTGGTAGTTTTTTATATATTGTCTATAATAACCACACATACCAAGAAAAGATTGTGCATACTCTACATTTTGAGGAATGCCAATATTCTTTATTGCAGCCACTTTATTTTGGTCTACACATATTTGTAAGCCAGATACAATATGACCAAGCACTTTTAAATATTCAAACATAAATTAATATTTTTTCAATGCAAGGGTCATTTTTATTTCATCCATTTTTTGAAACACCTTCTTTAAATGGATTAAGTGTTCATCATAATTTATAGGGATAACTATGATGTCATCAATGTATACCATCAACCATCCTTCAATCATTTCATTATGGAATGTTATATCTATTAACTTCTGAAATACTGATGGAGCATTTTTTGGTCCAAATGGCATTCTGACATATTTATAAATTCCCATATGTGTTGTTATCAACAAAAAGTTCTGTGAATTCTTTTCAACAGGAATATGATGGTACCCTTTATTTCCATCTAAGCAACTTATATATTTAGCACCTTTAAGGGTAGCATGTATAGAGGCAATCCTTGGCAAGGGATAAATATCATCTACTGTAAATGTATTTAATGCTCTATAATCACCGCACAGTCTTGCTTTATCTTGTTCATAAGAAATTAGCACTGGTGATATTACACAATATTTTGGTGTAGTTTCAATCTTCTCAAGAATGTTCATTTTTAATAACATCTTAATATTATCCTCTATGTCTTTCCTCTTCATTGGTGAAGCAGGTTATGGGTTCTTCTTAAGACTAGCAGGAATATTATCCATATCACAGGTTAAACTAATCTTCATTTCATGATCTTTTACAAGGCCAAGTTCATTTGTACCATGTGCAAAAGCCATTGGAAATGTCTTAATTAAGTCCAAAATATTATTTTTCTCAGCTTTACTTATCTGAGTGCCAAATGATGATTTTGAAATTTCTGTTTCAAGAAGTTCCATCTCATTGGATTCTCTTCCTTTACACTGAGAATTTGTTACTGACTCAATTTGTAAGACTGTGTTAAAAGAATTTATTTTAAATTTCCTTTTACCATTCATGCCAATTGAAAAATTGTTATTAGCAGGGTCTAATTTCACACCAAACCTAGTCAGAATATCATTTCCAATGATAAAACAGTTACTACAGTCAGTATTATCCATTACTACAAAGTCACAAGTTACTCTTACATAACCATATTGATGTTTAAAGAAAACAGCAGCTTTGTATCTACCAATGGGGTGTAGTACTGATCCAAAACCTCTCCAATTTTTACTCTGAAGGGTTTCAAGCTTAGACTTATATTCACTATCAATTTTCTGTAATGTATTAGTAGAAACAACAGAACCAGCAGCTCCTGTGTCCAATACTATATTAACATTTTCACCAGAAATGATAACTGGAACCGTGATAGGTGTCATTCTAAAGTTATCAGCTTGTATATCTTTAATGATTTCAGCATCCTCAAAATTCATTAAAGATTCATTTGAGTCCATATTTAATATTGGATTTTCAAAGATGGACAAATCATCTTCCACCATACAGACTTCATTTTCATCACTGCATGAGATATTGCTGTCATAATCACTTTATTCTATACTTTTTTCAGTTTCAGTTTCAGATTCACGTTGATTTTCAACAATATTTATATTTTTATCACATTTGTGAACTTTAAACCCAAGGTTTGTTACACTTATAACAAGTATTTGTTTTCATACTTTTTAGGTACTACAGGTGCAGTAGGTTTTTTCTGCTTCTCCTGAAGTGTTTTTTGAATTCTGATTTTTTACAGGTTTCAACATTTTGTTTATACGTGGTATACCTTGATTCATACTTATGGTTTAATAATATTTCATTGAAAAATATTAATAAGTCAGAATATTCAGTAACATTTAATGTTCTTGCTACAACAATGTCTCTGACAGATATAGGTAATTATATATTATCTTATCTTTCATTAAGTTTAAATCCATATGAGGGCTCAATGGCTTTTAATATTTATCTAAATTCATTAAAAATACCATAGGTTTTGTCACCATTCAACGGATTATACTTAGTCTTTTTATAAAGTCTCTGCTGAGTGAGTCTGAATTTAGAACCTCCAAATTGTTTTTCAATAAGTTGTTTCCATTCAGCCCAAGAGTAATCTTTACCCTCACTCAATACAGCTTCAAACCATAATAAAGCAAGATCCTTAAATAAAGAAATTAATTTTGATTTTATTTTCTTCATCTGGTACCTTATATGAGAATTTAAGTTGTCAATTCTTTGAATAAAATTTTGCCAATCAGAGCTGGCTTCCCCATCATAAGTTGGGTACTGATCTATCTTAGGCCAGTTATTTTGATTGGATTTTATTTCACTAATCTTAGGTAAATTCAACAACTCATTCACTCTTTATAAATGGTCTTGTATTTCCTCCTGTACAGATTTATGACTTAAATTTTCAGATTTTACACTACCACCAGATGGTTTTAGTTGTGGTGGTATAGGGAAGGAATGAGATTCACTTTTGACAATGAAAGGATTATTATTATATTGATTATACTTATGATTATCCTGGTTCATTAGTATATTGGCAGTTTCAATCTCAACTTTAGCTAATCTTTGTAGTAACTCAGAGACACTTTGATTTGTCTGGGCAAATAATAACTTAGTTCTTGATTCAGTTTTCAATAAATGTGTTTCATACAATTTTTCTAACTCACAGAATTTGTTTGAAATTTCATTATATTTACTACTCAATGTGTCAGTACAGTCTAGTATATAAGTATGATATAATAGTGTTATTTTATGGTCCTACTACTTATTAATAAATGATTTAGTGATTAAACCTCAGGGGAAGACTAATAAATTAGTTATACTCAATTTAAACTCACAATACTTGGATTTAAATGCGTGCTAGTGGTGGAAAATAGAAGAATAAAATATAGTTATAGCTTTTATAAAGATAATATCAATTTATAAGGGCTTTATAATATATTTCTAAATGTTAATAATTGTAGTGTAGTGTTTATTTGAAGTGTAGTAATTGAATGATGATAATAAACCGTCAAAATCCCTCCTTACTTATACCCAAATCCACTGGAGTGCACAGACCTTCAATCCAGATGATGTCACTGCTATCCCCGGCAATTACAGCACTGTGAGGGCCCATCACCTCCCCATGGCGTCCACTTCAAGCAGTTTCAACACCCAGACCTCCAGTAAGGACCCTCCATCACTATTAATAATAACACAGAGCCATACCATAAATAGAAATCCCAGATAAAAGCGGATACCATAAAGAAACAGGTAAAATAAAAGATCAAAAAGAGATTTAATGAAACTAAAAGCATATAAAGGAAACAAATAAAATGTCCAAGCCCCCAATAACATCCCCAAGCATCCACATTAACCCAGAAACATATTTCCAACCCATAAATCCGTGAATAACCATCCAAGGAAGTAATTTTAGTTGTCCAAACTGGGTGTATGCGCCTGATATAGGTGTCTATGCTTCTGTAGGCGTTGTGAGTCCACTGATTTCGTCCATATGACCTAAAATAAGCAGAAAAACAAAGGTTATAGGCTATTAAGGGGCTAAAACCCACTTATATACCTAAATATACATAATATACTGCATATTTCACTGAATATGAGATTTATGTATACATATAAGCTTATGTATGTCAATAATTACTTCATATCACTTAAGATAAGTATATTATGACTCCATTAACACCTTAATAAGTATTATTAGGCCATGGATAAGCTATTTAAACTATTATAAATTATATAATAGAATAATAATTATATATATATATAATAAAATAATATATATTATTATTTTAACCTTATTTTTAAGATATAAGCTTAATCTAGTTAAGGTTATCTTATTTTAAGCATAAGAAATACTCAGTCCTAAGGATATTTAGGCTGACACTCCCTCACCCCAAAAAAAACAATAAAAAAAATGTTAAGACATTTTAATTAATCTTAAGGAATGAAATAATAAAATAAAAAATAATTTTTATAATACATATACTGAATGAACAGTATTATTTAGATTTAAATTTTTTCAAGAGATTTTTAAGATCAGAGATTTCATTTTCTGGAATCCACTGGTCATATTCACTTGATTTATTTTTAAATCTTAGTAGATACTCAACTCCCTTTTCTTTTGTAAGGTGTCTCTTTTTAAGTATCTTTTCAATTTCTGCTTTTTCCACTATTTCTTCAGGTTGCTGTTTATGCCTTCCTGATCTTCTTGGAAAGAGAGCAGTATCATTAGAATGGTATGGTTTTATAAGAGAAATAGGAAATACTGGATGTTTTCTATCATAAGGTGCATATAGAATAACTTCAACAGCATTATTACCAACCATCTTTTTAACTACAAATGGTCCAATGAATGGATCCTTCAATTTAACATTATTATTTAAATTGAAATGTAGCGTTGAAATAAGGACTTCATCACCCTCTTTGAACATTTGTTCTTTATGGGCTTTATCCCATCTTTTCTTTTCATACTCAAAAGCCTTATTTATACATTCTTGAGCATGTTTTCTGCATAATTCCTGCATTTGAAGAAAAGATTTAGTACCTGGATGAATATCCAATCTAGGTAACTTATTAAGAGTTTTAGCAGGGGTATTAGGTACATAACCCAACCATAACTCAAATGGCTTTTTGCCAGTGACAGAATGTATTGTACTATTGTATGCAAATTCTAATCCTGGGATAAGAGTTACCCAATCATGCGTGAATTTGTCATTGTCTTTAAAATTAAGACCAAAAGCACAGTATCTTCTTATCATATCTTCTAAGGTTTGTATCATTCTCTCTGCTAGCCCATCAGTTTGTGGATGGTGTGCTGTAGAAAGTTTTAATTGACACCCTGAAACATCCATAAGTGACGTCCAGAACTCAGAAGTAAATTTAGTATCTCTGTCAGAAACTATTGCTTTGGGGAAACCTGCTGTATTTAACATTTGTGTCCACCATAAAAAAGCTAAGTCCTTTGCAGAAACCTCTTTGTGGGTAGGAATAAATTTACACATCTTTGTAAATCTATCTACAATTACCCAGCAGGAGTTATAACTCTTATGCCCTGCTATTGGCAAACCTGTTACAAAGTCCATGTTAATGATTTCCCATGGAGCTTTTGGTTGCTCAATTTGTTGTAATAAACCAGCTCTTTTTCCTGTTAATCTTTTAGATTTTTGACAAGAATCACATGTTTCAACATATTTCTGAACATCCTCAGACATGTTAATCCACCAAGCTGTGTTTTTTACTCTGGTTAATGTTTTATGGTAGTCAAAATGACCTGCTAATATATCATCATGACATATACTTAACATTAACTCCTTCATTGAAGGGGGAATTACAATTACATTACTTAATTTTTTCCTGTAATATATAAAACCATCCTCAATGGAAAATTTTCCTTTCTCTAATGCCTCTTTATACTTATCTGGTAATGTTTTTATTAAAACATTCATTGAAGCATTAGATGGATCATTTAATATTGTAGTTAATTTACTTAAGTCAGGATCTGAATTATAATTATCAAGAATTGATTGCATAAATTCATCCTCAAGATCTACAATATAAATGCCATAAATGTTAATAATCTCTGACTCAGGAACATAAGCAGGATTATCATCATTATTAGGCAGAGGTACTCTAGATAACAGATCTACATTAGAGTGCAAGGTTCCTGCTCTATGTGTAATAGTCATCCGTCCTCTGTATTCTTGTACAGCTAATTGCCATCTAAACATGTGTCTATTAGGAGTTTTCATGTTTAAGAGTGACTTAACTGCACTACAGTCAGTTATTAACTCAAATTTTTGGTCTTCAAGGTAATAATGTAGCTTTTCAAGAGCCCATACTACTGCCAAACATTCAAGTTGAGTAGCACCATATTTTAATTCACCACTTCTCAGAGTACGTGAAATATAGCAGATTACTACTTCTGACATTTTACCTTCAATAAGTTGTTTTTGATGCAAAGCAGCACCCAGTCCAATAAAACTTGCATCTGTATATAATATAAAAGGTAATTGGAAATCTGGTAATCCCAAGATAGGAGCTGTCATTAAACATTCTTTCAACTTATTAAAAGCTTGTTGTCTTTCATTATTCCAAATGAAAGCTTCTGATTTCTTTATCAGTGTGGTCAGTGGTGCAGCAATTGATTGGTAGTTTTTTATATATTGTCTATAATAACCACACATTCCAAGAAAAGATTGTACATCCTTCACATTTTGAGGAATGCCAATATTTTTTATTGCAGCCACTTTATTTTGGTCTACACATATTTGTAAGCCAGATACAATATGACCAAGCACTTTTAAAGATTCAAACCCAAATTTACATTTTTTCAATGCCAGGGTCATTTTTATTTCATCCATTTTCTGAAATACTTTCCTTAAATGGATTAGGTGTTCATCAAAAGTTTTAGAGAACACTATGATGTCATCAATGTATACCATTAACCATCCCTCTATCATTTCATTATGGAATGTTATATCCATTAACTTTTGAAATACTGATGGAGCATTCTTTGGTCCAAATGGCATTCTGACATACTTATAAATTCCCATGTGTGTTGTTATCAACAAAAAGTTCTGTGAATTCTTTTCAACAGGAATTTGATGGTACCCTTTATTTCCATCTAGGCAACTTATATATTTAGCACCTTTAAGGGTAGCATGTATAGAGGCAATCCTTGGCAAGGGATAAATATCATCTACTGTAAATGTATTTAATGCTCTATAATCACCGCACAGTCTCGCTTTATCTTGTTCATAAGAAATCAGCACTGGTGATATTACACAATATTTTGGTGTAGTTTCAACCTTCTCAAGAATGTTCATTTTTAATAACATCTTAATGTTATCCTCTATGTCTTTCCTCTTCATTGGTGAAGCAGGGTATGGTTTCTTTTTAAGACTAGCAGGAATATTATCCATGTCACAGGTTAAACTAATTTTCATTTCATGATCTTTTACAAGGCCAAGTTCATTTGTACCATGTGCAAAAGCCATTGGAAAAGCTTTAATTAATTCCAAAATATTATCTTTCTCAGTTTCACTTATCTGAGTGCTAAATGATGCTTTTGAAATTTCTGTTTCCAGAAGTTCCATCTCATTGGATTCTCTTCCTTTAGATGGGGAATTTGTTACTGACTCAATGTGTAAGACTGTGTTAAAAGAATTTATTTTAAATTTCCTTTTACCATTCATGCCAATTGTAAAATTGTTATTAGCAGGGTCTAATTTTACACCAAATTTAGTCAGAATATCATTTCCAATGATAAAACAGTTACTACAATTTGTATTATCCATTACTACAAAGTCACAAGTTACCCTTACATAACCATGTTGGTGTTTAAAGAAAACAGCAGCTTTGTATTTACCAATGGGGTGTAGTACTGATCCAAAACCTCTCCAATTTTTATTCTGAAGTGGTTCAAGCTTAAACTTATATTCACTATCAATTTTCTGTAATGTATTAGTGGAAACAACTGAACCAGCAGCTCCTGTGTCCAATACTATATTAACATTTTCTCCAGAAATGATAGCTGGAACCGTGATAGGTGTCATTCTAAAGTTATCAGCTTGTATATCCTTAATGATTTCAGCATCCTCAAAATTCATTAAAGATTCATTTGAGTCCATATTTAATATTGGATTTTCAAAGATGGACAAATCATCTTCCAACATACAGACTTCATTTTCATCACTATATGAGATATTGCTGTCATAATCACTTGATTCTTTACTTTTTTCAGTTTCAGTTTCAGATTCACGTTGATTTTCAACAATATTTATGTTTTTCTCACATTTGTGACCTTTTACCCAAGGTTTGTTACACTTATAACAAGTATTTGTTTCATACTTTTTAGGTACTACAGGTGCAGTAGGTTTTTTCTGCTTCTCCTGAAGTGTTTTTGAATTCTCAGTTTTTACAGTTTCAACATTTTGCTTATAAGTGGAATACCTTGATTCATACTTATGGTTTAATAATATTTCATTGCAAATATTAATAAAGTCAGAATATTTAGTAACATTTAATGTTCTAGCTACAACAATGTCTCTGACAGATATAGGTAATTTGTATATTATCTTATCTTTCCATAAGTTAAAATCCATATGAGGCTCAATGGCTTTTAATATTTTGTTTAAATTCATTAAAAATACCATAGGTTTGTCACCATTCAACGGATTATACCTAGTCTTCTCATACAGTCTCTGCTGAGTCAGCCTGAATTTAGAACCTCCAAATTGTTTTTCAATAAGTTGTTTCAATTCAGCCCAAGAGTAGTCTCTACTTTCACTTAAGACAGCTTCAAACCATAATAAAGCAACATCCTTAAATAAAGAAATTAATTTTGATGTTATCTCTTCATCTGGTAACTTATATGAGAATTTCAAGTTGTCAATTCTTTGAATAAAATGTTGCCAATCAGAGCTGGCTTCCCCATCATAAGTTGGGTACTGATCTATCTTAGGCCAGTTCTTCTGATTGGATTTTATCTCACTAATCTTAGGTAAATTCAACAACTCATTTACTTTTGATAAATGGTCTTGTATTTCTTCCTGCACGGATTTGTGACTTACATTTTCAGATTTGACACTACCACCAGATGGTTTTAATTGTGGTGGTACAGGGAAGGAATGAGATTCACTTTTGCCAATGAAAGGATTATTATTATATTGATTATACTTATGATTATCCTGGTTCATTAGTAGATTGGCAGTTTCAATCTCAACTTTAGTTAATCTTTGTAGCAGCTCAGAGACACTTTGATTTGTCTGTGCAAAAGATAACTTTGTTCTTGATTCAGTTTTTAATAAGTGTGTTTCATATAATTTTTCTAACTCACAAAATTTGTTTGAAAGGTCATTATATTTATTACTCAATGAATCATATTTAAGAGTTAGAGACAAATGTTCTTTCTCTAATTCTTTATTACGTGTTGCTAATTGAGAAATGTTCAATGTTAAGGATGAAATTGTATCACTAGTGAGCTTAACTGTCTGTTCCTCACAATCAGTCATTCTATTCCACAATGCTGAAACAATTCTATGGACAGTTGGATTATTGTTAAAATATTCCATGTCCTCCTTTTCAATTCTCTCACTCTCCTGTGAAGTACTCATCTCACTAGTAGGTGGTTGCAACTGAGGATTAACTGTATTATCATTGTATATAGTACTGTTATTATGGATAAAAGACAAGTCAGGTGTATCTACTCTAAAACCCAAATTTCTTAAATCCTCCTCTATTTTTTGTACAGATTTAACATCAATAGAATTACCTATATTGTAATTATCAGTATTATGTCTAATCTGAGAGGGTAAGTTACTTACCAAGGGATGGTTGCCAGTCCTGATTTTTGGCGCTTTTTTCCCTTGTAAGGGTGAGCTGAGGAAGTCAGATGAGGGGGTGGATCCCTGTTGCAACTGTGGCTTGTCCACTGTTGGTGAAACCAGTCCCATTTCCATTTGTCTACCAGGATTTTCTCCTGGGAGTGAGTGGACCCTCCTTGGATAGGGGGTTGCTGATTTGATTGACTGGGCTGGCCTCCCTTTAATTCTGCCATTGCCTGATTCATCTGCTGAAATCCTACCTTGCAATTGTTTTGCAACTGCTCTACTTCTTTGAACATGAGAGATTTTGATTCCTCTAGCTTCAGAACCTGTTTGGCCAGATGGGACAGTTGATCCTGAAGAGGAGGAGACGTCTTTTTGATAGTTATCTTTTTTAAGAGGGCGTCCTTTTCCTCTATACTCATGCTTTCTGGCTGGGGGTACTGTTGTCCCTCCATGGTGATGTCCTGGAAAGTTTTTATTAGCTTTAGACCTGGTATTATAAGCAGGCTGTTCACTTACACTATCCTGGGGAGAACTCATATTGTTCAGAATAACAATATTTTACGTCTACAAAAGGAAAAACTCTATGGAATTAGTAGACAAAAGATATTAGTAATTATATTACTAATAAAGAAGCAATGGAGCTTACCCTGAATTTATATCTTTATTTATTTAAATAAAATATAAGAAAAATTCGAAAAAATCTGTTAAAAATATAATAATAAGTTTAACTAGACCTCTATAAGGGTGAATAATTAGCTTACCAAGCTTTAGCCAAATACCAATTTTATTGGGTGTTATATTGGTGTCCAAATACCAAGTGAAATTGGGTTTATATTGGGTACAGTTACTACTGTAAATATCTAATTTTTATAATAAAAAATTAGTACAATTATTATAAGGGTTCTTTTCCGCAATCAATGAGCTATGATGACCCACTAATATGCCGCAGACCCAAATATTTGGTTAATTTTGAGTTGTACTAAGGTAAAAATCACGTCCCAAGGCTTATACTAAATAATAAGTAAAATATAAGGAAAGACCCCCAATTGTCAGTACAGTCTAGTATATAAGTATGATATAATAGTGTTATTTTATGGTCCTACTACTTATTAATAAATGATTTAGTGATTAAACCTCAGGGGAAGACTAATAAATTAGTTATACTCAATTTAAACTCACAATACTTGGATTTAAATGCGTGCTAGTGGTGGAAAATAGAAGAATAAAATATAGTTATAGCTTTTATAAAGATAATATCAATTTATAAGGGCTTTATAATATATTTCTAAATGTTAATAATTGTAGTGTAGTGTTTATTTGAAGTGTAGTAATTGAATGATGATAATAAACCGTCAAAATCCCTCCTTACTTATACCCAAATCCACTGGAGTGCACAGACCTTCAATCCAGATGATGTCACTGCTATCCCCGGCAATTACAGCCCTGTGAGGGCCCATCACCTCCCCATGGCGTCCACTTCAAGCAGTTTCAACACCCAGACCTCCAGTAAGGACCCTCCATCACTATTAATAATAACACAGAGCCATACCATAAATAGAAATCCCAGATAAAAGCGGATACCATAAAGAAACAGGTAAAATAAAAGATCAAAAAGAGATTTAATGAAACTAAAAGCATATAAAGGAAACAAATAAAATGTCCAAGCCCCCAATAACATCCCCAAGCATCCACATTAACCCAGAAACATATTTCCAACCCATAAATCCGTGAATAACCATCCAAGGAAGTAATTTTAGTTGTCCAAACTGGGTGTATGCGCCTGATATAGGTGTCTATGCTTCTGTAGGTGTTGTGAGTCCACTGATTTCGTCCATATGACCTAAAATAAGCAGAAAAACAAAGGTTATAGGCTATTAACGGGCTAAAACCCACTTATATACCTAAATATACATAATATACTGCATATTTCACTGAATATGAGATTTATGTATACATATAAGCTTATGTATGTCAATAATTACTTCATATCACTTAAGATAAGTATATTATGACTCCATTAACACCTTAATAAGTATTATTAGGCCATGGATAAGCTATTTAAACTATTATAAATTATATAATAGAATAATAATTATATATATATATAATAAAATAATATATATTATTATTTTAACCTTATTTTTAAGATATAAGCTTAATCTAGTTAAGGTTATCTTATTTTAAGCATAAGAAATACTCAGTCCTAAGGAAATTTAGGCTGACACAATGAATCATATTTAAGAGTTAGAGACAAATTTTCATTCTCTAATTCTTTATTACGTGTTGCTAATTGAGAAATATTTAATGTCAAGGATGAAATTGTATCACTAGTGAGCTTAACTGTCTGTTCCTCACAATCAGTCATTCTATTCCAGAATGCTGAAACAATTCTATGGACAGTTGGATTATTGTTATAATATTCTATGTCTTCCTTTTCAATTCTCTCACTTTATTGTGAACTTTGCATCTCACTAGTAGGTGGTGGCAACTGAGGATTAACTGTATTATCATTATAAATAGTACTGTTATTGTGTACAAAAGACAAGTCAGGTGTATCTACTCTAAAACCCAAATTTCTTAAATCCTCCTCTATTTTCTGCACAGACTTAACATCAATAGATTACCTATATTGTAATTATCAGTATTGTGTTCAATCTGAGAGGGTAATCTACTTACCATGGGATAGATGCCAGTCCTGATTTTTGGCGCTTTTTTCCTTTGTAAGGGTGAACTGAAGAAGTCTGATGAGGTGGTGGATCCCTGTTGCAGCTGTGGCTGGTCCATTGTTGATGGAACCAGTCCCACTTCCATTTGTCTACCAGGAGTTTCTCCTGGGAGTGAGTTGACCCTCCTGGGATAGGGGGTTGCTTACTTGGTTGACTTATCTGGCCTCCCTTTAGCTCTGCCAGTGTCTGATTCATTTGTTGAAACCCTACCTTGCAATTGTTCTGTATTTGCTCTACCTCTTTGAACATGAGTGCCTTGGATTCTTCCAACTTCAAAACCTTTTTGGCCAAGTGGGATAGTTGATCCTGAAGAGAAGGAGACGTCTTTTTTATGGTTATCTTTTTTAATAGGGCATCTTTTTCATCTATGCTCATGCTCTCTGCCTGGGGGTATTGCTGACCCTCCATGGTTATGTCCTGGATAGTTTTTGTTAGCTTTAAACCTGGTATTATAAGCAGGCTTGTCACTTACACTGTCCTGAGGAGCACTCATATTGTTAATAATGAAAATATATCACGTCTACAGAAAGGAAAAACTCTATGAAATTAGTAGACAAAAGTTAGTAGCAATGTTATTACTAATAAAAAAGCAATGGAGCTTACCCTGAATTTATATCTTTATTTATTTTAATAAAATATAAGAAAAAATCAAAAAAATCTGTTACAAATAAAACAATAAGTTTAACTAGACCTTTATAAGGTTGAATAAATAGCTTAGCAAGCTTTAACAAAATACCAGTTTAATTGGGTTTTATATTGGTGACCAAATACCAAGTGAAATTGGGTTTATATTGGGTACAGTTACTACTGTAAATACCTAATTTTAATTATAAAAAATTAGTACAATTATTATAAGGGTTCTTTTACGCAATCACTGAGCTATGATATGCAGCAGACCCAAATATTTGGTTATTTTGAGCTATACTAAATTGAAAATCACGTCCCAAGGCTTATACTAAATAATAAGTAAAAAATAAGGAAAGACCCCCAATTGTCAGTATAGTCTTTTATATAAGTATGATACAATAGTATTTATTTATGGTCCCACTACTTATTGATAAATGATTTACTGATTAAACCTCAGGGGAAGACTAATAAAATAGTTATACTCAATTAAAACTCACAATACTTGGATTTAAATGTGTGCTAGTGGTGGAAAATAGATAAATAGAATATAGTTATAGCTTATATAATGATAGTATCAACTTATAAAAGGCTTTATAATATATTTCTTAATGTTAATAATTGTATTGAAGTGTTTTACTGAATTGTAGTAAGTAATTGATGATAAATAACCATCAAAATCCCTCCTTACTTATACCCAAATCCCCTGGAGTGCACAGACCTTCAATCCAGATGATGTCACCACTATCCCCGGCAATTACAGCACTGTGAGGGCCCATCACCTCCCCATGGCGTCCACTTCAAGAATATTCAACACCCAGACCTCCAGTAAGAACCCTCCATCACAATTAATGATAACACAGATCTATACCACAAATAGAAAATCCAGATAAAAACTGATACCATAAAGAAACAGGTAAAATAAGCAATCAAAAAGAGATTTAATGAAACCCAAAGCATATAAAGGAAACAATTGAAATTTCTAATCCCCAATAACATCCCCAAGCATCCATATTAACCCAGTAATGACCTCCCAACCCATAAATCCGTGAATATTCATCCGAGGAAGCAGATTAAGTTGTCCAGACTGAGTGTATGCGCCTGAAATAGATGTTTATGCTTCTGTAGGCGTTGTGAGTCCACTGGATATGTCTATATGACCTAAAATAAGCAAAAAAACAAAGGTTATAGGCTATTAAGGGGCTGAAACCCACTTATATACCTAAATATACATAATATACTGCATATTTCACTGAATATGAGATTTATGTATACATATAAGCTTATTTGTGTCAATAATTACTTCATATCACTTAAGATAAGTATATTATGACTCCATTAACACCTTAATAATTATTATTAGGCTATGGATAAGCTATTAAAACTACTATAATTTATATAATAGAGTAATAATTATATATATATGTAATATAATCATATATATTATTATTTTAACCTTATTTTTAAGATATAAGCTTAATTTTCTTGAGTTTAAATTATTTTAAGTATAAGAAATACTCAGGAATAGGGATATCTAGGCTTAAAAATTAACTATTTCTCAAGGTTCTTGAAATATAACAAATTACTACTTCTGAACATTTATCATTTATAATTTGTTTCTGGTGGAGGGTAGCACCCAGTCCAACAAAACTTGCATCTGTGTAGAGAACAAAAGGTTTATTGAAATTTCAAAGAGCCAGGATTGGGGAAGTCATTAAACATTTATTTAATGTTTCGAAAGCTTTTTGAGTATCCTCATTCCATATATAAGCTACATCTTTTCTGTTTAATTTGGTTAGGGGTAGGGCTATGACTTGATAATTTTTGATGTATTTTCTATGGTAACCACAAATTCCCAAAAACTTTGTATTTCTCTTACAGAAGTTGGTGCTTTTATATTTTGGATATCAGCAACATTACCTTAGTCTACACATATTTGTAAGCCAGAAACAACATGACACAGGACTTTTAGTGATTGAAATCCAAATTTACACTTTTTTAAGGATAGAGTCATGTTAATATCATCAATTTTTTGGAAGACTTTCCCTAAGTTTTTCATATGTTCATCAAAAGTATTAGAAAGAACTATGATATCATCAATATAAACCATTAACCATCCTTCATTTATCTCCTTATGAAATGTACTATCCATCACATTTTGATACACTGAAGGGGAACTTTTAGGGCCAAACGGCATCCTAACATTTTTATAAATTCCCATATGAGATTCAATTAGCAACAAATTTTGGGAGGATTTTTCAACAGGTATTTAATTATAACCCTTATTACCATCTATGAAACTAATAAACTCTGCACTCTGTAAATTTGCATGTATGGAGTTAATCCTTGGTAAAGGGTAAATATCATCTACTGTGTAGGTATTTAAGGCTCTATAATCTCCACACAATCTAGATTTATCTTTCTCATAAGAGATCAAGACTAGAGATATGACACAATATTCTGGGGTAACATCCACTTTTTCAATAATATTCATTTTTAATAAGGTAGAAATATTATCCTCAATATCTTTCCTTTTAGTGGGGGAAGCAGAATAAGTTTTTTTCTTCAGACTAAGAGGAATATCACTCAAATTACATGATAATGAAATTTTCATTTCATTCTTTACAACTCCCAATTCTTGATATCCATGAGCAAAAGCCATAGGAAAAGAAGTAACCAAAAAACTTATAGAATCTCTCTTGTCACCAGTTAAATGATCACCAAATGAAGCATTATTTATTTCATACAATAAATCTTCCATTTTCTCTTTTGGTCTCCCTTTACACTGAATCAATGAATTACAAGATTTTAACAGGTTTTCAAAATGTTTTTTAGGAGGAGCAATTTTAAATTTTCTTTTTCCATACAAGCCCAAGGTGAAACAATTGTTTTCTGGATCCAATTTGATACCAAACATGGTTAAAATGTCATTACCCATATTAAACCAATTGCTTAAGTTATCATTCTTCATTACAACAAATTCACAAACTGCTCTGACAAAGCCACCATTATATTTTAAAGATAAAGTGGTTTTGTGCTTGCAAATGGGATATAAGACAGAGCCATAACCTCTCCAATATTAAGATTTTATAGGTAAAAATTTACTATGATGATTATTATCTATTGAGGCAAGTGCCTTTTCAGACACCACGCCACCACCAGCACCAAATTTGTCAGCCAGGCTGCTTGACTTACCCAGTAAAATAATTAATTTTTTATTGGATGAAGCCATGCCTTATTGTTTTAATTATTTTAATTATAATTTACTTACATTAAAATTACCTATAATAAATTAACTAATTAAAAAATGGTAAAGTTAATAAATATTTAAAATTAAATGTTAAAATGTCCCTTATATTTTTATTTTTATTTCTAACACCATGCTCAATGACAGGTTGAAAGAAATAAAAATTTATATTAAAATAGAATTTTAAATTAAAATAAAAATTTAATATTCAAATAAAAATAAATATATACAAAAAATTCAAATTTCTTATTTAGAATTGACCTTTACAGTAAATATTAAATAAATTAATTTATTCCTGTCATATTCTGTAAATACATTTTTTTGACACCTTCTTTTTAGAACAACTTTATTATTTGAAAATATTCCTTCTGGAATATTCTTTTTTCTCTCTCTCATACTACTGTTTTTAGAATTTTATTACCGTGCTCTGTCTCTCCTTTGCCTATATAAGGGCCTCTCTTTTGGTTGTTTTTGATCATCCATTACTTACTACATTAAACAAACAACTTATTCTATTTAATTCTTTATTACTATCCATTATTGTTTTTAGTAATTACATTTACGTAGTACTATCTCATTAATTTATAATAATAATTAAAATTCTTACCTCTTATATTTGAGTAAAACAAATAAAAAGATATATAAACATACCCTAACTTTGAAATCCTAAATTTCACTGTTACTGCCATTGGACTACCATTAAAAACCTTCTACACATAAAAGACCCCTTGACGAAAGTCAAGAACAACCTCAACATTTTTACCATTAATGATAAATGGTTCTCTCAAAGAGGAGATTAATATGGAGCTGTCAGAAATATCTTTAATAATTTCAGCATTTTCCACTGAAGATAAATTTATGTTACATGTCTCAGATAAAGTATCTGAATATTGAATATCATGTTCTATCATTAAAACATCATTGAGGGAATCATCCTCATAAGAGATATTACTATCACAGTCACTTGAAGTTTCATCAATGTCAACTTTAGCATTTTCAGGATCTTCAGTTTGTTCAACAACATGAATTTTCTTTTCACAAACATGCCCTTTTTTCCATGATTTGTTACATTTATAATAAGTATTAGTTGCATATTTCTTTGGAGCAACTGGAGCAGAGGGTTTACCAGATTTTTCTGGAAGTTTGTTGAAGGTTTGATTTGGTCATTTGAAGGCCTTGAAGGGAAATTCTTTGGTTCATATCTGTGTTTGAGTAATACCTCAATATAGATATGAATAAATGAAAAAATTTCCCTTACATGCTCAGTTCTGGCTACAATCAAATCTCTCTCTGAGTTTGGCAATCAATAGAGGAGTTAGTCTCTCCAAATATCATAGTCCATTTTTTGATCCATAGCTCTAAGAAATTTTGTTTTTTTCATGAGGAAACCAAAAGGTTTCTCAGTAGAAGAGGATGTATATTTAGCATTCTCATATGATCTTTTTTGTGCTAATCTGAACTTTGAGCCACCAAATTGATTCTCAATCAATTTTTTCCATTCAGCCCCAGTATATTGATGATTATCTATCAAGACAGATTCATACCACATAAGGGCAACATTATAGAATAAGGAAATTAGGCTAGAGACTATTTCTTCATCTGGAATTTTATAAGAATTTTTTAAGTTATCAATTCTTTGAATAAAATGTTGTCAGTCAGATGAAGAATCACCATCAAAGGTGGGATATTGATCAAGTTTAGGCCAATTTTTATGGCTACTTGGCTGTTCAACTTTAGAATTATTCATTTTAATTAATTCCTGAAGCCTGGATAGGTGTTCAGAAATTTTATTATTTCCAGAAACAGTTTGCTCATGATGAGTATTGAAAAAAATCTTGTGGTCCAGAGCAGAAGTCACAGAAATTTTTTTAGGCTGTTTATTTGACAAATTTAAAGGGATTTAAGAACCACTGTTCTCAGCTGGTTTACCCTTATTTATGAAGGACTTATGAGTAGTATTTTCAATCTTACAAACATGTTCATAAGGGATAAGAGGTAAGGAAGAGATTTTTTCTTCCAGATCAGACAAAGAATTTCTCAACCTAGGAAGTTCAGATAGTTGATTATTAATTTTTGTAAGAGATAAAAAATTTCTGTCCTCATATACTGAGAATTTATTACTCAAAGCTTGAAAATCATTTTTAAATGTATTTTATTCCTTATGTAAGGATGAATTGTCCTTTCTTAATGTAGCATTTTCATCTACAATGGGTTTTGAATCATGAATTTTTTTGTGAAAAGTATAAACCATATCCCCAAGAGACTTTTAATCATTTTTCAATATTTTTTGATAAGCAAGAACATTATTCAAGGTGTCTTTCAATATATAATAAGCAGTATCTTGAGCAGAAGAACTCACTTTACAATGTAAATGCAGATTATTCAATCTTTCATTCTCATGTTTCAACAAATCTCTCAGAAGTCTATCCTTGATAAAATTAAAATCAGGAGAATCTTTCAATATTTCCTCAGAAGTTTTCTTTAGCAAGACATATACCTCAGGGGCAACATAATCATTTTTAATTGCAAGAGAAAGATTAATTAAAGAAGTTGAAGTTAAATGTAAAGGTTCTTCAAATGACAATTTACTAATTACATCATTAGGGCTACTCATAACAGGAAGTTGTCTCTTAATTTTTTTGACAGTTTTTTCACCGTGATCAAAAAGATAACCTTTAGAGGAAGATTTATTATTATAAATACCAACATTTTTATCAAAAAAATCACTCACTATGGCAAGGGAGGAAACTTCCCCTGTTCATTCTTTTTTCTGCCTCCCTGATAAGAATGGGGCTGTTTATGGAAGGTTTGTGTCCTGGATGGGCCAGGTTGATGAGTTGGTTGATGCTGTGCATTCTGTTGGTGTGGCTCATAAGATAGTTCCATTTCCACTGCTCTACTTCCAGAGTTTTTTTATTTTGCTGGGAAAAGTTGGGGGTTTGGTGGGACTGATGAGTCTGGATGGCCTGTGAGGGAAGAGGATGTGATTGTCTTTGATTCAAGAGCTCCTGAATTCTCCCCCAGAGGGTGTCTACCTTTGCTTTGTATTTCATATTGTCTGCCTTTAGTTCCTTTATGTAACTGGAAAATTTTCTTACCTGTTGTGACAGTGGAATCTTTTTTTAATCCCTCTAATGGATCTTCCAGATTGATTTAAGGCATGGCTTCTTTCAGAGTTGCTAGGTGAGGGGTTTTTACCACTCCTCCTGAAATTTCTATGTCCTGAAGAATTTGATTTATATTTGTCAGTAGAAGAATTTTTATTAGTCAATTTAGAGGAACCTATGGAGTCAACCTCACATTCTACTTCAATTTCATCCACATTTAAGTTGTCCATTCTCTCATTTTAATTATTAGACATGATAACCAAAAAAATAAATAAAATTTCATTAATAGTGAACTGATTTTTCAAACAGTGGTTCAGTATTTCAACACAATATAAATATTAATATTTTATTTGAGTTCAAAATGAATTGAAAAAAATTATATTCAGATTATTAAACAATCAAAAAAAATATTTATTATTTATTTAATTTAATGTAATTTTATTTATAATATAAAATTATAACCACTAATAATTAAAATAAAACAAATACCAAAGTATAAATGTCAACTAAGAATAATAATAATATAAAATTAAAGGGAAATAATTAGGACTAAGCACAGAGTACTATTATTTTCAACCAATATTAATAATACCAAAATTAAATGGCAATAATTGGGACTAAGCACAGAGTACTATTATTTTCAACCAATACTATCAAAATTTAATGAAAAATTAATTTAATAATTTAATCAAAAAATTAATGATCTTCTAGGACTAAGATGGTTTCTATATTATTGTCAACTAGGAAAAAAAAATTCTTAAAAAAATTGATCACTTACACTCAGTGGCTCAGCAAAAAAGCTAAGGCACTGTTAATGAAATAAAAATTTAATACTAGAGTTGATAGGTTAAAAGGTTGACTTACTATAGTGATCAAGAAAATCACCTTAAAAAAATATGTATTTAGTAATATATAAACCCAATATGTCA
Source organism: Hemileia vastatrix (assembly GCA_030280995.1). Taxonomy (NCBI): domain Eukaryota; kingdom Fungi; phylum Basidiomycota; class Pucciniomycetes; order Pucciniales; family Zaghouaniaceae; genus Hemileia; species Hemileia vastatrix. The sequence continues at coordinate 35,435,222 of JASXTE010000003.1, read as the reverse complement.
AACCCAAGTTCAAAACACATTTGTGGAAAAGATTTAAAAATTTGCACGAGGTGGCCCATGCATCAAGTCAATAATCACAAAAAAAATTTGTCTTTGTTCAGAAAGGTTCTCAAGTATTGGCCAGTTTGTCTTGAAGGGGGAGAAATAAAGGAGAAGGAGGACAAATCAAAAGATAAAAGAAGATAGGAGAAAAAAAAAGGGGATAAAAGTTAAAATGACACTGATATTTTCAGCCTTTATGTATCCAGGAATAAGTAAAAAGTGCTTATAAGTTATGTTAAACACATGAACTATACATGGGAACAATAAATAAGAGTACACAAATAGTGTACATAAGTAAAATTATGATAAATACACAAAAAATGCCATTATAACACCTTATATACACACATATATCCACCTTTTATAGGTCTTAAGTACTTAATATTAAGTTGGAATATGTTAGGGTAATCTTAAGAACCTTAGGTATAAGGCTACATAGTTTTTAAGTACACTTAAAGCTGTTATATTCATTGTTTTACGCAAAAAACAAGAAATGCACTTTATTTCACTTAAAAATTGACTATATGCGCTATAAAATTGAGAATATCAAAAATGCACTTTAAAAGATCAATTGGGCTCATTGAGGACTATTGATTTGGCTATTTAAATGCATAAAAATAACACTTTTAAAATTTGGTGTTTTTTATGCCAGAAATGGCTTCTGTGTACTGGCCACATACTGCCTGCTTTTTTCCCGTGTGAATAGCTTCATTTTTAGCAAAGTTAGCTTTTTCACACTATAATTACCCCACATTCTACGCCCACTGTGGGGAAACACACTAAAATAGGCAACAGGTGCTTATTTAGTGTCCTAGCTTAATTAATAGTGCATTGACCTTGTTTATATGCACTAATTTCATTAATAACCTCATTCTTGGAATCTTATTTCATCACCACGCTTAAATTCGCCTAATTTTAGTCAAGGATTTACCCGTGCAAGAGCCTTCCAAGGACTGCATGTAGTTACCCCACATCTCACGCTCTGTTTTAAGTTTTTTGGTGGTTTCTCAGTCAATTTTGGTTATTTTTGGATGGGAATTTCACGTAGTATAATGTCAGGATTATCCCCTCCATTTCTACAGTTAATCCCCCTTATTCTTAAGCTATTATTAACCTTAAAAAGTACCCTTTAGTCTTTTATATTATTGTTTTATATGCATATACTCTCTTTTTGTCTTTTTCTTTAATTTTGATGGATTTCCCTTATTATTGCAGATTTTTGCGATTGTTACTTGTCTAATTATGTCATGGATCACTAAGGATGTTGATGTGCAGGTCTATTAGTGGATTTGAGGCGTCATTAACTGTGTATTGGATGGTATATCAAGGGATTTATTGTGGAACTCAGTGTGTATAAAAGGAGGAGGTTTTTGGGTCTTGTTTTCTTCATTCTTTATCACTTCAATTTATCCAATATAAACAAAAAAATTACAATACAAATCAATGAGTACTTTTATAAGACTTTTGAATAGTATCTGAAATTATTGAGTCTATTTTTCTACCAACTAAAAAGATTGTAAGCCACATATAAGAATAGTGAGAATTATATTACTGAAACTTTTATTCTGAATTATATTTTACTATTTGATGGATTTATACTACAGTATTCATATGGGACCATTTAAATCTTCTAGACAAAGACTTCTCAAGCTTGTTCACGTCCATTTATTTGATCTTAGCCTGACAATTGGGGGCCTTTCCTCAAGAATTCTGTTATAATCCAGTAAGTGAAAATTTCAAAGAAGGTACACGTAAATAATATACCTATAGAAATATTTGGATAATTACAACAGGTTGGGGTCACTTGTATAGTGATTTCAGAAAAAGAAGCCCTGTTATATAATAAAATTGTGATATTGAATCAACAATTTTACCACTAATTTAACATAAAATTGTTCTTAGTGGGAGTCTGTCAATAGACCAATTAAATTTGTGATCTTTGCAGATAATAAACTAATTAAACTTATTAATTGTTTTCTTTTAAACAGGACTCTTAATCTTTTCTTTTTATTGGTTTTTAACATTCATTAAATATTTAGAAAGAATCTTACTGAAAGTTGTTTTCTTTTAAATATAAAAACACGGCTACATATTGTAGACCAGTTAAATCAAGTGACCACATAAAAAGCATATTTGACTTTTGGCACTTAAAGATTCACTTCATACCAATAAGTAAGCAATAAAATTGTCTTCAGTGGTATTGATAAATACTGATAAAACTCCTTTTTGAAGTTTTCATATCTAAACTTTCTATTCTTTTAATTCCAAGTGAAAATTTGTGACAACAATGACATTGTAAGTAATAAGGCAAAACCTTATAACTTAAGACCTAGAGCTTAAAGACCAGTTACAGGACATTCAAATGGAGGGCCAGGACTCTCCCATAATCAACAACACTCCAACAATGTCTCTGGAGGAAAGGGAAAAGCTTTTAAAGCAGGTTTCAATAAAGAAGTCAAAAAATACATTACAAGAACAAGTTCACTCCCTATCCACCCTACTGAACACCTTGAAAATAAGAGTCAATAATATAGTGGACCAGATCAAAAATCTGGAAAAGAGAGCAGCTCAAGGTTTCATAGAAGTCAACCAAGCTCTAGTCGACATAAAGACTCAACCACCAACAGTGGCACCCAACAATTCAATAGCAACACCTCCAGCCCAAGAGGAGGACCAAAATATTACAGTAAGCAAATAGAAATGTGATTGGTACGCCCAAAACTATAACAACCCTCCTCAACAAGGATCCAGCAGTCGCCCTTACAGGGGAAAGCCAAGGAGAGGCAGGGGAAATGGAATAAGACCTTGGTGAGTCATCCAACTTATTATGATCAATTGCACCAACCTAACAATGAATTACTTATAGGTAATGAGATTGATAAGGAAATATTGGATATGATTGATAATGATTTAAAAGATTATTCATTTGAAAAAAATATGTTAAACTTGTCTTTGCACAAAGACAATGTAGATAGCTTTATTGATCACCAGGATAATGCTATTAATATAAATTGGAGCCAAATGATGAGTTTTCTGAGTTGGACACAGAAAAAATAGAATATTTTTTAAAAGAAAATCCAATGGAATCAAAGATAATAAGTAAATTATTATTGAGAATTGAAAAATTGGAAGAGTTCTCAAAAGAGTCAAACAATAATACAGAAAAGGTATTATTACAGCTAACACAATCATTGAGTGCAACAGCCAATAGATTAAAAATTATTGAAAATTCAAATAATGAATTAGTCAATGAGAATAAAGGCTTAAAATCTGATATTAGAAATTTAGAAAATAAATTAGAACACTCTCAGAATATTATGGCTACCATTGAGGGACATGTTAAATTATCTTTTTCAAATGTAAATGACACTCTAACTCATGTACCAGTAATACAGGATAGGTTACAAAGAGTGGAAATAGAAGTAGCAAACATGTTGAAAAATACTGAAATAATAAAAGATAACACTTCTCATGTAGCAAGAGTACCTGTTTTCATGAAACATGCAAATGAAACATCAATTATGGAACATGAACATAGTATCATGGGCTCTGAGAATAATAAGTCAGTAAAAGATGAAATACATGATCATCTTTCTAAAGTAAGTGAATTACTCAATATTCCTCAGGTTAGGGAAGCAAAAACTAGCCAAAAGAACTGGCCTAAATTAGATAAGCACCCATCTTTTGACAGAGATTAAAAATCTTATTGGCAGCAATTCATACAAAGAATTGATAACTTAAAATTTTCATACAAATTACCTGATGAAGAAATTACTTCAAAGTTAATATCTTTATTTACAGATGCGGCCTTATTATGGTTTGAATCTGTATTGAGTGAGGGAATTAATTACTCCTGGAATGAATGGAAGGCACAAATTGAAAGGCAATTTGGTGGCCCAAAATTTAGAATAACTCAACAAAGATTGTATGAAAAGGCCAGATATAATCCAAATGCTGGAGATAAACCTATGGTATTTTCAATGAATTTAATAAAAATCATGAAAGCCATGGATCCAAAAATGGATTATGAAGAGTGGAAAGAAAAGATAATATACAAGTTACCTTTATCAGTTAGAGACATTATTGTAGCTAAAACTGAAACCATCAGAGATACCTCTGGGTTCATTAATATATGTAATGAGATATTATTAAACCACAAATATGAAAACAAGTATATTAATTACAGGCAGAGTGTTGACGTGGTAAAACCTACTACAAGTAAATTACCAGTGGAGAAGAAAAAACCTTCAGCTCCCCTTGTCCCTAAAAGACAAGAGAATAACACTTGTTATAAATATAATGAACCTTGGGTTAAGGGTCACACGTGTAAGAAGAGAATAAATGTTATTGAAACCTCCCAGAATTCTGAACCAAGTAATCATGAAGATGAAAAGGTGGAATCCAGTGAGGATTGTAAAAGTAACATATCTTACAGTGATGATGAAAATGAGATATTTGTATTAGAACAGGATATAATGTTCCTGAATGATGCTATACCTCATACAGATACATCTTTAACTTCCATTGAAGAAGCAGAAATAATTAAAGATGTATCTCATGATACCTACAAAATAACACCTATCAGAGCACCTGTTATTATATGTGGAAGAGAAATGAATGCTATTCTTGACACTGGGGCTGCAGGTAGTGTAGTTTCTATTAATACATTAATGAAACTTGACAGTAAGTATAAGGTAAAAATTAGAACCTGTTCAGACAAAGAACTGGAGGGGTTTTTGTTCAATATTAAGTCCTATTGGCAAATACAAAACTGCTGTATTCTTTAAATATAATAATGGATATGTAAGAGCAGTTTGTGAATTTGTAGTAATGGATAATAATAATTGTAGTGATTGGTTTATTATTGGCAATGATTTATTGACAAAATTTGGAATTAAACTAGATCCTGAAAACAGTTGTTTCACCATAGGAGTGAATGGTAAGAGAAAATTCAAGATATGTTCTGAAAATTCAGTGTATGCCATTTCTCCTAGAGAAGAACAACTACAAGGTGGATGAACCACCAATGAAATGGGTGAATTGGAAAATGAAATCCAAAAGGCCTCTTTCAGTCCTCAACTCTCAAAAATTGAAGAAGAAAATATTTTGAGATTGATTAAATCATATCCTATGGCATTTGCTCATGGTTCAAATGAACTAGGATTGGTGAAAGACCAAGAGATGAAAATCTCTCTAAGCTGTGATTTGGATAATATTCCTGGCAGCCTCAAAAAGAAACCTTACCCAGCATCTCCTGCAAAAAGGAAAGATATTGAAGACAATATAAAACTGTTGTTGGAAATGGGTATTGTTGAAAAAGTGGACACAACACCTAAGTATTGTGTCATTTCACCAGTATTGATCTCTTATGAAAAAGATAAGGCAAAATTATGTGGTGATTATAGAGCTCTGAATACATACACAGTGGATGATATTTACCCTCTACCAAGGATAGCTTCTATCCATGCTACTTTACAAGGAGCAAAATATATTTCCTGTCTGGATGGAAACAAAGGTTACCACCAGATTCCTGTGGAAATATATTCTCAAAATTACTTATTATTAACCACACATATAGGTATATATAAGTATGTGAGAATGCCATTTGGCCCAAAGAATGCGCTTTCAGTCTTCCAAAAATTGATGGATAGTGTTTTTCATCAGGAAATGGTTGAAGGATGGCTATTGGTCTATATTGATGACATCATAGTGTTTTCAAAAACATATGATGAACATTTAAATCACCTCAAAAGAGTCTTTCAAAGAATGGATGAAATTAATATGACAATTGCATTAAAGAAATGTAAATTTGGATTCCAATCTTTGAAAGTACTTGGACATGTTGTATCTGGATTAAAAATTTGTGTTGACCAGAATAAGGTGGCAGCAATAAAAAACCTTGGTATAACTAAGAATGTAAAAGAAATTCAAAGTTTTTTGGGTATGTGTGGATATTATAGACAATATCTTTAAAATTACCAATCTATTGCAGCTCCTTTGACAACATTAATCAGGAAAAATGAGGTTTTCATTTGGAATAATGAAAGACAACACACCTTTAATAAATTAAAGGAATGTTTAATGACAGCTCCAATTTTGGGACTGCCAGATTTCACCTTACCTTTTATCTTGTACACTGATGCAAGCTTCATAGGTTTAGGTGCTGCTTTACAGCAAAAACAGATAATAAATGGAAAATTATCTGAAGTAGTTATCTGTTATATATCCAGAACCTTAAGAAAAACTGAATTAAGGTATGGTGCCACACAGTTAGAATGTTTAGCCATGGTTTGGGCTTTGGAGAAGCTTCATTACTATCTGGAAGACCAGAAGTTTTAACTTATAACAGATTGCAGTGCAGTAAAATCATTGCTAAACATGAAAACACCTAATAGGCACATGTTTAGATGGCAACTAGCTGTACAAGAGTACAGAGGAAGAATGACAATCACTCACAGAGAAGGAACATTGCATTCTAATGTGGATTTATTATCTAGAAGTCCTTTGCCAAATGATGCTGACAACCCAGCTTATGTACCTGAAAATGAGGTTATACATATATTTGGGATTTATATAGTGGATTTAGAAGAAGAATTTATGCAAAATATATTAGAAAATTATTCATTTGATAAATATTTGTCTAAACTATCTACCATTTTTAATGATCCAACAAATGCCTCCATGAGTGCATTAATTAAAACCTTGCCTCCAAAGTATAAAAATGCATTGGAAAAAGGTAAATTATCAATTGAAGATGGATATATATATTACAGAAAAAACTTAAGTAATTTTATAGTAATACCACCTTCTATGAAAGAATTAATGTTTAGTACTTGTCATGATGACATCTTAGCTGGTCATTTTGACTTTAACAAAACATTAACCAGAGTTAAAAATACAGCCTGGTGGATAAACATGAAAGAAGATGTACAAAAATACATTGAAACATGTGACTCTTGTCAGAAATCTAAAAGATTAACTGGTAAGAGAGCTGGGTTGTTACAACAAATAGAGCAGCCAAAAGCTCCATGGGAAATTATAAACATGGATTTTGTAACTGGCTTTCCATTAGCAGGAAAAGAAAGTTTCAATTCTTGCTGGGTAATTGTGGATAGATTAACAAAAATGTGTAAGTTTATCCCAACCCATAAAGAGGTATCTGCAAAAGACTTGGCATTACTCTGGTGGACTCAGATGATGAATACTGCTGGGTTCCCCAAAGCCATAATCTCTGACAGAGATCCTAAATTTACTTCAGAGTTCTGGACATCTTTGATTGAAGTATCATGTTGTCAATTGAAATTGTCTACAGCACACCATCCACAAACTGATGGGCTGGCTGAGAGAATGATACAAACTCTAGAAGACATGATCAGAAGATATTGTGCCTTTGGATTAGAATACAAAGACAATGAGAAATTCACACATGACTGGGTAATGTTAATTCCTGGCCTTGTATTTTCTTATAACAGCACAACTCATTCTGTAACAGAGAAGAAACCATTTGAACTCTGGCTGGGATACGTACCAAATACCCCAGTAAATCATTTAAATAAATTACCAAGGTTGGATATACACCCTGGTACTAAATCCTTTATTTATATGCAACAAATGTGTAGAAAGCATGCAGAAGAATGCATCCAAAAAGCATTTGAATATGAAAAGAAAAGGTGGGACAAATCTCATAAAGAATTTGAATTCAAAAAGGGAGATGAAGTCCTCATATCAACACTACATTTTAACTTACAAGGTAATGTTAAATTAAAAGATCCCTTTGTAGGACCTTTTGTAGTAAGTAAAATGGTTGGTAATAATTCAGTGGAAGTCATATTATATGCTCCATATGATAGGAAACATCCATTTTTCCCTATCTCATCATTGAAACCTTACCATGCAAATGATCCTGACTTATTTCCAAAAAGAAGGGGAAGGCCTAAAAAGCAACCTGAAGAAATTGTGGAAAAAGCAGAGATTGAAAAAATACTCAAGAAAAGAATCCTTACTAAAGAAAAAGGAACTGAGTATTTACTAAGATTTAAAGGGAAATAAAATGAATTTGATAAATGGATACCTGAAAAAGAAATTTCTAATAGGGGGTATCAATGTTGACCGATCCGCAATTAAATTAATTGCGGAAAATAATCCTTATACCCCAATTATCTTCTGCAATTATTTTTGCTAATAATTGGGTTATTAGACACTTTACGTGTCAATGTTCACCTCTTATCCGACATTTATTTACTCAATTTTCCATAACCACATCTTGGACAACTTTCTGGATATCCCAGCCTTCTACCTTGCTGCGCACTTCCATTCTCATCCCATCCTGTTCATTCTATCCGCTCAGAATTTCTCCCCATTTCATCTATTTGATTCTTCTCCTTTTCATCTCGCTATCTCATCTGCTTGTTTCTGCTCCTTTTCATCTTCATTTATAATAACATGCCTCGTCATCCTAGATCTTCTCAAAGGCAGCTATCACCCAGTTGTTCTTCAATTCCCACTACTTCCTCTTTTCCCCGCTCAGCCAAGAAATCAAAGACTGTTCAATTAAAAAAAGATGATCATCTCATTCTTATCAACTGGCTGAAAACCAAATCTAACTATGATTCTTGTTTTGGTACTGAGTATGCCACTAATGTAGGACGGCCCCCCACATCAAAAGTTAATGGCTATCTTCTAATGGCAAATGAATTACGCAATAAGACCAAGGGAAGGATTGATCTTTTGCCTAAACAGATGTCTGAACGCTTCAAGCATTATCGAGCAAAATACAAGAAGGCAAAGGCTCTTTCATCTTCCACTGGTTTTGGGGTTACTGACATTGATATAACTAAGGGTATAAAATCCATAGACAATAAACTTGATTCTTTATGTCCTTACTTTAAAGAGATGGATGCAATTTTTGGAGAGCGAGCCGATGTTAATCCTGTAAGCATGTTGGATGGAGAAGATCCTATCTCTGAACATGATGTTGAAGCAAATCTTTTCCCATCCTCTTCCTCCACTCAAGCCTCCCCTCTTCTAAATTCTACGAATCTAGATAGCTTTGCTATTGATCCTATTGGCGATTTAACCCAACCCAATCTAACTCAGGTCTGTTTCTTTTATCTTATCAATTCTATTTTTTTATTTACTTATATTTTTCTTATTTCTTAAAAGGCTGATGAACAAACACAGGATCCTCAATCAACTGAGTCTGAAGCTAGTGACAATGATGAGGAGGAAAATGCTACGTTGAACAAAAAGAGAAGGGCTTCAACTAGTCTAAATTTCCTCTCCCAAAGAAGACAAAAAAGTGATACTTCATCACAAACACCTTTTTCTTCGATGGAACAGTTTTTAGAGAAACGTGATGCTGGTAAGTGATATCATACCTCTTATTACTTTACTCTGCTTTTCTTCTACTTTATGTTAATTTTTATTCTCACTCTAGAACAAGTGGAAATTGCTAAAGAGACACTGAGATTTGAAAAGAAGAAATACGAGCTCTCTTTAAGGAGGGATGACAGAGTACAAGATTTGGAAGAGAGGAAGTATGAGCTCTCCTTACGGAAGGATGATCGGATCCAAGATTTGGAGGAGAAGAAGTTTGAGCTCTCTTTACAGAAGGATGGTAGGGCCCAAGATTTGGAGGAGAAGAAGTTTGAGTTAACTCTTAGTATTGAAAAATCCAAAAATAAGGAAAAGACACTCGAGCATCAAAACTTAATGGAACAGATGAAGTATAAGCATGATCTCCAAGAAAGTTCTAAAAAGAAAGATTTCTTGATCAAATGCATTAAAGCAAACAAATCTGTTGAAGAAATAGAACGTTTAATGAAATTTTTTGTTGACTAGTTTCTTTTATTTCTTTCACACTTCATGAGTTCATATTTATTTGTACATAAATTTTACAATTATTTTCTGTATTATACATACAATGGGGCTGGGAGGATAGCGAAAGGCATGGGGAGAGAAGACAAGCATGTGTTGATAGAATTGAAAGGGATGGAGATTGGTGCAAACAGAGTGTGAAAATAGGAGGATGAACTCTGTTCTTCGGGCGAAGAACAGAGTTCACTTCCATAAAATATTGAAAGCGATGGAGATTGGTGCAAACAGAGTGTGAAAATAGGAGGATGAACTCTGTTCTTCGGGCGAAGAACAGAGTTCACTTCCATAAAATATTAGCTGAAACATAGTTTTCAATTCTGTAAAAACAGTTGTAAGTAATAGAAAAAGTCACTGATTTTTTTTATATTTAATCTGAAATTTTTTAATAAAATTATTGTATTTAAGAATTGCAATATTGTCAATCAATTTTTATTGATAAACTTAATTTAATAAAGTATTATTTAAATAAGTTGCTTCAAAAAATACTTTGCATTGAGTAGACTCATGGAATGATTTTTTCTGGCTTCCATTCAGTTATCCTCACACTTTCACAATGTTTTCAATATATATCCATTATTATTTGTGTGATACTTCAAGTGAAAGTTCAGTATTACTTCAGTCTGAGTTCCATCTGATTTCCATCTGACTTCAAGTTGCGGACTTGCTAGCAAGTCCGCCCCCCATATTGCGTGGTGTCTGTTTAAAGGAGGATATAATGATTAGGTAGGGGGGTAAAGTGAGTAGAAGGGGGGGAAGGGGGGGTGTTTGAGGCGCCTAAAGAGAGGGAAAGGGGGGGTTTGATGTGGGTAAAGAGAGGTGAAGGGTGGGTTTGAGGCGCCAAAAGAGAGGTGAAGGGGGGGTTTGAGGGACATAAAGAGAGGGGAAGGGGGGAGTATTGAAGCACCTAAAAAGAGGGGAAAGGGGGTGATGAGGGACCTAAAGAGGGGGGAAAGGGCGGATTTGAGGCAGCTAAAAAGGGGGTAAAAAGGGGGTCAGAGACAGGTAAAGAGAGGGAAAAAGAGGGGCCTTGAGGATCATAAAGAGAGGTGAAGGAGAGAAAAAAAAACAAAAAAATAAAAAGATAAAAAAGAGAAAAAAGCAAAACAAAAATTAGTTTACCCTAGAACAAAAATAATAGAAGCACTTACAAAAAAAACAAAAAAACCAAAAAAAAAAAGCAAAAAAAAAAGCAAAAAAAAAGCAAAAAAAAAAATCATGATTACCAAATAAAAAACCATGAAAAAAGAAAAAAAATGACCTACCTGGTGAGTTGAGTTGAGAAAATAAATGCAACCAAAATATTTGAGGGATGTTTGAGGAGAATAGGAAAAGGATATGAGTGATGAATGAAAAAAAAAATCACTGCCAAAATATGCGATATAAGAAAATATGCGATTTCATGTTGAGGAAGTGAAAGAAAACCAATGAGCAATCCAAAAAAAAGATATTCACCGTAAATTCAAAAAAAAAATGAATATGCAACAAACCAAAATACAAAACCAAGTGATTAAAGTACACAAAGAGGACATTTGGAAAGTATGAAAACATAAAAATTAAAAATTAAAAGGGTGAAGAGAAATGTTGAAGAGTAATTGGCATTATAATGGGGCGTATGCCGGTTGATTGAATGATTTGTGAATCAAGGGAGGGGAGTGCCAGTGGTGGTTCAGGATCCTCTTCTTCATAAAGATCATTCCACTCATCCTTTAAATCAGCTAGAATATTGTGGAGTATTACGCAAGTCAAGATCCAATGATTTTCAGTTTTGATCTCCAATTTTTTTTGAAATTGGATTCTGAGCTCCGGAAGACTAGAAAATCGTCCCTTTAAAATACCTATAGCATGTTCAATTCTTACTCTTGATTGTGCAAGGTGATAATTAAATTTAGTTTTGGGGTCATTTTCTGAAGTTGCACCACGGAAAGCAGGTATAATGTACTTTCCACTTGCATATGCTGAGTCTGCAAGGAGGTACTGAGATTCGTCAAAGTATGATTCAGGGGATTGAGAAATCCTCATTCTTTGGAAGACAGAAGAGTCATGACATGATCCAGGGCAGCCACTGTGAAAAGCAATAAATTTTTTATTGACATCGCATACAAGTTGAACGGCAATAGAGTATCTAGAAAGAAGATAAAAAGTTAGATTGTGAAAGATGAGAACTTGGAGAATATTTTGAAGAAACCTTTTTTTGCGATCAAAATAATGGTTGCCATCATGAGCAGGCTTTTGAGTCAAAGGGATGGTTGTGCCATCAACAAAACCTATACAGCCAGGGAAACCTTCAGCTTGCATTACTTGAGAGGATTCAAGTCGCTGTTCTGGAGTTGGCCAAGCAAGAGTTTGAGACTTGAGGGAAAGGATAGAAATCATACAGCGCTTGGTGTATAATATCACGGTACCATATCCTATGTTAAAGAGATTATCCAAACTTCTTACGGCAGCACCATTTCCATTTGAGCCAAAGCGACATAGAGCAACAGCAAGTTGGATGGCAGGATTACGCTGTTTGTTATGAGAATTGTTATGGAAGATAGGATGATCGGAGATGAGTTGATAAAGTTTGAAGAAAGAATCGGGAGAAGTTCTAAAAAGTTGTGTGAAGTTTAAATGAGGAATGTTGAGAATGGAGGCCAGATCATATCGGGGATCATGATAAAGATTTGGCCCCCTGGTGATGATGTAACGCTTTTTGGAAAGAAAACACATATAAGCTAAAGCATCTTTCAAATCAGAGTCAGATTTATAGTAAAGAACTAAAAGAAAAGTGATAGCATTCATTGTTGAGTGAAGTAGCTTCCTAGTAGAGAGGTGTTTCATTGTTGCCGGTGGAAGGGTTAAGTGATGAGGGAAGTGGGAATTCACCGCCAAATGTGCAGTTGGGGTGTGTAGATAGAAAAAAAACTTAAGTTTTCGCCACCAAAATTAAGTAGCATAGAGTGAGGAAATACTTAAGGATGGCATCAGCAATTATAAGTCATGTGACTTTCTTAAAAATCCATCATGGATGAGATGAGTTTGGGATCAGGAATTAGGAATGGAAATTGGGGTATAAGAGGCGGGATAATGCATTATCGTGGATTTCTTATCCACTAGCCCTGGGGCTAGTGGATAAGAATCTTCCGCAATTAATAATGTCTGATCCCGGGAAAAAAAATTCCTGATCCCTAATTGCGGATCCCTGAACATTGATACCCCCTAATTTATCCACCCTTCTTAAAAAATTTAAACAGAAATAAATTTCTGTTCAACAAGCTGAGGGGTTAAAAACCAGTACTCATAATAATTAATTATGTTTTATTTTTTTAAAGTATAATCTTTAATGCTACAGAGTTAATCTAAATACCTAAAAATTACAAATAAATAAATAAAATGTATAACTTATCATTTTTTTACTGATTTTTTTGGGTGGGCGAGTGTCAGCCTTTATGTATCCAGGACTGAGTAAAAAGTGCTTATAAGTTATGTTAAACACATGAACTATACATGGGAACAATAAAGAAGAGTACACAAATAGTATACATAAGTAAAATTATGATAATACACAAAAAATGCCATTATAACACCTTATATACACACATATATCCACCTTTTATAGGTCTTAAGTACTTAATATTAAGTTGGAATATGTTAGGGTAATGTTAAGAACCTTAGGTATAAGGCTACATAATTTTTAAGTACACTTAAAGCTGTTATATTCATTGTTTTACGCAAAAAACAAGAAATGCACTTTATTTCACTTAAAAGTTGACTATATACGCTATAAAATTGAGAATATCAAAAATGCACTTTAAAAGATCAATTGGGCTCATTGAGGACTATTGATTTGGCTATTTAAATGCATAAAAATAACACTTTTAAAATTTGGTGTTTTTTATGCCAGAAATGGCTTCTGTGTACTGGCCACATACTGCCTGCTTTTTTCCCGTGTGAATAGCTTCATTTTTAGCAAAGTTAGCTTTTTCACACTATAATTACCCCACATTCTACGCCCACTGTGGGGAAACACACTAAAATAGGCGACAGGTGCTTATTTAGTGTCCTAGCTTAATTAATAGTGCATTGACCTTGTTTATATGCACTAATTTCATTAATAACCTCATTCTTGGCATCTTATTTCATCACCACGCTTAAATTCGCCTAATTTTAGTCAAGGATTTACCCGTGCAAGAGCCTTCCAAGGACTGCATGTAGTTACCCCACATCTCACGCTCTGTTTTAAGTTTTTTAGTGGTTTCTCAGTCAATTTTGGTTATTTTTGGATGGGAATTTCACGTAGTATAATGTCAGGATTAGCCCCTCCATTTCTACAGTTAATCCCCCTTATTCTTAAGCTATTATTAACCTTAAAAAGTCTCCTTTAGTCTTTTATATTATTGTTTTATATGAATATACTCTCTTTTTGTCTTTTCTTTAATTTTGATGGATTTCCCTTATTATTACAGGATTTTTGCGATTTTTACTTGTCTAATTATGTCATGGATCACTAAGGATGTTGATGGGCAGGTCTATTAGTGGATTTGAGGCGTCATTAACTGTGTATTGGATGGTATATCAAGGGATTTATTGGGGAACTCAGTGTGTATAAAAGGAGGAGGTTTTTGGGTCTTGTTTTCTTCATTCTTTATCACTTCAATTTATCCAATATAACCAAACAAATTACAATACAAATCAATTAGTACTTTTATAAGACTTTTGAATAGTATCTGAAATTATTGAATCTATTTTTCTACCAACTAAAAAGATTGTAAGCCACATATAAGAATAGTGAAAATTATATTACTGAAACCTTTATTCTGAATTATATTTTACTATTTGTTGGATTTATACTACAGTATTCATATAGGACCATTTAAATCTTCTAGAAAAAGACTTTTCAAGCTAGTTCACGTCCATTTAGTTGATCTTAGCCTGACATATATAATGGATTTGATAGAATTAATGGAAATGTGTGAACTGGATTACAACAGTAAGTAATTTATATTTTCACTGCTTAAAGATCAAATACTAATGATTAAAAATCTTAAATCAACCTTTTAAATTATTTAATATTTAAGGGGACAGAGTTCCACAACAAATAAAATTATTTTGTAGTTTAAAATATTTTAAGTAATGTAAGTGATTGGCTGAAGGGGATTACCCAAGACCTTTTTATAGACAAGAGGTCCTCTGAAGCACCACAAATTTGTATATACAAAATAATAATAAAATGAAACAAGAATATATAAAAATATAATTGAAACCTGGTTATTGAGAGAAAATTATGAAACAAGGAATTAAACCCACAATTAAGAACTAATTTTTTCCCATCCTGCATTCCCAACCTAGTTAATAAAAATAGTGAGTAACTACACAAATCTGTAACATGGGAAACTGTGAGTAATATATCCAAAATAGGTATTATAATGATTTTTAAGTATTTTTATTGATCCAATATAATCATACCATTTTTACGCACTTAATTATATTATCAATTTAAGCCAAAAACTGAAATTAGTACTTGTATTAACTATTCCATTTTAGTAATAAGTAACCTTTGTGAAACAAGTAATTAATCTAATTAAAAATAATTAAAATTAAGCATTTAATTTATTTTATTAAGTAAGTATTTTCACTTGTTTAATTAAATATTTTTTAAAGCAGTTAAGGGTCAAAAAAGCGCCCAATATTTATTTATTATAAAATATGAGAATATGGATTTAATATATAATTTTAATTTATTAAATTTTAATTCCATTATAATTTTAATTTTTCAATTTTAATTATATTATAGATTTTTAATTTATTAATTATTAATTTATTAATATTAAATACATAAAAATATGCCATGATTTATAGAATATGATATATATTATGTTTGATGTAAGTGTACAAATAATTTACTTAATAATAAAATTAATATAATACTTACTTTAAAAATGTTTATATAATTTTATTATGTAATATAATATTATTTTAAATGCATAAAATACATCACTTTATTCCCTCCAATAAAAGATTTTACATTTTACTGGGCTCCTGAGAAATACTGGCTGACATCTTCTCTCTTCTTTTTTGTCTCTTTCAACAATTTGGTCAAGATCTTTGCCAGATCCTTAATTTTAAGTGCGGATGCACATTTAATCTGGGAGTTTCTTTTCTCTTGTAGTTCTATTTTTTTCTCTCTTTCCTTTTTTTCTTTTTTTTCTTTTTTCTTCTCTCTTCTATCCTCTTTCAATTTAAAATCATCTAATAATAGTAATAATTAAAAAAAGAAAAAAAACAAACAACAGCAAATTAAATCATGGCTTCCAACAAAACCTCAACTCCAGAGCCAGGGGACCTTCCACCACATCAATTGAACACAAATACTCAAGCCTCAATGTCAGAAACCAACCAACTAATAGCCAGACAATCTTCAACAATTTTACCCCTCCCAACATTGACGTCCACCATAGAGTCTACAGCCCCCCTACCTCCGTTGCAGAAAAACTTGGGTTTCTGGGATTGAAAATAATGAATACACATTGCTCAATCAATTGCTAATTCCAAAAATAAATTTAAGTTGTGGAATAATATACTAAAAACCAATGGATCCAATTTTGATTCATGGTTCAGCAGTGTCAATATAACTCTGGACAAATACATTTACAACAGCCTATACCTCCTATGTGCTTCCTCAGAAACCTATTCATCAAAAGAAAACATTTCTCAGACAATAGTTCTCAATTCTATAGCACCTGAAATCTGATCACTGTTTATAGATGCCAAACCAGTATCTGTCCTCTACCAAGAACTCAATTTGTGTTTCAATGTCCCAAGCAAAGCATCTCAATTACATTCCTGGGAGCATTTTTCTAGACTTAGCCTCAGAGATTCTGCCAACCCTACTCTCATAATAAGAAAATTTAAAGAATGTGTTAACAAATTGAAGAATCACATTCCACGTATCAATTAAGTACAGTCTTGGGTATTCTCCTCTAACAGGCTATCAAGAGTTACCCTTTATTTTATGAAAAGGTTCTTGAGGACCAAGAAATCAGAATCAAATGTTCTGGCGAATATTCTTCAAACATAGAGCTTCAACAAGTAATAGAAAATGTATGGGAGAATCTCAGGGTTGGAAAAGAGGAGACCTCAATTTGGGAAATTTCCCTGCTACCCTCACTGAAAGAATGCCACTTGCCAAATCACAGCCATCGCCTGTACAAGGCCATCTAGTTTCTTCCTTTTGCTTCCTTGTTCCTCCCCATCTTCACAACCTTTAGGGATGTTGGAGCAACAAAGAACTTCAAAAACATTATTGATTTCACCAAGTCCTTCCCATGTCTTGAGACATCAGGTAGCAATTTCTCTGAGTGGCACAGTAATGTCATGGCTCTGGTAAAATATTATGTTGGCACAAGAGCTTACGCAGTGAATGATAAACCTGGTCCTGATGATTTTGAAGAAAGATTCACACATTTTATTTTTTCACTTGATTTCTAGTGATTTGCACCATGAAATTTCAACAGATTGGAAGGCACATCAGACCTATCTTTACATTTCCAACAAATTCACTAGATCCAATCATACATCAATCATGACGGCTATCTTTAGTTTCATTAATTTGAAAAAAACTAAATTTATGTCACATAATGAATATTTAGAAGCATTTAACAAGCTCTTTGACGTAATTGAACATAAGGGTATTGTGTTTGATCAGAAAGTTTTCAAAGCTCTAATGCCCCATGCTTTACTACCTTTATCACTAAAAGATCTATATGATTACTTATGTTTTGCTCTCAATAATTTTCTTGACTCAAAATATGTTACTTTTGAAGATTTTTGCCAACTCATTCCAAATCTCACCCAGAAGAGAGCCAATTAAGAAGGCATTTTATCATCTACTGCTACTCACTTTTGAACCCTCTCTTCACACTACAACTCAACTTCAGAGGAAGACTGACTCTTCCAGGCCTCCTGGTGCATGTCCCACTTGTAATGAATGCCATTCCACTGCTCATGTTGTGGCTCATTGTCCATATAATCCTCATTCTGTGAATTTCTCAGCTAAACTATACATTATGTGTGAACATGCAACTGCTTTTGCTTCTGATCCCAAAGCAAGAAACAAAAAGGTCTATATTCCCTACAAATTCCCACATAGTGGCCCCATTTGTCCCAGAGATGTTCAAATTGAAGCTAATGAGATCACTATCTTTGAAAAAAAAAATTGAGGTGCTGTATGAAATGGTTGAACATATTGATCTGAATAGTGCTGAATGGTCCCCTGAGGAAATCGCGGCCAACTATGCTATATTGGACAGTTGAGAAATTCATCATGTCACTGGAAATGTGAGCCTTATAAAAAACTTCTGACTTCTTAAAAATCAAATCCTAGTCAAAATGGCCACTAAAAGTCCTTCTTCCTTCATCACTGGCATAGGAGATTTAAAAATTAAAGGGAATGGTAAAATTGTCACTATTACCAATTTCTTCTATTTTCCAGATGTTAGGAATACTCTTATTTATTTATCTTATTTAGTGATCTGTGGTTTCTGTTTTGATTTGTGTTCTGAAAATAAAAATTTAGGGATTTATTTGAAAGAAGATTTGATTATGACTGGCCGGGTAGAGAATACCAGAAGACTATGGGTATTGGATTTAATTAGTCTTAGTACTTGCAATCCAAATGATATTCCCTCTTATTGCTACACCTTGCACCCTTTTCTACTTTGCACTGTTAAAAAGTATCATCATATCAACTGTCCACTTGCAGCCAAAGGTTCCGTAATGGACTGGCATAGAAGACTAGGACATATCAGAATTGACACCATCAGAAAAATCATCAATGCAGGTATGGGCACTGGTTTACCATTATCAATGCCTTCTGGTAAGATTGATTGTGAAGATTGTTTAATTTCAAAGAGCACTAAGAAACCATCAGCCAACCGTGAATCAAAGCCAGAATCCCTAATGAGCTTAATTATTGGAGATCTTGTTGTTCCCATGGATCCCACTATTCATGGTGCTAGGTGGGCAGAAATTTTCAGGGAAAGCTTGACTTCCTATGGTGAGCTATTTTTACTGAATTTCAAATCTGAGGCAACTTCTTGTAATGTTTCTTTCTATAAAAAATTAGAGAATATAAATGGGAGGAGGCTTCAAGTTTTACGCACTGATGGAGGGGCAAATCACAGCAATAAGATGGCACAGATCTTGGCCAATATTGGAGCTACTCATGAAGTCACATGCCCTTACTATCGCAAGCAGAATGGAACAGCTGAAAGATTCAACAGAAAAGTTGGTTACATTGTAAGAACAATACTCCTTTCAAGAGAACTACCTGAATAATTCTGTGGATTGGCATACAAGTGGGAGGCTCATGTTAACAACCATGTTCCTAATGTTAAAACAGGTGATAAAACTCCTATACAGCTGATGTACAATGTAAACCTAAACGACTCCAACTTTTGGATCTTTGGTGAAACAGCTTTTGTTCACATTCACAAGGAAACACACCAAAAACTAGATCAATGTGCCTTGATTTTTAAGTGTGTAGGTTACTCCTCAAATAATTCTGGTTGTCTTTTTTGGCATGAAGAGTCAAAAACCTTTTTTGAGTCTTCCATAGCTGTTCTCCCTGGTGACCAACTCCCTGCCCACAAAGCTTCTTATCAACCATCACCACCAAAGGGCTCCCTGGATCATATCCTAAACAATATCAAACTAGGTGATTTCAAGGATGAAAAATTTCTTCCTTCTCAAGAAAAGTCCATACAAGACTCTGTGAATAAAAGTTTGTCCCAATCATTCATTATCCCCAGAAGCCATTTTCAAGCTATTCTCTCACCTGACAGCTGTAAGTGGGACCAAGAATGCAAAAGGGAACTTTTGAACATGAAAGATATGGATTTTTGGTATAAAGAAAAGCTTCCCCCAGGCTTCAAACTCACCAATGCAAAATGGGTCTTTGCCATCAAAAATCCTTCATCCAAATCACCAACCTACAAAGCAAGATATGTGGCCAAAGGTTTTTTACAGCAGTATGGTATTTATTTCACTGACACATTTGCTCCCACTGCTACCTTTGCTTCTCAATGTATTCTTCTTAAACTTGTGGTTATCAAAAATGGCCTGTCAAATCTTTTGATGTCACCACTGATTACCTTCACAGTCCAATTGATGAAGCAATTTGGGTACGTCCTCCTGAAGGTTACCAGCTACAAGACATTGGCAATTGTCACTGGACAACCTATGCACAAGGTCAAGGGTGTTCCTGGAATTGAGATGGAGGGAGGAGTTTAGAAACTTCTTCAATGCACAGAGGAAATGTTTGAGGAAGTGATTTGAAGATGACTTGAAGGAATAGCTACTGCTTTGAGATATGTTTGAGAAGAATTCTAATATAATTTAAAGGTAATGTTAAAATTCTTAAAATCTCACAATGGGTTGGAAACTCAATAATCAAAGATTTAGGATTTAGAAATGATTATTGAGAAAATAAGGAAAGATACAATAATAATGATTTAACCTAAAGTTTTACCACTATTAATTATATATACATTTTATAATTTAATTCTAAAGAATGTTGAACCAAAATCCAACCCCTTTTATATCCTTTACTCTTCCTCGCATTGACCTCATACCCATCCACTATTCCGCACACCACAGACCTTTAAAAAAATACACCCGTTACACCTGGACCCTCCCCACTAACATCTGTCAACCCTTTAATCCTCCACTAACCATTCCGTCCATTCTCACTACCCCTTTTAATAATCCACAGACATTTAATAAAACTTTTAGCGTACTATTACATTGACTATTGCGCTGTGCATCGCTTTATGAGGAAAAGACTGAGACACGCTATTGAGAGATTGACTAATTTAGATTTAGAGTTTAGACTAGTGCGGTTGAATAGTTAGTACACAAAGGAAAGTCGCAGTTGCTATGTAGAATTGCTTTCTGCGCTTCGAGTATGGATTTAGACCTCTGTATTATTGATTTAATGAGCTGCTTTTGCCTCAAGTGTCACGTGGCGCGTGACAGCAATGCTCTAAATTTTAAAACGGCCCTCTATGGCACCAAGCAAGCAGCAAGATTTTGGTGGCTCCACATTGCTAGCAAATTGGATGCTCTAGGGTATAAGGCAAGTCAATATGATGAGAGTTTCTATGTTCTTAGAAAAAAGGGATGTGTGGGTGTGATTTGGATACATGTTGTTGATGGTATAGTGACTGGAAGTAGAGAGAAAGTATTGAAGGAATTGGAGGATGGTTTGGATGGTAGCTTGAAGGTAAAGTGGAATGATAATGTGGATGGTATTGTAGGTGTTTATGTCAAAGAAGTTCCAGAAGGTTTTGATCTGCACAATTTTCTGCTTATTGACAAGATTATGTGGACTCATAGCCCCTCTGGATTGACCACACAATCACCCTTACCAAATAATCTGGAAATCACCACAGCCAAGGATGAAGAGGTAGCTATTGATACAACTATATATCTCTCTATTCTAGGTGCTCTCAGTTATGTGGCAATAGCAACTTGACCAGACCTATCCTTCCCTGTCAACTTTTTAGCATACTTCTCATCCAAAACTACTGCCACTCACTGGATTGCTCTCAACCACCTTCTCAGATATGTTCAACACACCACCACACTCTGTCTCTACATTCATCCTGACCAAAATTCTCCACTTTAGCTCCTTTCCTTTTCTGATTCCACCTGGAACAACAAAGAATTCTCCAGAGCTGAAAGTGGACATCTCCTTCTTCTCAATTCTTGCCCTATTGTGTGGACCTCAAGACGCCAATTGATGGCTAGTGATTCATCATGCACTGCTGAATATGTGGCACTTGGTGGTGGTATGAAGGATGCCATTTGGATATCAAATCTTCTTAAAGACATATTTTCTGATATTCCCTCCATCAAAATCTTCTGTGACAACAAAGGAGCATTTTCAAATGCAAAAGATAATCCGGGGAACAAGAGGACATGGCATGCAGATAGGTGTTTTTATATTGTGAATGAACAGCTTTTCTTAAAAAAGGCAACATTGGAATGGGTTCCCACTGCTCAAATGTGTGCAGATATACTCACAAAATCACTGGGCCCATCTCTGACAATGCTTAGAAGGAAAGATGTCTGTGTGTGGTGATGGGGTTACATTTGTTTTCTTTTCTTTTTCTCTTATTTTTCTCATTTCATTTTATTTTATTTAATTTTATTTAATTTTATTTTATTTTATTTTATTTTATTTTATTTTATTTAATTTAATTTTATTTTATTTTATTTTATTTTATTTTATTTTATTTTATTTTATTTTATTTTATTTTATTTTATTTTATTTTATTTTATTTTATTTTATTTTATTTTATTTTATTTTATTTTATTTTATTTTATTTTATTTTATTTTATTTTATTTTATTTTATTTTATTTTATTTTATTTTATTTTATTTTATTTTATTTTATTTTATTTTATTTTATTTTATTTTATTTTATTTTATTTTATTTTATTTTATTTTATTTTGTTTTGTTTTATTCATTTTGGAGTTGGTCATGTTTGCATGGAGGGGATATCAGTAATATGTTTCATAACTAATTGGGGGGGGATGTTAAGTCACTAGGACTATGTACTTAGTTATGTGTGTGAATGTACATAGTCTGTAGTCGCAGCGTCCCCTGTTCTCCGGTTCTTTCCGGAGTTCTACAGGCTGACACCATGCTACAGGTAAACAATGCAATAACTAGGTTCTTTCCGGAGTTCTACAGGCTGACACCGTGCTACAGTCTGTAACATACATTACTGTATAGATTATTTTATTAATGGCTGTTTTAAGAAAGGCTGTCGCCAAAAGGCAAAATGCTCGCAAGTTCTAGACATAAACATGATGTTTGACAGAAAAATTATCCTGCTTGAACCAAAAATATGCCAAGTTTATTGGCATATGTCAGTCTTTCCGTCATGAAATTTCGAAACTTTGGTATTTTGACGAGAACCTTTCCAAAAACAGCTGTACTATAAAATACTTTGTAAAACGTAACAATCATGTCTTGTCACCGAGAAGGGGACAAGTAAGCTTAAACTGCCCCAGGACTGTAAAAGCCTGTCAAGGTAATCTGAACCTCCATTTTTGAAGCAGTCAAAATATTTTCAATCTTTCTTTTTTGTTTCATTCGCTATGAATGTCCCTTTATATCGGAAAATGATGATAAACTTTTACAAAAAAGCCTGAAACGTTGAACCAGGAAATGGGCATTAAACAAAGAAATTATGAAAATTTACGGCACGCAAGCCAGTGTTGTCAAATGTAAACCTAGCAGTCTATAAATATCAAAAAAGTTCCACAAAATGCACCTACCTTTTCCGATATAGCTGCATCTTGAGTAATATTGTGTCAAGTTGACAGTGAGGCAGCGTATTCATAGTCTGCGTAACTGTCATTTGGACCAATTTTTTTTATCATAAAATGTTATTTTCATTGGATAGTTGTGCTTTCCGCTGGTTTCTAAGCTGTCTTTTTTTCATCTTGCAAGAAAATGCTTTCGAGATCCCCCGATCAAGTAATGATTTGGAGGCAAGCAGTCATCTTCAAAAAACTATGGAAAAACAAATTGACGCCGTGCATCAATTCGATCCAAATCATCATGGCCCTTTTGATCAATTTGTTTTGTCTGAAGCTCGTGAACTCCCTCATGCAGACCAAGATACAAACAGAGATGGCAAGGAAATAAACTCTTCTCCAACCAGAAAAAAAAAACCCGACATTCTTATCTTTAGTAAGTCCCCTTTTACCCCCGACGACGCTGTCCTCATTGATTGTATACGTTGTTGAGTGTAAAATTGTACACTTTAATAAATGTTCAAACAGAATATAATTCTAGAGTGGATTTGATCCCGATAAATTTCTTGATTTCTGTTGCATTTATTCCTGAATTTTGTTGTGCCGTATACCAGCCAAATGGAATTATAGCTAGTAAAAGGGGACCGAATATCGGCATTTTGAATTGGAAAACTCAGTTTTTGAAAAGCTGGATTGCTCTGATCCAGTTAGATTGTAATGCTGCCGGTGAGCTTTAGAAGCTTGATTGGAAAAGTTGCTGAGAGTTGCTTATAAAAATTACTTCCCTTTTTAGATTATAGAAAATTTGCAGAATGTTCACCTTACTGGACTAAAGTCAATGCCATTAAACCGTTTCTTGATGCTTTTTCATCTGTCGAGAATGAAATTTCCTCAAAATTGATAGATTGTGTGTCAGAATTGAGAAAACAAACGGAAATTACAATTTTGGAATTGATTAAAAGCTATTATTGCGGCACTTCCATAACAACCTGGAAGAAAATTTATCATATGATGAGAAGACGTTTTGGGAGCAAATATAAACTAGGGCATAGTCAGTTATTCACCTTTGTTACCGCATACGAAATGTATTAAACACTGAAAACTCTAACGATAATGTTGCAGAATTAGCCATGGAAGTTTTATTGCATTTTTGCACTTCTTTAAGCAGAACGAATAATGGAGCGCTAAGCACTACTCAAAAATCAAAATATCCAGGGACTAACTCCGAAGACGAATCTGCGAGTGAGAATATTACTACTCGAAATGCAAAGGAGGCCGTTAATCCGGTGTTGTCAATCATTAAAGATTACCACGCCAGCTTGAAGAAACACCATGCTGTACTCACTGAAGTGCTTGATTCATTAGAACATCAGATGAAAAATCATTATTTCACTGGGAATTTAAATCAACCTGGCTATACGGGTGTGTATTCAACGTTATGTAACTTTTGACAACATCTCAACATCCTTAAAACCCTTTGTTTCGTAAAGGTATCTTTCATGGAAATTTCTATTATCTTTTACTGCTTCAGAAAGATATTATTAAAAAAATTTGTTCTACAAAAGCAGCGTATGCATATGTAGAAAAAATTACAACAGAAGAGTGGCATGATAAATTCCGCAGAAGTTGGTACCACTCAAATTCGCATATGGCCAGTCTGGATAGATGGCCTCAATTAACAGCCTTTCCAATGGTGGATACAACTTCTTCCAAGTTTTTCGCTTTCAAAAAATTGATAGAAGTGTGTTGGAGGACTGTGGATAACCACGCCAAGCAAAAATTTCACATTGATAACATCACACAAAATATGAAAGGCAGGATAAATATTAATTAACTTTTTTGAAATATATGACACCTGATTTTTCAAACTTTTTGTGATGGATATTGAACCTCAGATTCTATCCCCGCAACAAGAAAAATTGAGATCGATCGAATTAAAATTTACCCTCGTTATTCATTTGAAATAAAGAAAAGGGATTACAATCAAGTGGAGACTGTGTTAAAAGTTTTAAATAACTTCTTCATAACATTTTCCCAAAGAAAGTTTTCTTTTATCTTTTAAACAAATCACCGATGATTTTTAACTTTTTTCTGCTTTTGATTGAACAGCTCCTGTTTTACTTCACGGAATACTCAAATCTATATTTATTTTTAGATCTTATTGGGCCAGGCTTGGTGATAGGGAGCAAGGTAAAAAATATCAATTTCTATTTTTTGTTGAAACCTGAAAGTAGATAAATGTTGACAAATTCATATATTCTCCAGAAATTCTTAGATGTGTGTCCGTGTCACAAAACCGGAAAGTTATGGATATACTCAATCGGAAATCTGATATTTATTATTTTCACATTGAAAATATCAGCCATATAGTGGAATCGATAAAAAATATCATTTCCAACTCAGTTGATATATATCAGCTATGGTTAGAGACGTTTTCTGGTTTGATTCCTGATAAAAAAATTGAGAGATTCCACACGATTTCCAGCAGTAAGATTTTTTTTTTTTGATCTAATGGTGAATGAAATAAGGGATTTATAAATAATTTCCCACAGACAGATTTTTCATTTTAATGTATTCATGTCTGTTCCCAAGCAGCCATGATTCAAAAGCCTCTTGGGCATCAGCAATCATAAATTTTTTTAACATTTTGGTGAAGTACAAAAAGGATGGCAGTGAAGAAAGGATAAATACGCTTCGTCAAGAATGCAACTTACTCCAGGAGAGAATTGAAATTTTACAAGAAATATTATTTCATCTTTCAGCAGAAGTTTTGCTTGCTGCAATAGATGACGAAAACCTAATGTATCAGTTAAATTCATTTAGTAAAGGTCAATGACGTCTAAATTTCTTTCAAGAATTTTATAAGTAAAAAAAAAACTTACATAGTCTTATCTATACAGATCGTTACATGGATAGTTTTGGAAAAATGAAGATTGATGTGGAAGGAAATATCTCAAAACTGGGTTCAAAACTTCGTATTAGCCCTTATCATCATGAAGATTTAATAAAGAATCCATGGGTACCCGCCAGTTGTAATATTTTTTCGTTTAACATAATTCAGTTTCCTCATATTAATCCGCTTTTTACTTCTCTCTTTTTCAAGTATAACATTCTTAGCTTTTTCAGTATGAAGTCTATCTTCCCATCAGAGTTAGGATGGATCTTGTAAAGGTGGAAGGCAAGTGTCGCTTGAACACAAACACATTAACAGAGGCATTCCTCAAAAGAATTTGTAAAATTTTAGTGCGTACTTCAAGCACAAACATATTCAAAAGAGGTGAATCACAACTACTTGGAACTTGAATTGAGAAAGTGAGTTAAGCAAAACCAAGAGAACGAAATTTAAAAAATGATAAAAAAAAATGTAGATGTGGTAGGGAGGAGAATGGATAGGGGTACTAGTAGATAAGCGTCGGCTCGTACAGAAGTTAGGCAAAGATTTTTAAGATGAATTGATGGTAGCTGATGAAGTAAAAAAAGAAATTGGGACGTAGTATTTAATTTTTATGAAGTAATTAAATAATATTCTTTTAAAAGTCTATAATGTCTTATTTATCTCCCGTTGAATAGTCTATAGTAACTGAATATAATTTTATTACTATGAAATTAATTTCTAATAATAATAATAATATTTAGAACTTATTTTAAATGAAATGTATTTGACAAATTATAAAATATGGGATAAGATACCTAAAAAACAACAAATAACAACCCCTTTTATAGCCACCCAATAGGGGGCATCAAAGTTAGAAATTTGTAATAATTTAAAAGGTATTTCGCAACACAAAAATAAAGCCACAAACATGACATTGATTCTCAGTAAAAAGGTGCTTTGTAAAACAATCCGAGTTCCTTTATAAGAAAATAATGCAGTCGTGTCAATAAACGAACTGCCCTTAGAAGTGGTCTTGTGCCGCTGTTACCTTTATAAGAAAATAATGCAGTCGTGTCAATAAACGAACTGCCCTTAGAAGTGGTCTTGTGCCGCTGTTACCTATTTAATAAATGAAAAATAGTATTGAGCAAATAAAAAGAGACCGGCTGGTAATAAGGTAACAAGCTAAATACACGATTCTAACCTTTATAAGAAAATAATGCAGTCGTGTCAATAAACGAACTGCCCTTAGAAGTGGTCTTGTGCCGCTGTTACCTAAATACAATAAACTGAAAATAAGAAACAAATAAATAATACTAGAATGACTAAATCTGACCTATTTAATAAATGAAAAATAGTATTGAGCAAATAAAAAGAGACGGGCAAAAATAAAGAAAGAGGCCCAGTATTTATATTAGTGTTTCGCCCAATACAGAAAGGTATGAATGAATAGCACAGAAAGAACGCCACAAAAACATACATGTGTAACATCTACTTGTAATATGTATAAATAGAATATAATAAAATAAAAATAAACCCATAATCATTCGTTCTTACACTTTGGGGCACAATATGGAATAATTAAAAAATAATCATGGTTGATTTGGTGGAAAAAAGAGATATTTTGAAATGGAAGATTTCTAACTTTGATACCCACTAATATCAAATAAGACGTGATTTTTTGGAGTCAACAAACTAATTGATAAACTTATAATTAATTTAAAGAGCAATAAATTAAGGGCAGTTATCCAGTGACAACCTAAACTTCTAATTATAGCAATTACATGCATATTAGGGGGTATCAATGTTGACCAATCTGCAATTAAATTAATTGTGGATATAAATCATTATACCCCAATTTTCTTCCACAATTATTTTTGCTAATAATTGGGTTATTAGAAATTTGACATATCAATTTTCACCTCTATCTGACATTTTTATCCTCAATTTCTCATAACCACATCTTGGACAACATTCTGGATGTGCCAGCCTCCCTACCTTGCTATGCACTCCCATCCTGTCTATTCATTCTATCCATTCAAAACCCCTCCCCATCTCATCTGTTTGTTTCTTCTCCTTCTCATCTTCAAATATCTTAACATGTCTTTTCATCATAGATCTTCTCAAAGGCAGCCTTCCCCCAGTTTTTTTTCAAATCCCATTACTCCCTCTTTCACCCACTCAGCTGAGAAATTAAAGACCGTTCAACTAAAAAAAGATGATCATCTCATACTTATCAACTGGCTGAAAATTAAAACTAATTATGATTTGTTGTTTTGGTACTGAGAATGCAACTATAATAGGAAGTCCCCCTGCATCAAAAGTCAATGGATATCTTCAAATGGCCAATGAATTACAAAATAAGACAAAGGAAAGGATTGGTCTTTTGCCTAAACATATTTCTGAGCAATTCAAGCACTATCAAGCCAAATACAAGAAGGCTAAGACTATTTCATCTTCCATTGGTTTTGGTATAAAATTGAATGCTTAATGAAAATTTTTGATGACTAGTTTTTTTTATCTCATACATATTTCATTCCAAACTTTTTTGTAAAGTTTTTTTTTGATAGAATGTGTTAAAGCTAATAAGTCAGTTGAGGAAATTGACCACTTACTGAAAATTTTTTACAACTAGTTTTATTTATTTATTTTTCATATTTCTTAAAAAACATTTCAAGTCAAAAATTTTACACATCATATTTGAAAATTTGGCAATACCCCCCCTTCAATTTACTCTGGGAGGGGGTAAGGATTACCAAATTTTCATTTTATTTCCTAAATATTTAAGTAAATTTATCAGTGTATCTAGTATATAAGTATGATTTAATAGTATTTATTAATGGTCCTACTACTTATTCATAAATGATTTAGTGATTAAACCTCAGGGGAAGACTAATAAAATAGTTATACTCAAATAAAACTCACAATACTTTGATTTAAATGCGTGCTAGTAGTGGAAAGTAGATAAATAGAATATAGTTATAGCTTATATAATGATAATATCAAATTATAATGGCTTTATAGTATATTTCTAAATTAAAATAATTGTGTTATAATGTTTATTTGAATTGTAGTAAGTAAGTGATGTCAAATAACTGCCAAAATCCTCCCTTACTTATAACAAAATCCACTGGATTGCACAGACCTTCTTTCAGCCTGTATATCTCCAGGACTGAATAAAAAGTAATTATAAGTTATGTTAAAAACATGAACTATACATGGGAATAATAAATAAGAGTACACAAATAGTATACATAAGTAAAATTATGATAATACACAAAAAATGCCATTATAACACCTTATATACACGCATATATCCACCTTTTATAGGTCTTACGTACTTAATATTAAGTTGGAATATGTTAGGGTAATATTAAGAACCTTAAGTATAAGACTACATAATTTTTAAGTACACTTAAAGCTGTTATATTCATTGTTTTATGCAAAAAACAAGAAATGCGCTTTATTTCACTTAAAAGTTGACTATATGCGCTATAAAATTGAGAATATCAAAATTGCGCTTTGACAGATCAATTGGGCTCATTTAGAACTATTGATTTGGCTATTTAAATGCATAAAAATAACACTTTTCAAATTTGGTGTTTTTTATGCCAGAAATGGTTTCTGTGTACTGGCCACATACTGCCTGCTTTTTTCCTGTGTGAATAGCTTCATTTTTAGCAAAGTTAGCTTTTTCACACTATAATTACCCCACATTCTACGCCCACTGTGGGGAAACACACTAAAATAGGCGACAGGCGCTTATTTAGTGTCCTAGCTTAATTAATAATGCATTGACCTTGTTTATATGCACTAATTTCATTAATAACCTCACTCTTGGCACTTTATTTCATCACCACGCTTAAATTCGCCTAATTTTAGTCAAGGATTTACCTGTGCAAGCGCCTGCCAAGAACTGCATGTAGTTACCCCACATCTCACACTCTTTTTTAAGTTTTTGGGTGGTTTCTCAGTCAATTTTGGTTATTTTTGAATGGGAATTTCACGTAGTATAATGTCAGGATTAGCCCCATTATTTCTACAGTAAATCCCCCTTATTATTAAGCTATTATTAACCTTAAAAAAGACTCCTTTAGTCTTTAATATTATTGTTTTATACGCATATACTCTCTTTTTGTCTTTTTCTTTAATTTTGATGGATTTCCCTTATTATTACAGGATTTTGGCGGTTGTTACTCTTCTAATTATGTCATGGGTTACTGGGAATGTTGATGGGCATGTCTATTAGTTGTTTAGAGGCGTCATTAACTGTGTATTGGGTGGTACATTAAGGGAATCATTGGGGAACTCAGTGTGTATAAAAGGAGGAGGTTTTTGGGTTGTGTTTCTACATTCTTTATCATTACAATTTAACCAATATAACCAAATAAATTACAATAAATATCAATTAGTTCTTTTATAAGACTTTTGAATAGTATCTGAATTAAATAATCTATTTTTCTACCAACTACAAAGATTGTAAGCCATATATAAGAATAGTGAGAATTATATTACTGAGACCTTTATATTTGATTATATTTTACAACTTAGTGGATTAAAACTACAGTATTCACATAGGACCATTAAAATCTTCTAGACAACTGACTATTCAAGCTAGTTCACGTCCTTGTACTTGACCTTAGCCTGACAATTGGGGACCTTTCCTCAAGAATTCTGTTATAATCCAGTAAGTGACATTTTCAAAGAAGGTACACGTAAATAATATCCCTATAGAAATATTTGGATAATTACAACAGGTTGGGGTCACTTATATAGTGATTTCAGAAAAAGAAGCCCTGTTATATAATAAAATTGTGATATTGAATCATCAATTTTACCACTAATTTAACATATAATTGTTCTTAGTGGGAGTCTGTCAATAGACAAATTAAATTTGTGATCTTTGCAGATGATAACCAATTAAACTGATTAATTGTTTTCTTTTACAGGACTCTTAATCCCTTTTTATTGGTTTGTAAAATTCATTTAATATTTGGAAAGAATCTTACTAACAAATTTTCTTTTTTAAATATAAATACATGGCTACATCTTGTAGACCAGTTAAATCAAGTGACCACATAAAAGCATATTTGACTTTTGGCACTTAAAGATTCACTTAATACCAATAAGTAAGCAATAAATTTGTCTTCAGTGTTATTAATAAATACTGATTAAACTCCTTTTTGAAGTTTTTCAAATCTAAAACTTTCAATTCTCTAAAATTCCACGTAAAAATGTGTGACAACAATGACATTGTAAGTAATAAGGCAAAACCTTATAACTCAAGAACTAGAGCTGAAAGACCTGTTAAAGGACATCCAAATGGAGGGTCAAGAATCACCAGTAACAATAAACAACACCCCACCAATGTCCATGGAGGAAAAGGAAAAGCTCTTAAAACAAATGTCAATAAAGAAGTCCAAAAACACCTTACAAGAGCAAATTCACTCCCTCTCAACCCTACTGAATACACTAACAATAAGAGTAAACAATATGTTAGACCAGATCAACAATCTGGAGAAAAGGGCGGCACAGGGCTTTATAGAAGTCAACCAGGCTCTAGTGGATATAAGGTCTCATCAACAACCAGTGGCACCAAATACCACAGCAACACCTCCAGTCCCAGAAGAGGACCAAAAGATAACTGTAAGCAAATGGAAGTGGTATTGGTATGCCCAAAACTACAAAAGTCCTCCTCAACAGGGATCCAGCAGTCACCCTTACAGGGGAAAGCCAAGGAGAGGCAGGGGAAATGGAATAAGACCATGGTAAGTCATCCATCTTCTCAAGATCAATTATATAATCCTAACAATGAATTACTTATAGGTAATGAAATTGATAGAGAGTTATTGGATATAATTGATAAGGATTTAAAAAATTATTCATTTGAAAATAACATGTTAGACTTGTCATTACATGAGGACAATGTACATAGTTTTATTGATCACCAGGAAAATACTATTAATATAAAAATGGAATCAAATGAATTAAAAATTGACCCTGATGATGAATCTTCTGAATTGGAAACAGACAAAATTGAATATTTTCTGAAAGAAAATCCAATGGAATCAAAAATAATTAGTAAATTATTATTAAGAATTGAAAAATTGGAAGAATTCTCTAGAGAGTCCATCAATAATACAGAAAGTGTATTATTAAACATCACACAATCATTGAGTACAACAGCCAATAAGTTAAAAGTTATTGAGAATTAAAATAATGAATTGATCAATGAAAACAAAAGATTAAATTCTGAGATTAAAAATTTAGAAATTAAATTAGAACATTCTCAGAATATTATGGCCACCATTGAGGGACATGTTAAATTGTCTTTTTCAAATGTAAATGATACTTAACTCATGTACCTGTAATAAAAGATAGGTTACAAAGAGTAGAAATTGAAGTAGCTAACATTTTGAAAAATACTGAAACAATAAAGGATAATACCTCTTATGTAGGAAGAGTACCAGTTTTTATGAAACACTCTGATGATAAACCAATGATGGAACATGAACATAGTGTCATGGGCTCTGAGAATATAAAATCAGTAAAAGATGAAATCAATGATCATCTTTCTAAAGTGAGTGAATTACTCAATATTCCTCAGGTTAGGGAAGCTAAAACTAGCCAAAAGAACTGGCCTAAGTTAGATCAGTACCCTTCTTTTGACGGGGATTCAAAATCTGATTGGCAACAATTCATACAAAGAATTGATAACTTAAAATTTTCATACAAATTACCTGATGAAGAAATTACTTCAAAGTTAATATCTTTATTTACAGATGTGGCCTTATTATGGTTTGAATCTGTATTGAGTGAGGGAATTAATTACTCCTGGAATGAATGGAAGGCACTAATTGAAAGGCAATTTGGTGGCCCAAAATTTAGAATCACTCAACAAAGATTGTATGAAAGGGCCAGATATAATCCAAATGCTGGAGATAAACCCATGGTCTTCTTAATGAATTTAATAAAAATCATGAAAGCTATGGATCCAAAAATGGATTATGAAGAGTGGAAAGAAAAAATAATATACAAGTTGCCTATATCAGTTAGAGACATTATTTTAGCTAGAACTGAAACTGTCAGAGACACCTCTGGATTCATTAATATATGCAATGAGATATTATTAAACCACAAGTATGAAACCAAGTATAGTAATTACAGACAAAGTGTTGAGGTGGTAAAACCTACTACAAGTAAGTTACCAGTGGAAAAGAAAAAACCTTCAGCTCCCCTTGTCCCTAAGAGAAAAGAAAATAACACTTTTTACAAATGTAATGAACCTTGGGTTAAGGGTCACACGTGTAAGAAGAGAATAAATGTTATTGAAACCTCACAGAATTCTGAACCTAGTAATCATGAAGATGAGAATGTGGAATCTAGTGAGGATTTCAAAAGTAACATATCTTACAGTGATGATGAAAATGAGATATTTGTATTAGAACAGGATATAATGTTCCTGAATGATGCTATACCTCATACAGACACATCTTTAACTTCCATAGAGGAAGCTGAAATAATTAAAAATGTATCTCATGACACTTGCAAAATAACACCTATCAGAGCACCTATTATCATATGTGGAAAAGAAATGAATGCCATTCTTGACACTGGGGCTGCAGGTAGTGTAGTTTCACTTAATGCATTAATGAAACTTGATAGTAAGTACCAGGAAAAACTAGAACCTGTTCAGACGAAGAACTGGAGGGTTTTTGGTTCAGTATTAAATCCAATTGGCAAGTACAAAACTGCTGTATTCTTTAAATATAATAATGGATATGTTAGAGCAGTTTGTGAATTTGTAGTAATGGATAATAATAATTGTAGTGATTGGTTTATTATTGGCAATGATTTATTGACAAAATTTGGCATTAAACTAGATCCTGCAAACAGTTGTTTCACCATAGGCGTGAATGGTAAAAGAAAATTCAAAATATGTTCTGAAAATTCAGTATATGCCATTTCTCCTAGAGAAGAACAACTGCAAGGTGGAAGAACCACAAATAAAGTGGGTGAATTGGAAAATGAAATACAAAAGGCCTCTTTCAGTCCTCAACTCTCAAAAATTGAAGAAGAAAATATTTTGGGATTGATTAAATCATATCCTATGGCATTTGCTCATGGCTCAAATGAACTAGGATTGGTCAAAGACCATGAGATGAAAATCTCTCTAAGCTGTGATCTGGATAATATTCCTGGCAGCTTAAAAAAGAAACCTTACCCAGCATCTCCTGCAAAAAGGAAAGATATTGAAGACAATATAAAACTGTTGTTGGAAATGGGTATTGTTGAAAAAGTGGACACAACACCTAAGTATTGTGTCATTTCACCAGTATTAATCTCTTATGAAAAAGATAAGGCAAAATTATGCGGTGATTATAGAGCTCTGAATACATACACAGTAGATAATATTTACCCTCTACCAAGGATAGCTTCTATCCATGCTACCTTACAAGGAGCAAAATATATTTCCTGTCTGGATGGAAACAAGGGTTACCACCAGATTCCTGTGGAAAGAAATTCTCAAAATTACTTATTGATAACCACACATATGGGTATATATAAGTATGTGAGAATGCCATTTGGCCCAAAGAATTCCCCTTCAGTCTTCCAAAAATTGATGGATAGTGTCTTTCATCAGGAAATGGTTGAAGGATGGCTATTGGTCTATATTGATGACATCATAGTGTTTTCAAAAACATATGATGAACATTTAAATCACCTGAAAAGAGTCTTTCAAAAAATGGATGAAATTAATATGACTATTGCATTAAAGAAATGTAAGTTTGGATTTCAATCCTTGAAAGTACTTGGACATGTTGTATCTGGATTACAAATTTGTGTTGACCAGAATAAGGTGGCAGCAATTAAAAACATTGGGATACCTAAAAATGTAAAAGAGGTTCAAAGTTTTTTGGGTATGTGTGGATATTATAGACAATATATTAAAAATTACCAATCCATTGCAGCCCCTTTAACAACATTAATCAGGAAGAATGAAGCTTTCATTTGGAATAATGAAAGACAACACGCCTTTAATAAATTAAAGGAATGTTTAATGTCAGCTCCAATATTGGGACTGCCAGATTTCACCCTACCTTTTATCTTGTACACTGATGCAAGTTTCATAGGTTTGGGTGCTGCTTTACAGCAGAAACAGATAATAAATGGAAAATTATCTGAAGTAGTTATCTGTTATATATCCAGAAACTTAAGAAAAACAGAATTTAGGTATGGTGCCACACAACTAGAATGTTTAGCCGTGGTGTGGGCTTTGGAGAAACTTCAGTACTATCTGGAAGACCAGAAGTTTGAACTTATAATAGATTGCAGTGCAGTAAAATCATTACTAAACATGAAAACACCTAATAGGCACATGTTTAGATGGCAACTAGCTGTACAAGAGTACAGAGGAAGAATGACAATCACTCACAGAGCAGGAAAATTGCATTCAAATTTGGATTTATTATCCAGAAGTCCTTTGCCAAATGATGCTGACAACCCAGCTTATGTACCTGAAAATGAGGTTATACATATATTTGGGATTTATATAGTGGATTTAGAAGAAGAGTTTATGCAAACTATATTGGAAAATTATTCATCTGATAAAGATTTGTCTAAACTATCTACCATTCTTAATAATCCAACAAATGCCTCTATGAGTGCATTAATTAAAACCTTGCCTCCAAAGTATAAAAATGTGTTGGAAAAAGGTAAACTATTAATTGAAGATGGATATATATATTACAGGAAAAAGTTAAGCAATGTAATAGTAATACCACCTTCTATGAAAGAGTTAATGTTGAGTACTTGTCATGATGACATCTTAGGTGGTCATTTTGACTTTAACAAAACATTAACCAGAGTTAAAAATACAGCCTGGTGGATAAACATGAAAGAGGATGTACAAAAATACATTGAAACATGTGACTCTTGTCAGAAATCTAAGAGATTAACTGGGAAGAGAGCTGGGTTGTTACAACAAATAGAGCAGCCAAAAGCTACATGGGAAATTATAAACATGGATTTTGTAACTGGCTTGCCATTAGCAGGAAAAGAAAGTTTCAATTAATGCTGGGTAATAGTGGATAGATTAACAAAAATGTGTAAGTTTATCCCTACCCATAAAGAGGTATCTGCTAAAGACTTGGTGTTACTATGGTGGACTCAGATGATGAATACTGCTGGGTTCCCCAAAGCCATAATCTCTGACAGAGATCCTAAATTTACTTCAGAGTTCTGGACATCTTTGATGGAAGTATCAGGTTGTCAATTAAAATTGTCTACAGCACACCATCCACAAACTGATGGGCTGGCTGAGAGGATGATACAAACTCTAGAAGACATGATCAGAAGATATTGTGCCTTTGGATTAGAATACAAAGACAATGAGAAATTCACACATGACTGGGTAACATTAATTCCTGGCCTTGAATTTTCTTATAACAGCACAACCCATTCTGTAACAGAGAAGAAACCATTTGAACTCTGGCTGGGATACGTACCAAATACCCCAGTAAATCATTTAAATAAACTACCAAGGTTGGATATACACCCTGGCACTAAATCCTTTGTTCATATGCAACAAATGTGTAGAAAGCATGCAGAAGAATGCATCCAAAAAGCATTTGAATATGAAAAGAAAAGGTGGGATAAATCTCATAAAGAATTTGAATTTAAAAAGGGAGATGAAGTCCTCATATCAACACTACATTTTAACTTACAAGGTAATGTTAAATTAAAGGATCCCTTTGTAGGACCTTTTGTAGTAAATAAAATGGTTGGGAATAATGCAGTGGAAGTCATATTATATGCTCCATATGATAGGAAACATCCAGTTTTCCCTATCTCATTATTGAAACCTTACCATGCAAATGATCCTGACTTATTTCCAAAAAGAAGGGGAAGGCCTAAAAAGCAACCTGAAGAAATTGTGGAAAAAGCAGAGATTGAAAAAATACTCAAGAAAAGAATCCTTACTAAAGAAAAAGGAACTGAGTATTTACTAAGATTTAAAGGGAAATCAAATGAATTTGATAAATGGATACCTGACAATGAAATTTCTAATTTATCCACCCTTCTTAAAAAATTTAAACAGAAATAAATTTCTGTTCAACCAGCTGAGGGGTTAAAAAACCAGTACTAATAATATTTTATTATGTTTTATTTCTTTAAAGTTCAATCTTTAATGCTACAGATTTATTCTGAATACCTGAAAATTACAAATTAATAAAATAAAATGTATAACTTATCATTTTTTTTATTGTTTTTTTGGGTGGGCGAGTGTCAGCCTGTATATCTCCAGGACTGAGTAAAAAGTAATTATAAGTTATGTTAAACACATGAACTATACATGGGAATAATAAATAAGAGTACACAAATAGTATACATAAGTAAAATTATGATAATACACAAAAAATGCCATTATAACACCTTATATACACGCATATATCCACCTTTTATAGGTCTTATGTACTTAATATTAAGTTGGAATATGTTAGGGTAATATTAAGAACCTTAAGTATAAGGCTACATAATTTTTAAGTACACTTAAAGCTGTTATATTCATTGTTTTATGCAAAAAACAAGAAATGCGCTTTATTTCACTTAAAAGTTGACTATATGCGCTATAAAATTGAGAATATCAAAATTGCGCTTTGACAGATCAATTGGGCTCATCTAGAACTATTGATTTGGCTATTTAAATGCATAAAAATAACACTTTTCAAATTTGGTGTTTTTTATGCCAGAAATGGTTTCTGTGTACTGGCCACATACTGCCTGCTTTTTTCCCATGTGAATAGCTTCATTTTTAGCAAATTTAGCTTTTTCACACTATAATTACCCCACATTCTACGCCCACTGTGGGGAAACACACTAAAATAGGCGACAGGCGCTTATTTAGTGTCCTAGCTTAATTAGTAATGCATTGACCTTGTTTATATGCACTAATTTCATTAATAACCTCATTCTTGGCATCTTATTTCATCACCACGCTTAAATTCGCCTAATTTTAGTCAAGGATTTACCCGTGCAAGCGCCTGCCAAGAACTGCATGTAGTTACCCCACATCTCACGCTCTTTTTTAAGTTTTTGGGTGGTTTCTCAGTCAATTTTGGTTATTTTTGAATGGGAATTTCACGTAGTATAATGTCAGGATTAGCCCCATTATTTCTACAGTAAATCCCCCTTATTATTAAGCTATTATTAACCTTAAAAAATTCTCCTTTAGTCTTTAATATTATTGTTTTATACGCATATACTCTCTTTTTGTCTTTTTCTTTAATTTTGATGGATTTCCCTTATTATTACAGGATTTTGGCGGTTGTTACTCTTCTAATTATGTCATGGGTTACTGGGAATGTTGATGGGCATGTCTATTAGTTGTTTAGAGGCGTCATTAACTGTGTATTGGGTGGTACATTAAGGGAATCATTGGGGAACTCAGTGTGTATAAAAGGAGGAGGTTTTTGGGTTGTGTTTCTACATTCTTTATCATTACAATTTAACCAATATAACCAAATAAATTACAATACATATCAATTAGTGCTTTTATAAGACTTTTGAATAGTATCTGAATTAAATAATCTATTTTTCTACCAACTACAAAGATTGTAAGCCATATATAAGAATAGTGAGAATTATATTACTGAGACCTTTATATTTGATTATATTTTACAGCTTAGTGGATTAAAACTACAGTATTCATATAGGACCATTAAAATCTTCTAGACAACTGACTATTCAAGCTAGTTCACGTCCTTGTACTTGACCTTAGCCTGACACCTTCAATCCAGATGATGTCACTGCTATCCCCAGCAATTACAGCACTGTGAGGGCCCATCACCTCCCCATGGCATCCACATCAAGCAGATTCAACACCCAGACCTCAAGTAAGGACCCTCCATCACAATTAATGATAACACAGACCCATACCATAAATAGAAAATCCAGATAAAAGCAGATACCATAAAGAAACAGGTAAAATAACTCATCCAAAGAGAATATAATGAAACCCAAAGAATATAAAGGAAAAAAATGAAATTTCCAAGCTCCAATAATGTCCCCAAGCATCCATATTAACCCAGCAATGACCTCCCAACCCATAAATCCATGAAAATCCATCCAAGGAAGCAGATTAAGTTGTCCAAACTGAGTGTATGCGCCTGAAATAGATGTTTATGCTTCTGTAGGCGTTGTGAGTCCACTGGATACGTCCATATGACCTAAAATAAACATAAAAACAAAGGTTAAAGGCTATTAAGGGGCTAAAACCCACTTATATACCTAAATATACAAAATATACTGCATATTTCACTGAATATGAGATTTATGTATACATATAAGCTTATGTATGTCAATAATTACTTCATATCACTTAAGATAAGTATATTATGACTCCATTAACACCTTAATAAGTATTATTAGGCTATGGATAAGCTATTTAAGAAACTATAATTTATATAATAGAGTAATAATTATATATATATGTAATATAATCATATATATTATTATTTTAACCTTTTTTTAAGATATAAGCTTAATTTACTTAGGTTATCTTATTTTAAGTATAAGAAATACTCAGTCCTAGGGATATCTAGGCTGACACTCCCTCACCCAAAAAAAAAACAATAAAAAAAATGTTAAGACATTTTAATTAAAAGTAAGGAATGAATAAATTATTTTTAAATTTCTATAGTACATATACTGAATAAACAGTATTATTTTGATTTAAATTTTTTCAAGAGATTTTTAAGATCAGAGATTTTTTTTTCTGGAATCCACTGGTCATATTCACTTCATTTGTTTTTAAATCTTAATAGATACTCAACTCCCTTTTCTTTTGTAAGGTGTCTCTTTTTAAGTATCTTTTCAATCTCTGCCTTTTCAACTATTTCTTCAGGTTGCTGTCTATGCCTTCCTGATCTTCTTCAAAATAGAGCAGTATCATTAGAATGGTATGGTTTTATAAGAGAAATAGGAAATACTGGATGTTTTCTATCATAGGGTTCATATAGAATAACCTCAACAGCATTATTACCAACCATCTTTTTAACTACAAATGGTCCAATGAATGGATCCTTCAATTTAACATTACCATTTAAATTGAAATTTAGTGTTGAAATAAGGACTTCATCACCCTCTTTGAAAATTTGTTCTTTATGTACTTTATCCCATCTTTTCTTTTCAAACTCAAACACCTTATTTATACATTCTTGAGCATGTTTTCTGCATAATTCTTGCATCTGAAGAAAAGATTTAGTACCTGGATGGATATCCAATCTAGGTAATTTATTTAGAGTATTAGCAGGGGTATTAGGTACCTAACCCAACCATAACTCAAATGGCTTTTTGCCAGTGACAGAATGTACTGTACTATTGTATGCAAATTCTGAACCTGGTATAAGGGTTACCAAATTATGTGTGAATTTGTCATTGTCTTAAAAGTTAAGACCAAAAGCACAATATCTTCTTATCATATCTTCTAAAGTTTGTATCATTCTTTCTGCTAGCCCATCAGTTGGTGGATGGTGTGCTGTAGAAAGTTTTAATTGACCCCTTGAACCATCCATAAGTGATTTCCAGAACTCAAAAGTAAATTTAGGATCTCTGTCAGAAACTATTTCTTTGGGGAAACCTGCTGTATTTAACATTTGTTTCCACCATTAAAAAGCTAAGTCCTTTGCAGAAACTTCTTTGTGGGTAGGAATAAACTTACACATCTTTGTAAATCTATCTACAATTACCCAGCAGGAGTTATAACTCTTATGCCCTGCTATTGGAAAACCTGTTACAAAGTCCATGTTAATAATTTCCCATGGAGCTTTTGGTTGCTCAATTTGTTGTAATAAACCATCTCTTTTGCCTTTTAATCTTTTAGATTTTTGACAAGAATCACATGTCTCAACATATTTCTGAACATCTCCAGACATATTAATCCACCAAGCTGTGTTTTTTACTCTGGCTAATGTTTTATGGTAGTCAAAATGACCTGCTAATATATCATCATGACATATACTTATTATTAACTCCTTCATTGAAGGGGGAATTTCAATTACATTACTTAATTTTTTCCTGTAATATATAAAACCATCCTCAATGGAAAATTTTCCTTTTTCTAATGCCTCTTTATACTTATTTGGTAATGATTTTATTAAAACATTCATTGAAGCATTAGATGGATCATTTAATATTGTCGTGATTTTACTCAAGTCAGGATCTGAAGCATACATATCAAGAATTATTTGCATAAATTCATCCTCAAGATCTACAATATAAATGCCATAAATGTTAATAATCTCTGATTCAGGAACATAAGCAGGATTATCATCATTATTAGGCAGAGCTACTCTAGATAACAAATCTACATTAGAGTGTAAAGTTCCTGCTCTATGTGTAATAGTCATCCGTCCTCTGTATTCTTGTACAGCTAATTGCCATCTAAACATGTGTCTATTAGGAGTTTTCATGTTTAAGAGTGACTTAACTGCACTACATTCAGTTATTAACTCAAATTTTTGGCCTTCAAGGTAATAATGTAGCTTCTCAAGAGCCCATACTACATCCAAACATTCAATTTGAGTAGCACCATATTTCAATTCACTACTTCTTAGAGTACGTGAAATATAGCAAATTACTACTTCTGACATTTTTCCTTCAATAAGTTGTTTTTGATGCAAAGAAGCACCCAGACCAATAAAACTTGCATCTGTATATAATACAAAAGGCAATTGGAAATCTGGTAATCCCAAGATAGGAGCTGTCATCAAATATTCTTTCAACTTATCAAAAGCCTGTTGTCTTTCATTATTTTAAATGAAAGCTTATGATTTCTTTATCAGTGTGGTCAACGGTGCAGCAATTAACTGGTAGTTTTTTATATATTGTCTATAATAACCACACATACCAAGAAAAGATTGTACATCCTTTACATTTTGAGGAATGTTAATATTCTTTATTGCAACCAGCTTATTTTGGTCTACACATATTTGTAATCCAGATACAATATGACCAAGCACTTTTAAAGATTCAAACCCAAATTTAAATTTTTTCAATGTAAGGTTCATATTTATTTCACCCATTTTCTGAAATACCTTCTTTAAATGGATTAAGCATTGTAGACAATCCTATAGTACTAGCTATAGGCCTTGACCAAGGGAGTTGGAAAAAACCAGAGAGAAAATCCCGTGTCCCTTTAGAAAAATAGAGTGAGATTTACTTGCTAAAGCAAGTTGGTTCCTGTTTTGCTAAAGCCCCTTTTAAACACACTTGACTGCTTGATGAGCCAAGAAAGTAGTCCCCAGATAGACTACCAGACCAAAGAACTGAAATTTAGAACAAATTCCACACCAGAGACAGAAAAGATACTTGATGTAGGCTGCAAATCCACACCAGAGACAGCAATAATACTTGCTATAGCTTGCAAGACTATAACAGAGAAAACAGTTGCCAAAGTTAAGTTAAATGAAGAACTTACTTGCAACAAACACAGCCAATTGTGGCCAGAAAACAGTGAAAACTGAGTGAGGAACAATGAGATCACCTCCAGATGGTTGTATGATGATTAAGGTTGCCCCAAACTGTCTTATTCACTATGTACACACAGACCACTAACTAAGAGCCCATTTGCACCCACCAATCTGGCGCCTGTACCTGCCAAATTGCATAAAAAACCCTCCTGAAGCGCTCCTCAACCTCCTAAAACAGAGGCGGGCGGGCCGCCTGAAGCGGCCCGGCCTCCCTGAAGCCAGAAAACCAATAAAAACAACTAATCTACTTAGAAAAATTAGCTACAACTACTAAAACCTTTAAAACACAGAATTTCACTATAACAACATTGAGACATGAAATATAGAGAAAAATTAGCTCTATCCAATGGTACTAAGCACTTAACCCTAAGACTTAAGGTTAGCCCGTAAAACACGAAAAACAAAATTAAACAGCAATCTTTTATATATGAAAAATGAGGAAATGACCCCTTAAAACTCAGAATATGAAAAATGTCTTCAAGACATAAAATATAGAGAAAATCCAGGGCTATCCAATGATAGTACCCACATACCAGCAGACCCAATATCCACAGAATAAAACCAGAAAACTACCCAAATCCTTAACAGATGTCAATTAAGACATGCACAAACAGCGCCGAATCACACAACAAAGGCCCCCGCCAATGTTGGAAGACCACATCCTCACTCCAATTGAGAATGTCCACATTCTTTCTTCATCCAACCACCATGTTCAACCTTCTTCCCGATTCTGCCTCTGAAATGGGTCCTTGCCAATACTGCATCGACAATAATTTAATCTGCACCATGACACCACCTGTCCATCCATACAGAACGTCCTGCAATGTCTGCCAATCTAGAAAGAAGACCTTCCACAGACCTGGTCCACTATCTTCTGCAACAGATTCACCTCCACCTCAACCTGGCCCATCTTCTGCCAGCACCAAAAGATCTAGGCCATCAATCCTGATACCCAGATTAATCAAAAAGCTTCACCCTTCCCCAAAGAGTGCCACAACCCATAAAACAACTAGTTCCACCATCCCTGGTCCATCTGATGGTAAAGAACTTTAATTTCTTCCTTCAAATTTAAAACTGATGACTTCTCAGCTCCTCCATCTTCTGATAGTGATG
This sequence comes from Hemileia vastatrix, assembly GCA_030280995.1. Lineage (NCBI taxonomy): Eukaryota > Fungi > Basidiomycota > Pucciniomycetes > Pucciniales > Zaghouaniaceae > Hemileia > Hemileia vastatrix. The sequence goes on along the minus strand of JASXTE010000003.1, from coordinate 35,391,476 downwards.
ATAACAATGTAGGATCCATTGCACCACCAAAACCAAATCACTTGCCCACTATCAAGGCCAAGTTCCAACAACACACATCTCAACAGAAACAACTTCTGCTTCACTACTTCCAATCCACTCCTGCTAGAGATCCACAGGACATTGAGAACAGAAGACACCTCATTCACCAGTCCAAGGCTAATTCTGAACACTTCATTTCCTCTCTTGATTCCCTCTGTAATTCCACTAGTACTTGAGTTTGATTCAGAAAGAAAAATTGACCACACCCTCTATAGGATGTAACCACAAAACAACCCTCAGTTTTAAGTCTTGGGGGACCATCTTCATTTTATAGTCTTGGGGGACTCAAAAAAAACCCTCAGTTTAAAGTCTTGGGGGACTCAAAAACCTAAATCATAAACCCAGAACCAGAGATCAACCACATTAAGACACAGAGAAAAAACTAACATTCTGGGGTAATTGTAAATAGAGCTGCCAGCCCATGAATTACCCCCAAACTTGCCTTTGCTAAATTCGGAGGCTCCCCCTGTGGATACCCTCCACCAATCTTTCAAAACCAACTCCAAAAACAAAAACTCCTTCCTCAGTTTATAGTCTTGGGGGACTCACAACCCTCAGTTTAAAGTCTTGGGGGACTAACACAGTGTTCAGTTTAAAGTCTTGATGGACTAGTCTTGATAGAATCTTGAAACAAGCCAGTTTAAAGTCTTGGAGGACTCACAGAAACCAGATTTCAGTTTAAAGTCTTGATGGACTGGCGGAATTTTGCTAAAATAGACGCAGCCAATTTCATACAGACCACCCCTACAGCCAATCTGCTGAACTTCCACCTTCACTTCATCATCTACCCATCACTGACAAAAATCTCCTCCTATCCCTTTCCATCATCTATTCTCACCACAGATCATAGCTGGATCTCCTGATGTTAACCCTTCTACTCTCCCTTGCTTTACTGCTTCCAAGGACTATACATGCAAACAGTGCATCCACATTTGCAGACCTTGCACATTCACTCTTCCAACTCCTGAAGCCAAATTCTACAACAGGGCTTGTGATTCTTGCTATTTTAAAAAGAAAAGATGTGACATAGATGCCAACTACCCTATTCCTCCGCCTTCACCATCTCATAAATACATCTCTAGATCCCTAGAGCTTGGTCCTTCCTCTTCCTCTTTATCTTCAGCAGATTCCAGAAGATCCAGAAGCTCAGCTTACAGAACTCTTCCCAAAAGACCAGCCTTAGCTTCCCAAGAAACTGCTTTTATCTCCTCCAAACTAGCTCCAAAAGCTTCAAGATCAGCTCCCAGGCGGCCCGCGGGCCTCACTGGGAAGTGAAAATCCAGCTTAAAAACTCCAAAAACAACCGGAAAACATCCAAATTCTATCAATCAACAAAAACAACTCTACAAAATCAACTCCCACTGCTCCCAGAGCAATGCAGCCAACTCTTCCAAGGTCCAAAAACTTCAAATTTTCCCAAACTTCTAGGAGACCTGCCAGAGAACCCCAAGAAGAAACCAGAACACCCCACACTGCACCCAAGCAACAACTTCATCCCCAACTAAGACAAAGAAGCTACACCTCTCCTCTGTCAGCCAACTATTCTTCTGACAGTTCCATCTCTTCAAAAGATCCATCCAGAAGAGATAAATCTGCTTCCAAATCACCCTCTCCTGCTCCATCTTTTAACAACCCTGGTACTCCATCACCTGCACCTCCTACAGCTGAATCCAACAGAAATAACAACCACAACAACAACAACAATCCCACTGCTCCAACTAGGCCCCAGGAACATCAGCCTCCTAGTTCACCTTCTCAAAATCTTTCAGAGGAAGACCAAGAGAATCCATATCTTTCCCTAGTTGATCCACCCACTATGACCATCACAAAATTGTCAGAGATCCAAATTCCAGCTGCTTACAAATTTGATGAGCTTCCAATCTTTAAGTACCAAATTAATTATCTCATTTCTTCAACAAAAATAATTACTGATCCAATTTTTATTGTCTAATTGGCACCCCTCCTCCTAAATCTATTATTGGAGTTGGCCAACCTCTTGAAACTTCTTTGACCCTGGATTATGGAGACATGAAGAAACACCTAAGCACCATGTGTTCCAACATGCTAAAAGCCTTTGCCCTCCATGGACCTTTGAATGACTTTGTAAAATCCATGAGAAAGCGCCTGTTGGACGACCACTGGAAAATGTCTAGGATCATTAAGCACACCCTCCAGCACTCCATTCCTGCCTCTTCTTCTTCCTCCTCTGAACTTCCCTCTAATCCAATTCATGACCATTACAATCCCTATAATCTCTCCAGCAGGATGCACTTCAAAGAACACAGTGCTTCCCACAATCCCAACAAAAAACAAAAATGTCATCACAATCCGGACCAGCCTCCAGAAGCTTAATCATCCAGACAATGAGCTCCTGCAAAATAATTAGAACATAATAATAATATAAAACAATTAATAAAAATAATTTCAGAATTTTTTAATTTTTAATTTTTTAATTTTTAATTTTTAATTATTTTTATTTTGTATCTACTAATATACTAAAATTAAAAATTAATAAATAAAATGAAATAAAATAAAATATAAAAAATAATACAAATGGTATCCCCCAGCCAATTGATGAGCTGATCCCCTGAAACCTTACCCACATTGAAGTGCACCTTGATTTGGATACACAATTTAATATTTTAAATGAATAACAGAAAACAAAAAACAAAAAATTTAGAAATTCAGAAGATAATAAAAATAATGAAACACAGAAACACATAAAATAAATAATAAATAAAAAAAGAAAATAGAATTGCCCGGCCAATTGATGAGCCTTTCCCCACCAATGCTTGCCCACATCCAGGTGACCCTGATGTGGTAACACCCTATATTTTTGATTTTATAATTTTAAACAACCCCCATAAAAAATTAAAAGAAAAAAAGAGAAAAAAGAAAATAATCTATAACTTCTATCTAGCAAAAACATAACTGCAAAATCAAAGACAGTCCAGCTGCATAGATGGTCCAATAAGGGAAAGTCCGATCCATAGAAATGATCACTGGGTGGGCTCCCTCCAATAAGTAAAAATGATGGGAGACCACCAGTGATCCACCACCAATCTGAAAGAACCAAAGATATAGAAGCCAGTCCCAAACCAGTTTAAAGTCATAGTGGACTTGAAACCTGAATAATAAACAACAGAACTAGAATTCAACTAGGAAAAACAAAAGACTTGAAACAGACATTCTGGGGTAATTGCTCTACAGAGCAGCCAGCTAATCAGTTACCCCCACACTTGCCAAAAAAAAAAATCTAGAAGCGCCCCCCTGGGTACCTTCTAACAAAAACACAACATCCAACACAATAAACCAAAACCAATAAGAGTGAAGAGTCCAGCACTTGAAAACCAAAGGAAATTCCAGTTTAAAGTCATAGAGGACTAAAACCTGTGAAAAGAAACCAATACTAGGTTTCAACCAAATTAAGAGATAGGGTCGGAAACAGACAATCTGGGGTAACTGTTGATAGAGCAGCCAGCCCATCAGTTACCCCTACACTTGCCAAGATCAAATCTAGAAGCCCCACCCATGGGTAACTTCTAAAAAAAAATTTCCAAAACAAAAGTTGCTCTGCAACACCAAAAAATTCCAAAACAAAAAGAACGTTCCTTAGTTTATCCTCATTGCGGAGTCAATCTTCTTCATGCCTAGTGCCTCTGGGATAAAACTTCTTCACTTGGTCTGCAGTCAGCCTCTTTTTCAAGACTGCACCATCCAACTTTTCCAAAACATAAGAACCTCCAGACGCCTGAGATCTGACTCTGTAAGGTCCATTCAATCTGTCAGCAAACATTTTCCCCCACTGACTCTCCAAACTTCTATTATACACCAAAACCAAACAACCAGGTTTCAAGGGATTCCTGAGTCTATGAGCCAACTTCTTGTCCCAGTACTTGACTGATTGATTCCTAATCTTCATCATTCTAGAGTATGCCTTCTCCTGACATTCCTCTCTACATTCAAACTGTTGCATCCTGGCACAGAGAAAATCTTCTGTTGAGTGCACGTCATCCCAATCAATTCCAAGATAAGAGACAGCTTCAAAGTCCACTGGTAGAACGGCTCCCTGATTAAACATTAACTCATAAGGAGAATAGCCAGTTGTCCTCTTCACAGTGACCCTATCAGCAAATAACACCAAGGGTAAATAATGCCTCCACTTTTCAGCACTATCCCCACACATTTTTACCAAAGCATTCTTGATAACTAGATTTCCTCTTTCAAACATGCCTTCAGCTTCAGGATAATACAGTGTAGCCAATCTAACTTTAGAACCAACACTAGCCACAGCTTCTTAAAATTCGCCACCAAACTCTGGCCCGCCATCAACAGTGACCAACTTCATCAACCCATACCTATAAATCCACTCCTTCTTCAAAAACTCTGACACATTCTTGGCAGTCAAATTAACCAGAGGCACTGCCTTAACCCAACCAGATAAATCATCCCTAGAAATAGTCAAGTATTCATACCTGCCCTCTTTAATATGGACAGCATCCAGACTGACCCTTCCAAAAACAGTTGATTTTCCAGTAGAAAGGCCTACCTCTTTAGGTTTCAAGTGACTTCTTCTTTGACATTATTCACAAGATTGAACCCAACCCTGCACAGCCAACTTCATACCTGGCCACCAAAATCTGTCTGCTACTCTTCTATAAGTCTCCCTAAAGCCTCTATGACCAAGATCTTCATGCAAAGACTTCAAAACCAATTCTTGACCCTTCTTCTGAGTCACCACCACTTGAGGATTTGGATGCCTCCTCCTCATCAACCGCCTTCCTGACACATATAATCCAGGACTCTTCTTCTTGATTGCCAACCAAGTATCATCATCACAACTATCTGGCCTCTCCAAGGTCAACAGATATTCCACCAAAATAAAATAAAACACAGACTGACCCCAGGTCTCATCTTCAAAATCCAACAACACCACATCCAAGGGTAAAATTCTGTCATCAAAATCACCAGTATGAACATGAGCCAATTGAGCAGCCCAACCAGGACACCAATCCTTAAATTTTGGCACGTCCTTCTCTTTCCACTGAACCTTGTGAGAATCCAGTTCACTAACAAAAACACCCTTTTCCAATTTTGAGCTGTCCCAAAAAACAACCCCATTTTCATCAACAAAAACATCCTGATCAACAGAATCAAGGTCAGATCCAGCCAGTTTAGCCTCTTGGGGGAGGTCAGAAAAATCTTCAGCACCCTTTGTGCTGGCCCAAACCACTGGAACATCTTCATCAAACTCTTCAGCCTCAGAATATTCATCTGTATGTGGCCTCCTTGATAATCCATCAGGCATAGTAAAAGTTTTGCCTGGTTTGTGTACCAGGTCAAAAGAAAAATGTTGAATAAATGCCACCCACCTAGTCATTGAAGCATTTGGAAGACTAGGTGTATTGATCATCTGAACCAAAGATTTTGTATCCACCTGCAGCTCAAAATGCTGCCCCCACAAAACCGTCTGCAGCTTCTTTAAAATTTTAGCTACACCACACAATTCCAACTTAGGTTGAGAATACCTAGATTCCACCTCATTAAACACCACAGACTCATATCTTACTGGCCTGACCCTCCCAGTGTTATCCTCCTGAGACAAAACAGCACCAGCAGAAATATAACTCAAGTCCACTGCCAGATAAATTTTACCAGCACCAACACCATCATCCAACTTGTGAAGAACAATATCATCACCAACAACCTTTTTCAACTTCTGAAAATCCTCTTCACACTCTTCAGTCCATTCCCAATCTGCATCTTTTCTGGTCAATTTCCTTAAAGGTGAAATCAACAAAGAAAAATCCTTAATAAAAATCCTGACATATACATATACACCCAAAAATCCCCTGACTTCAGTAGTAATTTTAGGCCTTGGCCATGACTGAATTTTATTAATCTTCTTCATAGCCATAATCCTCCCTTCTTTACATACCACATGACCCAGAATTTCCAAAGCAGGAACACAACAACAGAATTTTGACCTTGAAATGGTCAAACCAGCCTTTTCAATTCTAAACAACGCTCTCTCTAGAGTTATTGCATATTCCCACACAAACCTCCTTATGCCAGGGTTCTCCGCTAACACCTCATTACCATAATCAGCGGATGGTCCTCTAATTCCACCATCATCAATAAAAATACCAGCATGAGTAGGAACCTCATCCTGAAAAATCCAAGCCATCTGTGCTTGATAAACTGCCACTGAATTAGTTGCTCCTTGATGCAACCGAGTGAGCTGAAATCTTCCCAATGGAGTCTCAAAAGTTGTGAGAGGCCTTGAATCCATATGAAGTTCCCTCTCATCATAACAAACCATAATATCACCCAAACCATAACACACCCCTCCAGCAAAAGCTTCAACGAAATCCTCTACACTTGGTGGCATCCCAGCATCCTTGATAGTGACTCTATTCAAGGCTCTAAGATCATGAACCACCCTCAACTTTCCATTCTGCTTTTTTACGTAGAAAACCGGACTTGAGTAGCTGGAAGTCAATTGTTCGTATAACCCAGTCCTGACTCTTTCACTAACAATCTCCACAAAATCCTCTCTAATAGCGGCTGGAATCGGAATAGGTTTGATTTGCCAAGGTTCATGAAAAACCACAGGAATCAAGTAAGGTTCCCCATAAGAGTGCTTCAATAAACCCCTTTCCTCCTCAACAAACGCCACAGCTTTTTCCCTTAGCACAATAACATGCAACAACAACTTCTTTTCTTCTTCAGACAACCACCCATCAGGACCAAAATTAACAACTTTCAACCTTCCCACGGTCACCCTAGCCGTCTCTACAAATTCTGGAGGATTCTTCACCAAAGGAGTACAGTATGGATCTCTTGACAAAGGAGGTCTCTTATAGGGTGGATTCAAGCCCACAGGAATAGGCTCATTGACAGGCCTAATCTTCTGCGCTACCTTCTTATACTTTGCGGCTCCACCTTCAATTTGAGGTATCTTCAGGAAATCTTCACCACCAGACCTGGAACAAAAACCAAGGGTTTCCCCATTGCTCACATGTGTGGCCAAGGTAATGTTTTTGAAAGTTGTAGAAGAAACCCTAGCTGTGCAAAATTGGGAGGACTTACTTTTACACCCCAATCTTGCCACTCCAAAACTTTTCCGCAAATCCACATCTTCATCCTCACTTTTAACTTCCAAATCTTCAAATCTTGATTCATCTTCTGAATCACATCTTCTAAAATTGTGCAGCTTATCCTCATGCTGGAGGCCCAAAAATTGATCTTGATGATCTTCTTTCTTCATTATCTTCAGATTTTTTTCTTGATTTTCTCGATATATCTTGAAATTTTTTCCTTCTTTTCTTGAGTTTTCTTTTGACCAACAAAAATAACCAGGGGTTTCCCCAATGCTCACAGCTGTGGCCCAGGTAATTTTTTGAAAGGTGTAGAAGATACCCTAGCGGTGCACAATTGGGAGGACTTACTTTTAGACCCCAATCTCACCGCCCCAAAACTTTTCCGCATATCTTTCAATAAAGATATATAACCAATCTTCTTCTTTGAACTTGAATTAAAAAAAATTAAGAATCTTGAGAGAGAACAGAGACTTGATAAAAAACTTGATGAATACTTGCAGAGAAGAGAAACATTAAAAAGAGAAAGTTGAAAATCCACTTGGTATATCTCCAAGGGAGCTGACCTACTACAACCTGGGATTTCCTCATCTTGGGGAGAGGCTGTAGCACTAGGGTGATCAGCCCTCATTACTCTAAAACAGACAGACTCTCAATAGAGCCAGGGCCGCACTCCAAAAAACTAGAAGTAGCAACCACTTCCTTCCTTCTCCTGCAGCAGTCCATGCACTGGCACATTGAAGATAAACCAGGCCTGGTCTCCCAACCATCCTCTCCAGGGGATGACAACCTCATGTGAAGTCTTCTTTCATCTTCACCAGTCAACTCTAAACTGATTCCCAAATCAAATTGATAACCAATTCTTGCCTGAAAATCCATCAAGAATGGCCCACCCAAAACTGCTTTTACATTACCTTTAGCAATTTAAAAATGAACCTTCCCTGAGGCTTCGCCAACATCTAACTTCACAAACTCTGAAGTTCCAACCAATTCAGTGACATGGCCACCAATCCCTCTCAAATTCCCACCAATACCAGTTTTGATGGGGAGGCCCATATGAGTTGCCTCAAACAAAGAAATCAGGTTTATCTGAGAACCTGAATCCACCAATGCCCTTTCCTCCCTGCCATTTAGAGTGACATTGACATATCCCAGAGGAGCAGAAAAATGAGTTTTCAACCCCTCACCAAAATTTTCAGCAGAATCACAAATGTATTCTACCTCACCAGAAGAAACTCTTCTCCTGGTCAACAAATTTTTCTGCCTATCAGCCAACCCTGGACTGATAAAATATAATTCCCCATAAGATAGGGAAACCTGACCCTGATTCATCCTTTCCAGGACAGAGTCCATAACATTAACTTGACCAGACACTACTGGCCTCTCAAAGTGAGCTCTTTGCTTCACCACCTTGGTCCTAGAAGATTCTTGAGGACCAGCACCACCAACAGGTTTACCATTAACAGGAACCAAAGCAGATCCCTCACCAGAACCTCTGACTCCAGAAGGCCTTGAAAATGAAGCCAAAGGGACATCCTCCTCAGAGTCAGAATCCACCTCCATTGGCATTGGCTCACCATTCATGTCCAATGCGCCAAAACTAGGGGGGCTAATGTCAGCCATACCCTTCTGCATCTTGTGCAGCTCCTCTTTGCTGTACCTCTTCCTAGCTGTACTCAGCTTAGGATCCACCTTTGAATCTTTTGGCTTTGGTTGGGCCTGAGAACTGCTGTTAGGCCTTCCCACCTTTCCTGCTTCCACATCATAAACACCAGCCAAGCATTTACCACTTGACTGTCCACCACAAGAATACAACTCCAAACCACCAAAGGAAGTAGAAAAAGAGACCTTATTGACCTCCTTCCCCTTTCCCTTTCCATCCTCATTCTCCTTACCAGAAGACTTCACTTGATCAGGAATCTCCTCAAACCTTGGCCTCCTTTTATTGAGACCTCCCCTTCTCCTGACCAAATCAACAGGAGCCTGCCCCTCACTTGGCTTAACAAATCAACCATCAGGGAACTTGAAAACCCTGCCATCAAATTCCACCTTTCCTTCAGACACATCCCTGTTCAATGCCCAACAATCATTGGACCTGTGCCCCCTCCTGATGCAATAAGAGCAGACCCAAGGATCACTCCTACCAGCCCTCCTATCAAATTCTCTAGGCTGAGAAGGTGCCTTATTGAACTTCTTAGCCTCCTGAACAAAAATATGCAGCTGCTTTGTAAGATGAGCCAACTGCTCCACCATTGGGTCCCTCTCCTGTTTGGGAACCTGCACCAAATTCTTCTCCTCCTTCTTCTCCCTAACTTCCTCTTCAGCCAAAGCCTCACTGACTTTGCTGACATACTTGGCACACCCCTCATGATAGGTGTCCACAGCCAATAACTTCAAATGGGCCTCAACAGCCTCCTTCACCTTATTCAAGGCAGGCAACTTCTGGTCCCCATTATAAAGAGTCTTCATCAATTCCTTTCTTGAAAACTCCTTCAACACATCCATCCTGACATCTCTAGCCAGGGCAGACCAAAAAAAATCCTTGTCAGAATTTTCATGTGCCAGCTCCTCCACTTCCACCAAATATTCCATCACAGGATCAAACTGTAGCAGAAACTTCCTGTAACTATGTAATTTACCAAAACCACCATAAGATTGCCATTCACTGACAACCTTTTTCAGATCCACCATAGTGAACCTGACACCCCATCTATCCACCATCTCCCTACACAACAATTTCTAATCCCTCTTCTTGTAGCCAGACATGGCCACAATCTCCTTCTCCACTGACCTATCACCAATGAAGAAGATAATCTGCTTCACCATGTCCAGGTAGGAAGCACCATCCACTCCAGAAGCAGTTTCATACTTCTCTAGAAACCACTTGACATCTTCCCCATTAAACTTGGTACCATCCCAAGTTTTAATCCTCACACATTCCCTAACCATCACAGAAGGAGGACCATCTCCCACACTGACAGTCACCACAGAAATAGCAGAACCAGAAGCCATTCCTCCAGACCAAAACACCAAAAAGAGCCAACCAAAGAAAACAGAGATTCCAAAGAACTAGAAAGTTCTACCCCACGTTGGGCGCCATAAATGTAGACAATCCTATAGTACTAGCTATAGGCCTTGACCAAGGGAGTTGGAGAAAAACCAGAGAGAAAATCCCCTGTCCCTTTAGAAAAATAGAGTGAGATTTACTTGCTAAAGTAAGTTGGTTCCTGTTTTGCTAAAGCCCCTTTTAAACACACTTGACTGCTTGATGAGCCAAGAAAGTAGTCCCCAGATAGACTACCAGACCAAAGAACTGAAATGTAGAACAAAGTCCACACCAGAGACAGCAAAGATACTTGATGTAGGCTGCAAATCCACACCAGAGACAGCAATAATACTTGCTATAGCTTGCAAGACTATAACAGAGAAAACAGTTGCCAAGGTTAAGTTAAATGAAGAACTTACTTGCAAAAATCACAGCCAATTGTGGCCAAAAAACAGTGAAAGCTGAGTGAGGAACAATGATATCACCTCCGGATGGTTGTATGATGATTAAGGTTGCCCCAAACTGTCTTATTCACTATGTACACACAGACCACTAACTAAGAGCCCATGCGCACCCACCGATCTGGCGCCTGTACCCACCAAATTGAATAAAAAACCCTCCTGAAGCGCTCCCCAACCTTCTAAAACAGAGGTGGGCGGGCTGTCTGAAGCGGCCTGGCCTCCCTGAAGCCAGAAAACCAATAAAAACAACTAATCTACTTAGAAAAATTAGCTACAACTACTAAAACCTTTAAAACACGGAATTTCACTATAACAACATTGGGACATGAAATATAGAGAAAAATTAGCTCTATCCAATGGTACTAAGCACTTAAGGTTAACCCGTAAAACATGAAAAACAAAATTAAACAGCAATCTTTTATATATGAAAAATGAGGAAATGTACCCTTAAAACTCAGAATATGAAAAATGTCTTCAAGACATAAAATATAGAGAAAAACCAGGGCTATCCAATGATAGTACCCACATACCTGCAGACCCAATATCCATGTAATAAAACCAGAAAAATACCCAAATCCTTAACAGATGTTAATTAAGACATGCACAAACAGCCACAAATCACACAACAAAGGCCCCTGCCAATGTTGGAAGACAACAGCATTCATCATATGTCTTAGAGAACACTATTATGTCATCAATGCATACCATTAACCATCCCTCAATCATTTCATTATGGAATGTTATATCCATTAACTTCTGAAATACTGATGGAGCATTTTTTGGTCCAAATGGCATCCTGACTTATTTATAAATTCCCATGTGTGTTGTTATCAACAAAAAGTTCTGTGAATTTTTTTCAACAGGAATTTTATGGTACCCTTTATTTCCATCTAAGGAACTTATATACTTAGCACCTTTAAGGGTAGAATGTATAGAGGCAATCCTTGGAAAGTGATAAATATCATCTACTGTAAATGTTTTTAATGCTCTATAATCACCGCATAGTCTTGCTTTATCTTGTTCATAAGAAATTATCACTGGTGATATTACACAATATATTGGTGTAGTTTCAACCTTTTCAAGAATTTTCATTTTTGATAACATCTTAATATTATCTTCTATGTCTTTCCTCTTCATTGGTGAAGCAGGGTAGGTTTCTTTTTAAGACTAGCAGGAATATTATCCATATCACAGGTTAAACTAATCTTCATTTCATGATCTTTTACAAGGCCAAGTTCATTTGTACCATTTGCAAAAGCCATTGGAAATGCTTTAATTAAGTCCAAAATATTATTTTTCTCAGCTTCACTTATCTGAGTGCCAAATGATGCTTTTGAAATTTCTGTTTCCAGAAGTTCCATCTCATTGGATTCTCTTCCTTTGCAAGGAATATTTGTTACTAACTCATTGTGTAAGACTGTGTTAAAAGAATTTATTTTAAATTTCCTTTTACCATTAATGCCAATTGTAAAATTGTTATTAGCAGGGTCTGATTTCACACCAAGCTTAGTCAGAATATCATTTCCAATGATAAAACAGTTACTAAAGTTAGTATTATTCATTACTACAAAGTGACAAGTTACTCTTACATAACCATGTTGATGTTTAAAGAAAACAGCAGCTTTGTATCTACCAATGGGATGTAGTACTGATCCAAAACCTCTCCAATTTTTACTTTGAAGGGGTTCAAGCTTAGACTTATATTCACTATCAATTTTCTGTAATGTATTAGTAGAAAAAACAGAACCAGCAGCTCCTGTGTCTAATACTATATCAACGTTTTCACCAGAAATGATAACTGGAACCGTGATAGGTGTCATTCTAAAGTTATCATCTTGTATATCTTTAATGATTTCAGCATCCTCAAAATTCAATAAAGATTCATTTGAGTTCATATTTAATATTGGATTTCAAAAGATGGACAAATCATCTTCCAACATACAGACTTCATTTTCATCACTATATGAGATATTGCTGTCATAATCACTTGATTCTTTAATTTTTTCAGTTTCAGTTTCAGATTCACGTTGATTTTCAACAATATTTATATTCTTCTCACATTTGTGACCTTTAACCCAAGGTTTGTTACACTTATAACAAGTATTTGTCTCATACTGTTTTGGTACTACAGGTGCAGTAGGTTTTTTCTGCTTCTCATGAAGTGTTTTTGAATTCTGATTTTTCACAGGTTCAACATTTTTTTATAAGTGGAATACCTGGCTTCATGCTTACGGTTTAGTAATATTTCATTGAAAATCACCACGGGAAATCTGGGGGTGAACTGCTAGCAGTTCCCTCTTTTTGAAACTATTAGGAATTTGTCAGGAAACTGTTGTGAAACCATCCTGAAACTGTCAGAAAGATGTTTTTAGATCTGATGAAAAAACATTGAAAAAATAAACTGTCACAGATTGAATCCAGAACAATACCTCCTTGAGCAGAGCTTAAGAACCACATTGAACATCAGTTAATCTCAGGTTTGGCAAAAGGTTGAACAACATCACTTAGCATACCTTAATATTCAAATATTAAACTTGAATATATGTTGCGTGTATGATATAGATGCATATGCATTTGAATTTGCATGGCGGATACTTATTGCATGCTAAAAATTGATGTGAATTGCCTATCCAAAGTGTATGCATAATGACTATGAAGAATAAATATGCATAAAAAATATGCATAAAAATATGCATAAAAAATATGCATAAAAATATGTATAAAAAATATGCATAGTGATTATGCATAAAAAATATGCATATTGGATATGCATAAAAATATGCATATTGAATATGCATAAAAAATATGGATATTGAATATGCATTAAAAATATGCATATTGAATATGCAAAAAAAAGGTGCATATACGTATATGAATAAAATATATTAATATGCATATAAATCTGTATAATGAATATGCATATGAATATGCATAAATATGCATAATGATTGAAAAATGCAAAAAAAATGATGCTTAACGAGTATATTTTATGCATAAATAGAAATATGCAATATGAATTCATATTGCATACAGATAACACTGGCAAACCATTTTGACCAAAACTCATACTAAATTTTCATTCTGGACTAAAGGTGTCAGCCAGGCTACTAGACTTACCCAGTGAAATAATTAATTATTTACTGGATGAAGCCGCGCCCTATCATTTTTAATTATCATTTAATTATCATTTAGTTACATTAAAATTAGTTATAATAAATTAACTAATTACAAAATGTTAAAATTAAATTAATTAATTAAATAAATAATTAAAATTAAAATTATAATTTTGTCCCTTATATTTTTCTCTAACACCGTGCTCATTTGACAGGTTGGGAAAAAATAAAATTTTATATTAAAAAATAAATACAAAGATAAAATAAGATTTAAATATTCAAATAATATTAAATATATACAAAAAAATCAAATTTCTTATTTAGGATTGACTTTTACAGTAAATATTAAAAATATTGATGTATTTCTGGCATACTCTGTAAATACATCTTTTTGATGCCTTCTTTTTAGAATAACTTTATTATTTGAAATACTCTTTCTGGAATGTTCTTTTTCTCTCTCTTTCCCTACTGTTTTTAGAATTTGTTTTCCGTGCTTTGTCTCTCCTTTGCCTATAAAAGGCCTCTCTTTTGTTGTCTTTTGATCATTCTATTTTACCAACTCATTTTATTACAACAATAACCAACTAAACACTTATTCTTATATTCTATATTATTAGTATTTACAATAGCGTAATTCTAAATTATAATTTATATTAATATTTTAAAACCTACCTCTTTTATTGAGTAAAAAATTCAGCTTTGAATTAAGAAATACGTACAAATTTGTTGAGAACCCATTAAAGCCTTTTAAATCCTCGTAGAACTACGTACCAAATCTTCTAGACAAAAAGTATACCTTGACAATTGGGAACCTTTCCGAAATATCGACGGCGCAACGTTATTTGAGGCGTAATCGAGAGGAACATCGGCGTAGAAGCACCTGTAAAGGACGAGTGGAGGCAAGAAAACGACGAACATCATACGTCACGTGATAAAAGTTTTTGCTGCGAACGGGAATCGAACCGCGCTCCAAAACTTAAGTTCATATACTGACTAAAGATCGTATATATCGTGGTAATTATTATCATTACTATTTGTGGGTTACTCTTCACTCTTCATTTGCTACGTATTTCCTTTTACTCAGCACTCTGTAAGTGGCATTAATTTGCTCATTTTGCAGGGGGAGGTGTCTGGTAATTGGAATTTAATTTTATTATTATATTTTTTTTTTATTTTTCCTGTTTGACCATAATAGAGCAATAACTGTTCTTAGTCCCAGAGGTAATAAAATAATTATATATTAATATTAATTATTATCATTTTTCAGTTGACAATTGTCCTGATTAATTTGAATTTTAATTGTTCCAGTTGACAAACTGTCCTGACAATAATATATTTTATTAAATAAAATAATTATTATAATTTTTCAGTTGACATTTGTCCTGATTAATTAATTGTTCCAGTTGACAAATTGTCCTGACAATTATATTTTTTTTTAATAAATAATTAACATTTCATTACTTCAGTTGACTTTGAGTCCTGGTAATCCAATAAATCTTTTTAAGTAATAAAATTCATATTTAAATTACTTCAGTTGACATTAAGTCCTGGTAGTTAATTAATCAGTTAAAATAATTTTTATTAATAAAGATTCATATTTGATTATTTCAGTTGACAATAAATCCTGGTAATAAATTAGTTGATTTAAATCCTGAAAATAAAAATTAATAGATATTCTAATTTATTTCTACAGTTGATTGCATTATCCTGGTTTTAAATTTTTTTTTATTAATTTTATTTAAGTTGATTTTTATCCTAATAAAAAATTTTTATTTATTTATTTTTATTTTATTTCTGTTAAATAAAAATTAAAAATAAAAGACTAATTAATTTTGTCTCTTTTCCTTCATTTCAGAAGAATCTTAAAATGACTGATCAAAGTGGTTTTACTGCACGTGAAGAAGAACTAGACTTAATTGATTATGATGAGCCTACTTCTGTAAGTTCTCCTTTAACAAGAAGAATCTCTCAAACTAATAAATCCTTGCCCCAAACAGGATGTGGAAATGGAAGAAGTAGAAATCCTAGTGGACAATACTCAGGATCAGAAACCCAGGACAAACCCACCAGAAGAGCTTCCAAGAGGCTTCAAGATAAAAAAGATGCCGTTGTCCCAGCAGATAAAGAATCTGTCAACCCACATAAAGGAGTTAAAGACAGACAGCTTAAAACTAAAGGTAAGGGTAGATGCCTTGGAAGAATGGGAGAAAAGAAAAAATACTTCTCTCCAAGAGAAAAGGAAACCTCTTCCTCCCAGGGATCAACAACAATTGGCTCCCCAATCCCAAGAGATGGTAGAAGTGTCCAAGTGGCAGTGGGACTGGCTCAACACTCAGTGGGACTACTTAGCTCAAAATCAGCATCAATTACCTCAGGTAGGTCCATCAAGGCCCACCCAGGCAAATCCCACTCCTCCCCACCCTTATCAAGGAGGCAAAAGAAGAAGGAAGCCCAATATGGTGATACCCAGCAAACCCTGGTACGTCCCTCTATTGATTCTCAAGTGCCTTTTCTGGTGGCTGACTCTGTTCCTTCAGGTAAATCTGGAAGGCAAGATGAAACCTTGAGACCTATAGAGGCTGGAAATAGTAGACAGTTATCTCATGTATCCAATCCATTACTTTTAATTGCTACCTCAATGATTAATCCTGATATGGCTGTGATTGATGAAACTCTTGACCCTGAGTTCTATGAGAGTCTAGAAAGTTACTCAGTTTCCTTATTGAGAAACACTCCGGATGTAGCAAGAATTAATGATGAGCACTTGAGAGATATTATTGCCAAGCAAAATCATATAATGAACAATATGCAATTGACTCAGAGATATAATAGTTTGTTAACTGATCAGGGTTATCAAGCATTAAAAAGTGAAGCACAGAGAGTCTCTGATGAATTGTCTCATTACAAAGCAACCCATGAAAAGAAAATTGCTTTATGGCAAAATATAAAAAATGATTTGTCTAAACTAAAAGATACTGTATCTGCCTGTTGCCAGGAGGTAGAGATAGATAAGATAAATCTGAAAAGATTGAGTGACCAGTTGTCATCTTTTCAACATAAAAATCAATTATCTTTTGCAACTGTCAATGAAAGTTTATCTAGTCTTCCAAGAATGAAAACAAGACTAACAACCATTGAAGAAACATTGAATTCATTGTTAAATGACCAAAAATATTCTGACAATTCTGTGAAGGAACATATAGTGCAGGATTCTCAACCAGTACCTGTGGCTAGTTCATCTAAAATAAAAATTGATCCAGAAATACCTGTTGATAACACTGAGTTTCCATCAAAAACTGATGATGCACCAGGATCTGCAACAGAAGGATTAAAAAATGAGATTTCAGCACAATTAGAGAAATTACAGCTGCTTCTTACTCAGAAACAAGCTAGTACTAAGGAGACTCCTTCAAATTAAAAGAATTGGCCAAAACTTGACCAGTACCCAACATTTGATGGTGATTCTTCCTCTGATTGGCAACAATTTATTTGCAGAATTGATAATTTAAAAAATTCTTACAAAATCCCAGATGAGGAAATTGTGTCCAAATTAATTTCTTTGTTCACTAATGTTTCCCTGATGTGGTATGAATCTGTTCTCCTGGATGGGAATGACTATTCATGGGAGGATTGGAAGAAATTAATTAAAGCACAATTTGGTGGCTCCAAGTTCAGAATGGCTCAACAAAGGCAGTATGAGGAAACTAGATATAGCTCTTCTACTGATAAACCTATTGAGTTTTTAATGAAACTTGTAAAAATCTTAAGGGAAATGGACCCAAATATGGAGTTTGATTTATTGAAGGACAGGATCCTCTATAAATTACCAATGTCTCTGAGAGACTTGATTGTGGCTAGGACTGAGTTCTCCAAAGAACCCTCTTCTTTCATTAATACTTGCAATGAGATACTTCTAAACAATAAGTATGATGCAAGAAGATTCATTCCTAGGACCCCTTTGGAGAAACCCTCCACTTACCAACAAAAACCTCTGGAAAAGGTTGGTAAACCTTCTGCCCCTGTTGCACCAAAGAAGTATGCAACAAACACTTGCTTCAAGTGCAACAAGCCTTGGCAGAAAGGCCATGTTTGTGACAAGAAGATAAATCTTGTGGAACAAACAGAGGAGCATGCTGATGACACAGTGGCACTGGATGATACATCAAGTGATTGTGCCAGCAATATTTCATATGAATCTCAACAAGAAATCTTGATGCTGGAAGAAGATATTCATTATTTAAATACTATTGACGTTGATAATAATGATTTATCTACAGTTGAGGATGCTGAGATCATAAAGAACATTGAGGATAACTCAATTGTTATTGCCCCTCTTAAGGCACCAGTCTTGATTAATGGAACCAGCATTGAAGTTGTTCTGGATTCTGGAGCTGGAGGAAGTGTAGTATCTGAAAGAGCACTTGCCTCAGTAGATCAAGACTATAAATCTAAACTGTTGCCTATCATTTCTGAAAATTGGAGAGGGTATGGCTCTGTTTTGTCCCCCATTGGTAAATACAAAGCCACAGTGTTTTTTAAATATAACCATGGTTTTGTAAGAGCTATTTGTGATTTTGTTGTCATGAAAAATGATAACTTGAGCAATTGGTTTATTGTAGGGAATGATATTTTAACCAAGTATGGCATAAAATTGGATCCTTCAAACCAATGTTTCACAATGGGGTTGAATGGGAAGAGAAAATTTAAAATTTCCTCCCCTAAAAAATTATTAAAACCAGAATGGAACACATGTAATTCTGTGGTTCAATATAAAGGAAGATCCACAAAGGAAATGCATGCGCTTATGTCTGAAATTGACAATGCCTCTTTTGGAGAACAACTTTCTGGTGAGGATAAAGATTCCATCATTAACTTGATAAAATCTTTTCCTATGGCCTTTGCTCATGGGTCACATGAACTGGGATTAGTTAAAGAGGAAATGAAACTTTCATTGTCTTGCCCATTAACTGATATACCACCTAGTTTAAAGAAGAAGCCTTATCCTGCTTCTCCCACAAAGAGAAAAGATATTGAAGATAATATCTCTACCCTTTTAAAAAATGAATATTATTGAAAAGGTAGTTGAAACACCTAAATATTGTGTTATCTCACCTGTCCTAATTTCTTATGAGAAAGATAAAGCCAGGTTATCTGGTGATTATAGAGCACTAAATACTTATACTGTTGATGATATATATCCTTTACCTAGAATCAGCTCTATACATGCTACTTTACAGGGTGCTAAATATATCAGCTGTTTGGATGGTAATAAGGGATATCACCAGGTACCTGTTGAGAAAAACTCTCAGAACTTTCTGATGATTGCCACTCATATGGGTATTTATAAGTATATTAGGATGCCATTTGGCCCTAAAAATGCCCCTTCTGTTTTCCAAAAAGTAATGGATAACACATTCCATCAAGAGATAATTGAAGGTTGGCTGATGGTTTATATTGATGATATCATTATATTCTCAAAAACATTTGAGGACCATCTTAAACACCTGTGTAAATTATTCCAGAAAATGGACGAAATAAATATGACACTTGCTTTGAAGAAATGTAAATTTGGTTTCCATTCTTTAAAAGTTCTTGGCCATGTTGCTTCAGGCTTACAGATATGTGTTGACCAGAACAAAGTGGCAGCCATACAACAGGTGAAAGCTCCTACAACAGTAAGAGAGCTCCAAAGTTTTTTGGGAATGTGTGGATACTATAGACAGTATATTAAAAATTACCAAGTCATAGCTTTACCCCTTACCCAATTAACTAGAAAGGATGTTGCTTTTGTCTGGAATAGTGAAAGACAAAGAGCCTTTGACACTATGAAACACTGTTTGATGTCAGCACCAATTCTTGCTTTACCTGACTTTGATCAACCATTTGTTTTGTACACTGATGCCAGTTTCATTGGTCTTGGTGCTGCCCTCCATCAAAAACAAGTGATAAATGATAAAGTTTCAGAAGTAGTAATTTGTTATATTTCAAGAACCTTGAGAAATAGTGAATTGAAATATGGTGCTACTCAATTAGAGTGTTTAGCTGTAGTATGGGCTCTAGAAAAGCTTCATTATTACCTAGATGACCAGAAATTTGAACTTGTCACTGACTGCAGTGCAGTTAAATCCCTTTTAAACTTGAAAACACCTAATAGACATATGTTTAGATGGCAGCTGGCAGTTCAAGAGTACAGAGGGAGAATGACAATTGTTCACAGAGCTGGTATTGGTCACTCAAATGTGGATATGTTATCAAGGTTACCCTTACCAAATGATGACTCAAATCCTGCATATGATCCTGAGGATGAAATTATCCATATCCATGGGATATATGTGGTTGATATGGAGGAAGAGCTATTACAGATTATTCTGGAATCATATGATAAGGACACTGACTTGAAAAAGTTATGCACCATATTAAATGATCCAAAGAATGCTTCAATACAAGCATTAATTAAAACCCTTCCACCAAAGTACCAAAAAGGGTTGGAAAAAGGAAAATTTTCAATTGATGAAGGATATCTATATTATAGAAGAAAGTTGAGTAATGTTATTGTTATTCCTCCTTCTATGAAAGAAATCATCTTGAAAATTTGTCATGATGACATATTAGCTGGACATTTTGATCTTGACAAAACAATGATCAGAATTAAGAACACTGCTTGGTGGGCTAATATGTCTGAAGACACAAAATTATATGTTGAATCCTGTGATTCATGCCAAGAATCAAAAAGATTAACTGGTAAAAGAGCAGGATTAATGCAACATATTGAACCTCCTGATGCCCCATGGCAAATAATAAACATGGATTTTGTAACAGGATTACCTATTGCTGGTAAAGACAGTTATAACTCTTGTTGGGTTATTGTGGACAGATTCACAAAAATGTGTAAATTTATCCCTACCCACAAGGATGTTTCCACTAAAGAATTAGCTTTCTTATGGTGGTCTCATATGTTTAATACTGCTGGTTTTCTTAAAGCCATAATCTCTGACAGAGACCCTAAATTTACTTCTGAATTTTGGATGTCTCTGTTGGATGTTTGTGGTTGTGATCTGAAACTTTCTACTGCCCATCACCCTCAGACTGATGGTTTAGCTGAAAGAATGATTCAGACTTTAGAGGACATGATAAGAAGATATTGTGCCTTTGGCCTTGAGTATAAAGATAATGACAGATTCACTCATGATTGGGTTACCTTACTTCCTGGGTTAGAATTTGCTTATAATAGCACTGTTCATTCTGTTACTCAAAGAAAGCCTTTTGAGCTCTGGCTTGGATATGTTCCTAATACTCCTGCCCAAATTCTCAATAACAAAATACCTAAATTGGATATACATCCTGGTGTAAAATCTTTTCTTCAAATGCAACAACTATGCAGAAATTATGCTCAAAAATGTATTGAAAAATCATTTGAATATGAGAAGAAAAGGTGGGACAAATCCCATAAAGAATACACTTTTAAAAAGGGTGATGAAGTGTTGATTTCTACAGTCCACTTCAACTTACAAGGTAATAACAAATTAAAAGATCCATTTGTTGGTCCTTTTGTTGTCAGAAGAATGATTGGAGATAATGCAGTTGAAGTTATTCTGTATTCCCCATATTACAGAAAACATCCTGTTTTTCCAATATCTCTTTTGAAACCTTACACATCCAATAGTGATTTATTCCCAAAAAGGAGGGGTAGACCAAAGAAAACCCCAAATGAAATCACTGAGACAGCAGAAATTGAAAAAATTTTAAATGACAGAATAGTCACTGCTGAGAAAGGTACAGAATACTTATTGAGATTCAAGAATAAATCATCTGAATATGATTCTTGGATACCTGGGAAGGAGATATCTAATCTTCCTACTCTACTAAAATAGTATAAAAAGAAAAAATCATAGCATTTTTTTTATTGTTTTTTTTAGAGTGAGGGAGTGTCAGCCAGGCTACTAGACTTACCCAGTGAAATAATTAATTATTTACTGGATGAAGCCGCGCCCTATCATTTTTAATTATCATTTAATTATCATTTAGTTACATTAAAATTAGTTATAATAAATTAACTATTTATAAAATGTTAAAATTAAATTAATTAATTAAATAAATAATTAAAATTAAAATTATAATTTTGTCCCTTATATTTTTCTCTAACACCGTGCTCATTTGACAGGTTGGGAAAAAATAAAATTTTATATTAAAAAATAAATACAAAGATAAAATAAGATTTAAATATTCAAATAATATTAAATATATACAAAAAAATCAAATTTCTTATTTAGGATTGACTTTTACAGTAAATATTAAAAATATTGATGTATTTCTGGCATACTCTGTAAATACATCTTTTTGACGCCTTCTTTTTAGAATAACTTTATTATTTGAAATACTCTTTCTGGAATTTTCTTTTTCTCTCTCTTTCCCTACTGTTTTTAGAATTTGTTTTCCGTGCTTTGTCTCTCCTTTGCCTATAAAAGGCCTCTCTTTTGTTGTCTTTTGATCATTCTATTTTACCAACTCATTTTATTACAACAATAACCAACTAAACACTTATTCTTATATTCTATATTATTAGTATTTACAATAGCGTAATTCTAAATTATGATTTATATTAATATTTTAAAACCTACCTCTTTTATTGAGTAAAAAATTCAGCTTTGAATTAAGAAATACGTACAAATTTGTTGAGAACCCATTAAAGCCTTTTAAATCCTCGTAGAACTACGTACCAAATCTTCTAGACAAAAAGTATACCTTGACAAAAGGTGTGAGGGAAGGAAGAAAAACAGTCCGACGTTAGAAAAATGCTACATGCACTCATTTTGTAGCAGAGCAAATGAGAAGTGCTGAATTATGGTTGGTGCCCATAATTTAGTATGATATCATAATTTTATTTAATTGTTTTCAATATTGAAAAGACTTTAGGTCGGTTGGTATGGATCTAGCTGTGCCAGGGTCTAATCTAATTATTTTAACAATTTCTTAATAATTAACGGGCTTTAATACAAAAAAAGGTTGTATTTTTTGTGGGATATTGGATATGATAAGGTCTTTTGTAAAAAAAACTTATATTGTTTAAAAATATTCCTGAATCAGATGTGGGATAATCACTACAAAAAATTGTAGTACTGTGGGCAATAAAATATATGCACAAGCAGTAAAAAAAGGACCAAGTGAACCCTTTTTGTGCAGTGGGAATCATTAGAGTGGAATTGTGGATGAAAAATATAATTCATTATTACCATTTTATTTAATCAAAAAATTTATAATATTAAAAAGAACTATTGATTAATTGGTATTTGACCTTTGTGCCTCACTCATATTTATCATTTGATTGATTTTTTTCACCATTAAGTTATTAATATTATAAGTATAGCAAAAACTCGTGTGCCAAATGCATACCGGGTGATGTTACACCTTTTATAATATTATTAAATAAAGGTAAAAAAATATGAAAATGATTTGTTTTACAAAGAATAAATTGATATCCAAAAGCAATATGAGGGATAAAAAGGTAAAATTAAAGGGATCAAATATGAAATAAAAAATTAAAGTGAAATTCCTCCCATCAAGAGCAAGTAGACATGATGGGGTGAACGCCCACCAGTGGCACTAAACTTGGACTATAATTTCTTTTTTGTAAAAATAAAAAAAAATCCACAGGAGCTTTACCAAAACTTCAGGATGACAATTTTGCCATATCAAACAACTTCTAGTGCAATTATTGAAGAAAAATTCATCTTCATTGCAATAGAGAGAATTGATCACATCAGACTGAATGTGACTAAAAGTGTCCAGCACAAGTTTGGCCGAACTTGTGCTGGACACTTTTATGATGGAGGTTAGCTAGGGTGGAATTTTTCTTCAGTTCATCTGGTATTTCTTATAAACATGTCCACTGGTATTTGATCTTTGTGCCTCACTCATATTTATCATTTGATTGATTTTTTGTCACCATTATGTTTTAATATTATAAGTATAGCAAAAACTCGTGTGCTAAATGCATACCAGGTGATGTTACACCTTTTATAATATTATTAAATAAAGGTAAAAAAATATGAAAATTATTTGTTTTCCAAAAAAAAAAAATTGATATACAAAAGCAATATGAGGGATAAAAGGTAAAATTAAAGGAATCAAATATGAAATAAAAAATTAAAATAAATATATTGCCATCAAGAGCAAGTAGACATGTTGGGGAAAATGTCCACCAGTGAGGCTAAACTTGGACTATAATTGCTTTTTTGAAAAACAAAAAAGTGCCAATCTGAGGTTTAAAAAAACTTCAGAATAACCATTTAGCCATATCAAACAACTTCTAGTTCAATGATTGAGAGAGAATTGATCACACCAGACTGCATGTGACAAAAAGTGTCCAGCACAAGTTCGGCCGAACTTGTGCTGGACACATTTATGATGGAGAGTAGCTAGGGTAGAATTTTTCTTCAGTTAATCTGGTATTTCTTATAAACATGTCCATTGGTACTTGATCTTTGTGCCTCACTCATTTATATCATTTGATTAATTTATTGTCACCATTATATTATTAATATTATAAGTATAGCAAAAACTTGTGTACCAAATGCATACCGGGTGATGTTACACCTTTTATAATATTATTAAATAAAGGTAAATAAATATGAAAATGATTTGTTTTACAAAAAATAAATTGATATACAAAAGCAATATGAGGGATAAAAAGGTAAATTTAATTTCAAAGAGATCAATTATGAAAAACAAAATACTAGTAAAATTCTTGCTCTCAAGAGCCAGTAGAAGTGTTGAAAAAAATGGGAGCCATCAGGGCTAAATTGTAATAAGTGACCTTTTTTTTAAAGATAAAAAATTATACACCTGAGGTTGGGAAGAACAACAGGTGGATGATTCAGCTAAACAAAACTGCTTGTAGTGAAGTTTAATAAAAAAATGTTTTTTGTTGCCATATAGAGAATTGATCCCATCTTACTGCACGTGACTAAAAGTGTCCAGCACAAGTTCGGCCAAACTTGTGCTGGACATTTTTTTGATGGAGAGTAGCTTGGGTGGAAATTTTCTTCAGTTGCTTCATCTTGTATTTCTCATAAACATTTCTACTGGTATTTGATCAGTCTGTATCTTTCATATTTATCATCCGATTAATATTTTATCACCATTATATTATTAATGTTATTAGTATAGCAAAAACTTGTGTGCCAAATGCATACCATGTGAAGTTATACCTTCAATAATTTCTTAAAATAGATGTAAATAAATATGGAAAGGAATAGTTTTACAAAAATTAAATTGAAATTTGAAAGTAAAAAGAGGAATAAAAGAGTAAAATAAAAGTCAAAGAGTTAAAATATGAAAAAAATACTGGTAAAATTCCTGCTATCAAGAGCCAGTAGAGGTGTTAAAGCAAATGGGAGCCATCAGGGTTTAATTGTAATAAGTGACCTTTTCTTTAAAGATAAAAAATTAAACACCTGATATTGGGCAGAACAGCAGGTGGATGATTCAGCTAAACCAAACTACTTCTAGTGAAATTTGATAAAAAAAATTTTTTGTTGCCATACAGAGAATTGATCCCATCTGACTGCACATGACCAAAAGTGTCCAGCACAAGTTCGGCCAAACTTGTGCTGGACACTTCTATGATGGAGAGCGGCTGGGGTAGAATTTTTCTTCAGTTCATCTGGTATTTCTTACAAACATGTCTACTGGTATTTTATCTTTGTGCCTCACTCATAGATATTGTTTGATTAATTTTTTGTCTTAATTATATTATTAATTATATAAGTATAGCAAAAAATTGTGTGCCAAATGCATACTGAGTGATGTTACACATTTTATAATATTATTAAAAAAATGTATAAAAATATTAAAATAATTTATTTTAAAATTTATTAATTGATATCCAAGAGCAATATGAGGAATAAAAAATTAATTTAAAGCGATCAAATATGAAAAAGAAATCCAAGTATTATTGCTAATATCAAAGGCCAGTAGAGATGTTGAAGAAAATGAGAGCCGTCAGGGATAAATTGTACTTAATTGATTGTTTTTTAAAGATAAAAAATTGTGTACCTGTGGTTTGGATGAACTCTAGGTGGATAATTCAGCTATATCAAACTACATCTAGTGAAGTTTCTTATCAAATAATTTTTTTCATTTCCATAGAGAGAATTGATCCCATCTGACTGCACCTGACCAAAAGTGTCCAGCACAAGTTCGGCCAAACTTGTGCTGGACACTTTTATGATGGAGAGTAGCTAGGGTGCAGGTCTTCTTCAGTGCAACTGTTTTTTTTAAAACATGTCAAATGGTATTTGATCTTTCTGTGTTATTCATATTTTATTATCTGATTAATTTTTTGTCATTAGAATTTTATTAATTTTATTAGTACAGAAAAAACTTGTGCGCAAAATGCATGCCATGTTATATTACACCTTTTATAATATTATTAAAAAATGTTAAAAAATATGAAAATGATTTCTTTTCCAAAATTATAAATTAATATCCAAATGTAACATGAGTGATAAAAAAGTAAAGTAAAAGAGATCAAATATGAAAAAGAAAAATTCAAGAAAAATTCCTGCCTTCAAGAGCCAGTAGAGGTGTTGAAACAAATGGGTGCCACCAGGGCTAAATTTGATAAAATTTAATTTTTTTTAAAGATAAAAATTTTTTCACCTGAGGTTTGGAAAAACTCAAGGTGGATAATTCAGCCATACCAAACTACTTCTAATGTAATTATTTAGAATTTTTTATAATTTAATTTCCACAGAGAGAATTGATCCCATCTGACTGCACCTGAACAAAAGTGTCCAGCACAAGTTCGGCCGAACTTGTGCTGGACACTTTTATGATGGAGAGTAGCTAGGGTGGAAGTGTTTCTCAGTACATCAGTTTTTGTTTTTCACATTTCTATTGGGTTTTTAACTTTTTTTATCATTCATATTTATCTTATAATTAATTTTTTGTCACCATATATATTATTAATGTTTCTAGTATAGCAAAAACCTGCATGCCAAATGCAAAATTGGTGATGTTACAACTTTAATAATATTATTATATAAAGTTAAAAAAATATGAATATGTTTAGTTTTTAAAAAAATAAATTGATATTTAAAACTAAAAAGAGTAATAAAAAAGTAAAATGAAAATAAATGGGATCAAATATGAAATAAACAATACAAGTAAATTTTTTACTATCAAGGGCCAGAAGTGGTGTTGGGACAGTTGGGGACCCCTAGGTCAAGACTTTGTCTAAACTTACTTTTATGTATAGCTAACAAATTTTGAACTGAGGTTTGGACAGACATCCAGGGGACAATTTTACAATATTAAACATTCTTTACTTCAATAATTGAGTGAAATATCATTTTTTATTGCCATAGAGAGAATTTATCTCATATGACTTCATGCAACCAAAAGTGTCCAGCACAAGTTTGGCCAAACTTGTGCTGGACACTTTTATAATTGAGAGTAGCCATACAGCAAATCTTCTTAAACTCAAAAGGGATCTCTTATAAACATTTCCACTGGAATTTGATCTTTCTGTGTCATTTAAATTTACCATTTGATTAATTTTTTGTCATCATTATATTGTTAACGTTATTACTATAGTAATAACTTGTGTGAAAAATGCATACCAGGTGGTGTTCCACCTTTAATCATATATTATTAAATAAAGGTATAAGAGTATGAAAATTATTTCTTTTAAAAATTAAAAATTGATATCCAAAGCAATATGAGCAATAAAAAAGTAAAATAAAAGGGATAAAATAAGAAAAAAAAATCTAAGGAAAATTCCCACTATCAATAACAAGTAGAGGTGTTAGATCAAATGTGCACCACCAGGGCTAAACTTGCAATATATTTTCTTTTTTGTTAAACCAAAGAAAGTGTCCTGATGAGTTTTGAAAACTCATCAGGAGGACATTTTGGCAATATCAAACTACTTATTGCGCAATGATTGAGCAAAATGTCATTTTCATTTCCATAGAGTAAATTTATCCCATCTGATCGCATGCAACCAAAAGTGTCCAGCACAAGTTTGGCCGAACTTATGCTGGACACTTTTATGATGGTTAGCATCTAGGGTGCAGGTCTTCTTCAGTTCATCAGGTATTCCTTATAAACAAATCCACTTGTATATGATCTTTCTGTGTCATTCATATTTATCATTTGATTCATTGTTTTTCACCATTATAATATTAATGTTATTAGTATTGAAAAAATTTGTAAGCCAAATGCATACTGGGAGATGCTACATCTTTCATAATCTTATTAAATAAAAGTAAAAAAATATGAAAATTATTAGTTTTACAATAAATAAATTGATATTTGAAAGCAAAAACAGGAATAAAAAAGTAAAATAAAGGTGATTAAATATGAAATTAAACATTCAAATAAAATTTCTTCCATCAAAGATAACTTGAGTTTTCAGACCAAATTTGCACCACCAGTTCTAGATTTGGAATATATTTTCTTTTTTTAAAAATTAATAAAAGTGTCCACCTGATGTTTTCCAAAAAATCAGGAGGATAGTATAGCAGTATAAAGCTACTTCTTGTGCAATGATTGAGCAAAAATTCATTTTAACTTCCATTTAGTAAATTTATCCCATCTGACTGCATGCAACCAAAAGTGTCCAGCACAAGTTTGGCCGAACTTATGCTGGACACTTTTATGATGGTGAGTATCTAGGATGCAGGTCTTCTTCAGTTCATCAGGTATTCCTTATAAACAAATCCACTTGTATATGATCTTTCTGTGTCATTCATATTTATTATTTGATTATTTTTTAGTCACCATTATATTATTAATGCATTTAGTATAGTAAAAAAATGTGTAATGAATGTACACTGGATGATTTTACAACTTTAATAATATAATATAATAAATATAAAAAAATGTGAAAGTTATCAGTTTTACCAAAATAAAATTGATATTTAAAAGCTAAAGGATAAATAAAAGGGTAAGATTAAAATTAAAGAGATCAAACATGAAATAAAGATATTAAGTATAATTTCTGCTATCATGAGCCAGTAGAGGCTTCAGAAAAAATGGGCACCATCATAGATTAACATGGATCAAATTTACTTTTTACCAAAGGAAAAAATTGTCTACCTTAGGTTTGGACAAACTTCCAGGGGAAAATTTGTCTATGTAAAACTACTTTAAGTGCAATGATGGAGTGATAATTCAGTCTCATTTCCATAAAAAGAATTGATTGCGTCTTACGGCATGCAACCAAAAGTTTCCATCACAAGTTTGGCCAAACTTGTGCTGGACACTTTTATCATGAAGAGTATCCAGGGTGCAAGTCATTTTTAATCATCTGAAATCTCTTATAAACATTTCCACTGTTATTAAATCTTTATGCCTCACTCATATTTATCAATTGATTAATTTTTTGCCACCATTATATTATTAATATTATCAGTATAGCAAAAAATTGTGTGCCAAATGAATACTGGGTGATGTTACACCTTTTATAATATTATTAAATAAAGGTAAAAAAATATGAAAATGATTTATTTTACAAAAAATAAACTTCTATCCAAAAGCAATATGAGAGGAATAAAGTAAAATAAAAGAAATCAAAGA
Source organism: Hemileia vastatrix (assembly GCA_030280995.1). NCBI lineage: Eukaryota > Fungi > Basidiomycota > Pucciniomycetes > Pucciniales > Zaghouaniaceae > Hemileia > Hemileia vastatrix. The sequence continues at coordinate 35,362,114 of JASXTE010000003.1, read as the reverse complement.
TGAAAATTAAAATCCAAGTTAAATTCCTGCCATAAACAGAAAAAAGAGATGTTGAATTAAATTAGAACAATCAGGGCTAAACTTGCACTAAATTTTCTTTTTTGTAAAAATAAAAAAAAACCACTTGAGCTTTACCAAAACTTCAGGATGAAAATTTTGCCATATCAAACTACTTCTAGTGTAATTTTATATCAAAAATTTATCTTCATTTCCATAGAGAGAATTGCTCCCATCTGACTGCACCTGACCATAAGTGTCCAGCACAAGTTCGGCCGAACTTGTGCTGGACACTTTTTTAATGTAGAGTAGCTAGGGTAGAATTTTTCTTCAGTTCATCTAGTATTTCTTACAAACATGTCTACTGGTATTTTATATTTGTTCCTCACTCATTAATATCATTTGATTAATTTTTGGTCGCCATTATATTATTAATTTGATAAGTATAGAAAAAACTCATGTGCCAAATGCATACCAGGTGATGTTATGCCATTTATAATATTATTAAATAAATGTATAAAAATATGAAAATAGTTTATTTTAAAAATTATTAATTGATATCCAAAAGCAATATTAGGAATAAAAAATTAAGTTAAAGGGATCAAATATGAAAAAAGAAATCCAAGTTATATTCCTACTATCAAAGGCCAGTAGAGGTGTTGAAGAAAATGAGAGCCATCAGGGATAAATTGTACTAAATTGGCTTTTTTTCAAAGATAAAAAATTGTGCACCTGTGGTTTGGATGAAATCTAGGTAGAAAATTTGGCTATGTAAAACTACTTCTAGTGAAGTTTTTTATCCAAAAAATTTTTTTTATTGCCATAGCAAGAATTGATCTCATATGAATGACTGCAACTGACCAAAAGTGTCCAGCACAAGTTTGGCCAAACTTGTGCTGGACACTTTTTTGATGGTGAGTATCTAGGGTGCAGCTCTTCTTCAGTGCAACTGGTATTTTTATAAAACATATCCACTGGTATTTGATCTTTCTGTTTTATTAATATTTTATCATTTGATAAATTTTTTGTCACCAGTATATTATTCTTTTTATTAGTATAGCATAAAAACATGTGCCAAATGCTAACAGGGTGATGTTAAACCTTTAATAATTTTATTAAATACAGGTAAAAAATTATGAAAATGATTTGTTTTACATATAATTAATTGATATCTAAAAGAAAAAAAAGGGATAAAAAGAAATAGGTTGAATAAAAGGGATTTTATATGAAATTTTAAATTCAAGCTAAATGCCTACTTTCAAGGCTCAGAAGAGGTGTTGGATAAAATGGGCATCATCAGGAATAAAATTTCACTTAATTTGATTTTTTGAAAAACTAAATGAAGTTTTCAACTGATTTTTTTCCAATATTTAGCTGGACACTTTATCTATATCAAATTACTTCTAGTACCATGATTGACCAAATTAAATCCTCATTTCCATATGCAGAATTGATCCCATATGGCTGGACCAGGCCAAAGGTGTCAACCACAAGTTTGAGAATTCTTCTGGTGGACACTTTTATGATGGACAGTAGTAGGGTGCAAGTCTTCTTTAGTTAATCTAGTATTCCTCATAAACATTTCCAACTTATTTTTGGCCAAAAATCAGGTGAAAAGTTTTTCCATATAAAATTACTTCTAATGCCATGATTGACTAAAAATTGATTCTCATTGCCATATAGAGAGTTGATCCCATATGACTGGATCTGGAAAAAGTGTCACCACAATTTTTGATAAACTTAAGTTTGAAAATTTTATGATGGAAAGTAATTGCAAGTCTTCTTCATTTCATCAAGTAATCCTCATAAAAATTTCCACCTGTATTTTGGCCAAACTTCAGGTGAACACTTTGTCCATATTAAATTAATTCTAGTTCCATGTTGATAAAAAAACTGATACTTATTGCCATATATAGATATTAAACTCATCAGAATGTGCCTTTCCAAAAGTGTCTACCTGAATTATGGCTAAACCTCAGTTGGACACTTTTATGATGCAGAGTAGCTAGGGCAAAAGTATTCTTCAGTTAATTTGGTATTCATAATAAATTTATCCTCCTGAAGTTTATCCTAACTTGAGGTGTACAATTTCGGAAAGCACCAGTTAGTCACTATCCATCAAAAAAGTGTTCATTAAAATTTTGGCTAAACTTGTGGTGGACCCCTTTGATCAGCCACAGTCAGATGAGATCAACTCTTTATATGGGAATGAGGATGATGTTTTGGTCAATCATGGAAATAGAAGTAGTGTGATGTGGCCAAATTACCCCCCTGAAGGTCAGAAAAACCTCAGAAGGACACTTTTTAGCAGGTAGTAACTGAGAAAAATCCATTTATCAGAAGGAAAATCTTTTATTGGATAGATGCCAAGGTTTCATACTTGTGTATTATGGTCAGTATTAATTTTGAAAGAGTCTGTCCAAGCAATTTCATTGCCCATCTTGACTCATTTTGTTTTAAATGTTTCAAACTGCGTGATACAGTGTTAAGGTGTCACATAGTATAATTAATTTCTATTACGTGCCCTCCTATGATGCCTAAATTTATAATTTAATATCTTACATAATAATTTTTTTTATATAAATTCATCAATATTTTTATTATTATCAAATTTAATAGAGCAAGTATCCTGAATTATTATATATGCATAAGCTTAGGTTAGATCAATTTGTTCTCATCAGAGGACCAAAATCAAGTTCTGGAGGATCAACTTGTGCATAATTTGGAATCAGTTGATATTCTGTCTATAATCAATCTGAGAATAAATGTAAATCTAACTCTAATTTACTTATGTTTATAAAGTATTCATAAACCTGGCATATTTAAGGGACACTCTAAATTTCAAGAGAGGGGATTGCTAGCAATTCACCCCTAGATTTCCCATGGTGAATATTAATGAAATCAAAATATTCAGTAACATTAATTGTTCTAGCTACAACAATGTATCTGAAAGATATAGCTAATTTATATATTATCTTATCTTTCTATAACTTAAAATTCATGTTAGGCTCAATGGCTTTTAATATTTTATTTAAATTCATTAAAAATACCATAAGTTTGTCACCATTCAGCGGATTTTACCTAGTTTTCTCATAAAGTCTCTGCTGAGTGAGTCTGAATTTAGAACCTCCAAATTGTTTTTCAATAATTTGTTTCCATTCAGCCCAAGAGGAATCTTTACCCTCACTCAATACAGCTTCAAACCATAATAAAGCAACATACTTAAATAAAGAAATTAATTTTGACGTTATTTCTTCATCTGGTAACTTATATGAGAATTTAAAGTTGTCAATTCTTTGAATAAAATGTTGCCAATCAGAGCTGGCTTCCCCATCATAAGTTGGGTACTGATCTATCTTAGGCCAGTTTTTCTGATTGGATTTTATCTCACTAATCTTAGGTAAATTCAACAACTCATTCACTTTTGATAAATGGTCTTGTATTTCCTCCTGTATGGATTTGTGACTTACATTTTCAGATTTGACACTACCACCAGATGGTTTTAATTGTGGTGGTATAGGGAAGGAATGAGATTCACTTTTGCCAATGAAAGGATTATTATTATATTGATTATTGATATGATTATCCTGGTTCATTAGTAGATTGGCAGTTTTAATCTCAAATTTAGTCAATCTTTGTAGCAGCTCAGAGACACTTTATGTTGTCTGGGAAAAAGATAACTTAGTTCTTGATTCAGTTTTTGTCAGTATAGTCTAGTATATAAGTATGATATAATAGTATTTATTTATGGTCCTACTACTTATTGATAAATGATTTAGTGATTAAACCTCAGGGGAAGAATAATAAAATAGTTATACTCAAATAAAACTCACAATACTTGGATTGAAATGTGTGCTAGTGATTGAAAATAGATAAATAGAATATAGTTATAGCTTATATAATGATAATATCAACTTATAAAAGGCTTTATAATATATTTTTAAATGTTAATAATTGTATTGAAGTGTTTTATTAAATTTTAGTAAGTAATTGATGATAAATAACCGTCAAAATCCCTCCTTACTTCTACCCAAATCCCCTGGAGTGCACAGACCTTCAATCCAGATGATGTCACTGCTATCCCCAGAAATTACAGCACTGTGAGGGCCCATCACCTCCCCATGGCGTCCACTTCAAACAGATTCAACACCCAGACCTCCAGTAAGGACCCTCCATCACATTTAATGATAACACAGATCTATACCACAAATAGAAAATCCAGATAAAAGCGGATACCATAAAGAAACAGGTAAAATAAGCAATCAAAAAGAGATTTAATGAAACCCAAAGCATATAAAGAAACAATTGAAATGTCCAAGCCCCCAATAACATCCCCAAGCATCCATATTAACCCATCAATGACCTCCCAACCCATAAATTGGTGAATATTCATCCAAGGAAGCAGATTAAGTTGTCCAGACTGAGTGTATGCGCCTGAAATAAATGTTTATGCTTCTGTAGGAGTTGTGAGTCCACTGGATACGTCCATATGACCAAATATAAACAGAAAAACAAAGTTTATAGGCTATTAAGGGTCTAAAACCCACTTATATACCTAAATATAAATAATATACTGCATATTTCACTGAATATGAGATTTATGTATACATATAAGCTTATGTATGTCAATAATTACTTCATATCACTTAAGATAAGTATATTATGACTCCATTAACACCTTAATAAGTATTATTAGGCTATGGATAAGCTATTTAAACTACTATAATTTATATAATAGAGTGATAATTATATATATATGTAATATAATCATATATATTATTATTTTAACCTTATTTTTAAGATATAAGCTTATTTTACTTAAGGTTATCTTATTTTAAGTATAAGAAATACTCAGTCCTAGGGATATCTAGGCTGACAGTTTTCAATAAATGTGTTTCATACAATTTTTCCAACTCACAGAGTTTGTTTGAAAGTTCATTATATTTATTACTTAATGAATCATATTTAAGAGTTAGAGACAAATTTTCATTCTCTAATTCTTTATTAAGTGTTGCCAGTTGAGAAATATTTATTGTTAAGGATGAAATTGTATCACTTGTGAGCTTAACTGTCTGTTCCTCAGAATCAGTCATTCTATTCCACAATGCTGAAACAATTCTATGGACAGTTGGATTATTATTAAAATACTCCATGTCGTCCTTCTCAATTCTCTCACTCTCTTGTGAACTTCTAATCTCACTAGTAAGTGGTGGCAACTGAGGATTTACTGTATTATAAATACTACTGTGGTTATTGACAAAAGACAATTCAGGTGTATCAACATTAAAACCTAATTCTCTTAAGTCCTCCTCTATTTTCTGCACAGATTTGACATCAATAATATTACCTACATTGTAATTATCAGCATTGTGTTAAATTTGAGAGGGTAATCTACTTACCATGGGATTTGTGTGAGCCCTTATTTTTGGCGCCTTTGTTTTCCCTTTTAGGGGTGAACTGAGGAAGTTTGATGAGGAGGAGGATCCTTGTTGCAGTTGTGACTGAACCATTGTTGATGGAACCAATCCCACTTCCATTTGTCTACCAGTATTTTCTCATGGGAGTGATGTGACCCTCCTGGGGCAGGGGGTTGCTGACTTGGCTGGCCTCCCTTTAGCTCTTCCAATGATTGGTTCATCTTCTGGAATCCTACATTGCAATAGTTCTGTAATTGCTCTACCTCCTTGAGCATGAGAGACTTTGATTCCTCCAACTTCAGTACCTGTTTTTCCAGATGGGATACTTGATCCTGTAGAGGAGGAGATGTCTTTTCTATGGTAATCTTTTTTAAGAGGGTGTCTTTTTCCTCTATTCTCATTTGCTCTTCTTGGGGTATGACTGACCCTCCATGTTTATGTCCTGGAGCAATGTTTTTGTTAGCTTTAGACCTGGTATTATAAGTTGGATTTTCACTTAAATTGTATTGAGGAGCACTCATATTGATAAGAATAACAATATATCAAGTCTAAAGAAAGGAAAATCTATTGGAATCAGTAGATTAAAAGTGTTAGAAATGTTTTTACTAATAAAAAAGCACTGGAGCTTACCCTGAATTTAAATCTTTATTTATTTAAATAAAATGTAAGAAAAATTCAAAAAAACGTTTAAAAATTAAACAATAAGTTCAAATAGACCTTTATAAGGGTGAATTAATAGCTTACCAAGCTTTACACAAATACCAATTTAATTGGGTGTTATATTGGTGACCAAATACCAAGTGAAATTGGGTTTATATTGTGTACAGTTACTCTTGTAAATACCTAATTTTTAATATAAAAAATTAGTACAATTATTATAAGGGTTCTTTTCCGCAATAACTGAGTTATGATGACCCACTAATGTGAAGAAGACCCAAATATTAGGTTTGTTTGAGTTATACTAAAGTAAAAATCATGTCCAAGGCTTATATTAAATAACAAGTAAAAACTAAGGAAAGACCCCCAATTGTAAGTGTATCTAGTATATAAGTATGATTTAATAGTATTTATTAATGGTCCTACTAATTATTAATAAATGATTTAGTGATTAAACCTCAGGGGAAGACTAATAAAATAGTTATACTCAAATAAAACTCACAATACTTGGATTTAAATGTGTGCTAGTGGTGGAAAATAGATAAATAGAATATAGTTAAAGCTTATATAATGATAATATCAAATTATAATGGCTTTATAGTATTATTCTAAATGATAATAATTTTTTTATAATGTTTATTTGAATTTTAGTAAGTAGGTGATGTCTAATAACTGCCAAAATCCTCTCTTACTTATACCAAAATCCACTGGAGTGCACAGACCTTCAATCCAGATGATGTCACTGCTATCCCCGGCAATTACAGAAATTTGAGGGCCAAGAAACTCCCCATGGCATCCACTTCAAGCAGATTCAACACCCAGACCTCAAGTAAGGACCCTCCATCAAAATTAATGATAACACAGACCCATACCATAAATAGAAAATCCAGAAAAAAGCGGATACCATAAAGAAACAGGTAAAATAACTCATCCAAAGAGAATATAAATGAAACAAATGAAATTTCCAAGCCCCCAATAACATCCCAAAGCATCCATATTAACCCATCAATGACCTCCCAACCCATAAATCCGTGAATATCCATCCAAGGAAGCAGATTAAGTTGTCCAAACTGAGTGTGTGTGCCTGAAATAGATGTTTATGCTTCTGTAGGTGTTTCGAGTCCACTGGATACGTCCATATGACCTAAAATAAGCAGAAAAACAAAGTTTATAGGCTATCAAGAGGCTGAAACCCACTTATATACCTAAATATACATAATATACTGCATATTTCACTGAATATGAGATTTATGTATACATATAAGCTTATGTATGTCAATAATTACTTAATATCACTTCAGATAAGTATATTATGGCTCCATTAACACCTTAATAAGTATTATTAGGCTATGGATAAGCTATTTAAACTACTTTAATTTATATAATAAAGTAATAATTATATATATATGTAATATAATCATATATATTATTATTTTAACCTTATTTTAAGATATAAGCTTAATGTACTTAAGGTTATCTTATTTTAAGTATAATAAATACTCAGTCCTAGGGATATCTAGGCTGAAAAAATTAATTAAAAAAGATAATCAACCAAGTAAAGGAATCCTAAATACTATCTGCCAATGATTACATGAGAAAAGTCAAAGAAATCATATGACAAGAATGGTATTATGAACGAGTTAATAAAATATAATTGAATGAACACCTTTATACAGCACAAGGGCTTGATGGCACAATACTTAAATTGATTGATTATCTTCAATAACTGATATATTAAAAATTTAAGAAAAAAAATAATAATTTGGAAATCCTTTAATTACCATATTTAGAACCCCTCCCTATTGTTTTAGTATTCATTGACCCTTAACCCCTTACCTTACTTACCCGTTTTATCAAACTTTGATTGATCTGAAAAGAACATCCAAAATGACTAAACTTTTCACAAATTTCCAATCCAGGAGGTGCCTTATTATTTTGATGATTATCTTTTGAAGAATTCAAAATCACTTCCATAATCCTGTTCCCAAAACCAAAGTGCATGATACATTTATTATCTGGAAAGTATAGTCCATGGCTTTTGATTTTAGCTGGTGAAGGGATTGGTCTTCCAGTAATAGGATCAATATAACAGAAAATCCAAAAAGTAAGCATATTAGAACTGGTTTTGTCAACATGGCTCTGGATATGAAATCCTCCATAGTTGATGATAACATTAGAATAAAAGATATAATCATTACTGAGTTAAACTTATTCCATATACGTCCAATTGGGAAGTCCAGCTTTTCTGGCCAGTTTATGATTAGATTGAAATGCATGAGTATATAATTTTTTCAAGAAATTAACAATAAAATAATTGAGTGATCCTAATATTTGGGAGATAAAAGAATAGATAATCATCATATAAGTGTTTCAGAAGCCTTATTATCTAATTATGCAATATAAAAACATAAAATAAATAAAGTGATATTTGGAAAAAAAGGCTCAACTTTAAAGGCCAATATTTCAGCAACCACTGAACCAAATTCAAATCTGTTTATGGGAAATAAAAGGTAGGCTTTACAAGAATATTAAGCTAAAGGGAATGTTACTTAAATAAACCTAATCCTAATCTCTTAAATAAAAAAATGAAATAAAAAGATTTAAATTGGGAAAAAAAGCTCAACTTTAAAAGTCAAAATCTTAGAAAACACTGGACCAAATTTAAATCTGTATGTGGGAAATGAGAGCTAGCCTTCAGGAGAATCTTTAAACAAAGGTAAATTAGATTTGAGTAAACTTAGCCCAAATTCCAATCCTGATTTTCAAAAGTTTACAAAAACTTGAAAAGTGGTAATGGAGATGAGAACAAGAGGAGTTTAATAAGCTCACTGTTATATAGATAAGAGTCATACATATATTTAATTATGAAAATTTTATAGAAGGAAAGAGATATCATATATCCATGAAAAAAGGGAGTTGAAACTTACCTTGATTGAAAAGTAAGAAAAATAGAGTGAGAAAGATTGATGTAGGATTTTGGGGGAAATTGAATATATAGTAAGTGAAATTCATAAAGAATGTGAAATGTATGTGTTTTAATGAAATGGATGCAAAAAAGAGTGAAATAGGGGAGGGGGGATAATTACCATTCCAAGGATGGATGAAGATTAGGGTGATGAAGCTAAAAACAAAAAAAAGAGGCTGAAAAAAAGGTTAATTATACCATTAAAATAAAAAATAAGCACTTACAAAAGAAATTTAGATACAGAAAAGAAGAAAAAAACTATAATTAGCAATCAAATAATCAAAAAAATGAATAAAATGACTTACCTGAAGAGATGAGATGAGAAAATAAATGAAACCAAATTGTTTGAGGGATGTTTGAAGATATAAGGAAAAGGATATAAGAGATGAATGAAAAAAAGAAACAGTGAAAAATTATGCAATTGCAGAAAATGTGCAATTTCATGTTGAGCTGGTGAATGAAAACCAATGAGACATCCAAAAATGAGACATTCACTGTAAATTAAAAATAAAAATGAATATGAAAATAACAAAAACACCAAACCAAGTGAATAAAGCACAGAAGTTTAACATTTGGAGAGTGTGAAAAAAAATTAAAAGGATTGTTTTTAAAAACGTTGGAGGGTGGTTGGCATAATGACAGAGTGTATGCTTGTGGAATAAATGTTTTGTGATTCAAGGGAGGGGAGAGCTGGTGCAGGTCTGGTATCTTCTTCTTCATAAAGATCATTGAAAAGACATGTAAGCTAAAGTGTCTTAAAAACCCAATTCTGAATCAAAGTCAGAAGCTAAAGTTAAAGTGATAGCATTCATAGATGAGTGAAGTTATTCCTATTAGAGAAGTGCTTCATTATTGTCAGTAGAAAAGGTTTTCTGTAGAGGGTTTAGGTGATGAGTGGGAAGTGGGAATTTGCTGCCAAATGAGCAAGTGGGGTGTTTAGAAAGAAAAAAAATTTATGTGTTCACCAGAAAAATCAAGTAGCATAGAGTGAAGAGACACATAAGGATGGCATCCCCAATTATATGTCATTTAACTTTCTTACAAATCAATCATGGATGTGATTAGTTTGGGATCAGGAATTAGGAACAGAAATTGGGGTATAAGAGGTGTTATAATGCATTATTGTGCAATCCTTATCTACTAGCCCCAGGGCTAGTGGATAGGAATCTTCTGCAGTTAATAATGTCTGATCCTGGAAAACAAATTCATGATCCCTGAACATTGATACCTTCTATTGTAACCTGTTTTTTACCTAAATATGTAATGATAGTAAATACCTGTCACACGCCACATGACCCTCAAAGCAAAATTACCTCAATTACACCAGTATTCAAGCCCTAACTCCTAGCAATACACAAAAAGTGACCTTGAAACAATTAAATTCTATTGTGTTATCAAATCAGTCATGCTATCCAAACCTTAAAAGCACACTAATGGTAAAGACACTTATACTTTTCAATCATAGGCACTGTGCGCATAATCTAGCACTAAGATCAAGGCAATATTCAAACAGGGGGCAATTGTGGATCTGAGGGTAAATTAACAGGTCTGTGAAGTAGGAACAGGGAAGAAGGGTTATAATGTTAGATGGTTGGTAAAATGGGAACTCCAGTGGATTAAATGGGTCTGTGGGTATATGATGGCTGGGTGATTAATGGGTCAGTGCAAGGAGGAATGGGATATTTAAAAGGGGGTATATTGGTTTGACATTCCTTAGAATTAAAGTATAAAAAATATACTCGTGATAGTAGTCAAACTCTTATTAGGCTATTTTTATATTTGTCCTTTTTTCTGTTAATAATAAATTTCATTAAATCATAAAATAATCAAATCTTTCCTTTTATTATTAAGTTGTAACCCTTTGTGAGATTTACCACAATAATTAGTTTCCTTACCCTATACATTAATTATTTCTCAAAGATTATCTCAAACCAGTATTAGTTACTTTGATTTATCTTTTAATCACTTCCTCAAAGTAGTCCTCTGTGCTTAGAAGTCATAAATTCTATCTCCCTTCTTATCTCACTTACTTTGGGATCACCCTTGACTTTGTGCATAGGTTGTCCGGTGACAATACCTGCATATTAAACTACTAAAATTTTTCTGAAAATACCAGTGGGAAAGTTACCATGATGTTTGCTTTTTGTGCCAATTAAATTTGTGAACACCACAACAAATGCAACATGCAATTGCAATTGACATCAATTTATGGAACATTATTGCAAAATACACACATTATTTTCAACTTGAGTTACCCACAGCCCATCAAACTAATTCTTCATCTTCCTTCAATCCTTGAGTTATTCCTCATTTTTCTAATTTATTAAAATTTTTGATCTTTCTCTTTGTTTTACAAGCCTTGATTTATTCCATGTGCTATATTAATTATTTTGTTTTGATCACATGAATAATTAATCACCACCCATAGGCACCAGATCATCTCAAAGGGATTATACATTTCCTGGGGATATTAGATATTTTACAGAGACTCTTATAATCAATCAAAACATGCTCTACTCATTGATTAATACCTAAAAAAAGATGTTGAAATGATGGAGGCAGCTAAGACTAATACTGTCAAAAAAATTATCAAAATCAAACCCATCCTGCACTTCCAAGCTTATTATTTATTTAATTATTTTTTGAGATCACTTTCCCTTAGGGCATGAAACTAAAAATGGAAAACAGATAAAGTGGAAAATTTATGTACATGATTGAGAGTGGGCTTTGGCAGACTTAAAACTTGTGAGTTAAAGTGTTTAAGTGTTCAAGGGTCTTGTTTCATTCAACTTGTTGGATAGCAATTCTGGATTCAGCCTGAAACACTGTAAGTATCTTTGTAATATTCTTCCAAAATGGAAAAGCTTGTGGTTTTCTTGCTACTTATTCACTGTGAAAAGTGACATAAAATTTTGTTTTAGGTGTGGGACTGAAGATGAGAGACTTTCAAGCTTTTCTGATTTAGCAGTAATCATGGACAGCACAGCATTTTAATAAGCTGATTGCATCAAATAGGTGGAGCCATGAAATAAAAAACGTAATGAGTACTATCAAAATATGAAGTAATCTTGATATCATGGTAAATAGTTCATATGTTCAAAACATACCCATGAACCTACCTTTCTACTTGAGGTAGCAAATATATCTTGCTATCACTCATTTTTGATATACTTGAGTAATTCATTTCCAAGGCTTCTGAAAATTTGTCCAAGTTTGCAGTAGTCTCCTCAGAACAGTTTTACATAATTAAATTCAAGTTGATCAGGTCACTTTCCTGTTTTGAGAAAGTATATACATGCCATGTTGGGGGATTCCATGTTTATCAATATAAAAATTTGTGGAACATTTAGAAAAAAAACACAAGTGCATTTTGGATTTATTTCAAGCTTTAATGAGAAAAACTGAGTACAAACAGATATAAAAAATGATCTAAATTTAGATTAATAATAATATTCCTCTCTACCAGTAATACTAATTAACTTATTTTACATTTCCTGCTTCTCCTCCCACCATGTTTTTCATTCTAGTTTGTATTTAGTCTACTAGTGCCTCCTCTTCCTTCATGCCCAAAGTTGAGTAAGATTGCATGAAATAAAAGTAAATAAATAAGATAAAATAAAATAAAGATCTGGAAAGAGGGAAATCGGTGGGTTGTGGGTGAATCAAGTCAAAACTGATGAATAAAATTTGTTCTGATGTTCCAGAAATTGGTGGCACTTGCAATTGTATGTTGTTTATGTCATGGCAATCACAGGTTTTTATGCAAAAAATTTCAAACACCATGGTGATGCTCCTTCTGGGAACTGCAGAGAAATTTTAGTAGTGTTATAGCCTGGCAACAACCTATTAAAAATAAGTAAAATACATATTTTATTCAATGAAAATATGTATTACATAATTTGTGCCATATGAAACTATCTATGTATCCTAACACTAAAGTTTGCAATAAAAATGATGGAACTCTAATCCTAACTTTGAGGAACAATGTGAATGAGCAAGTGATAATGGTAACTTGATTGAGAGAATGATACTGCTAACTTTTTTGAGAAAACAACACTGCTAACTTATCTGAGTTAAAGATACTGCTAATGTAAGGTTCTTGTCACCGGACGACCTACGTACAAGGTCGAGGATGTTCCTGAAAGTGAGATAAAACGTTCAGATACTTCTTCGAAGCACAGAGGGATAGTTCGAGGAAGTGATTCAAAGATGACTCGAAGGAAGAACTACTGTTTCGAGTTATGTTCAAGAAGGATTCTAATATAATTGAACAGTAATATTAAAATTCTTAAGATCTCACAAAGGGTTGGAAACTCAACAATCAAAGATTTAGGATTTAGATATGATTATTGAGGAAATAAAGAAAGATACAATAATAATGATTTTTACTTAGAGTTTTATCACTATTAACTATAAATACATTTTATAATTTAATTCTAAGGAATGTCGAACTAAAAACCCAGCCCCTTTTATATCCTTTACTCCTACTGGCATTAACCTCATACTCATCCACTATTCTGCACACCACAAACCATTTAAAATATATCTGTTACACCTGGACTCTCCTCACTAACATCCGTTAACCCCTTAATACTTCACTAACCATTCCGTCCAAGCTCACTACCCCTTAATAACCCACAGACATTTCATGAACCCTTTAATGTACTATTATATTAACTATTGCGCTGTGCATCGCTTATTGGGAAAAAGACTAAGACACACTATTGAGAGATTGACTAATTTAGATTTAGAGTTTTAGGCTAGCGCGATTGAATAGCGAGTACACAAAGGAAAGTCGATGTTGCTATGGAGAGTTGCTTTCTGCGCTTCGAGTATGGATTTGAACCCTTTAGTATTGATTTAATGAGCTACTTTTGCCTTGAGTGTCACGTGGCGCGTGACAGTTCTATACTATGAATGGCTAAATACATAGTAGGTTTTGCATGGCCAAAGGCTGTATAATTTTTATGGAATTTCCAAAATTAGAAATCTAGGTTGTTGCCAGATGAATTCTCTAAATTAAATAAAAAAACAAAGTGTAATAAAACAAATTTAGAGAAATGGATTAAACTTTGAAAACAAGATTTGAGTTAAATGAAGAAAAAATAATCATAACTTTATAAACCATTAGAAAAATAAAAGTTGTAATAAATAAAGGATTTAATGAAATTTTTAAATATCCCTTAAAGTCCCATAGAAATACTAAATATCCTCTCTTGCTCTCCCTTGTCCTCCACTAGCTAATTTTAAGCAAGGTTTGGTCCCTCAGTAAATACAGAAGGTTTAGATCTACAAATTTTCTCCAATTTATTTTTAAATACTGATGAGAAAGTGTTAAAATCTTAGTTTTTAATAAATTTACCATAATAAAAGAATTAAAACAATAAAATTAATTTAATTTAATTATATATAATGAAATAAATATAATAGCTATATAAAATTATAATTTTACCAATCATTAGTCTTTATTTATTGTATAACTATTTTTATCAGCCAAATATATATTTATGTAATAAGTTACTGGCTGAAAATAAGGATATATCTTTCCGGAAGATAAGATAAGCTCTTAGATATAACTACTGAGGAATGTTAAATGTTTATTATTACAAGAAATCAAAAGCTGAATGAGAAGGTAAAAGGGCTATAAAAGTTAGCAGTACTAAGAGAGATATTAGGGAGTCTCAAACCTTACCAAATACATCACATAAACACATCAAAGAAAAGGTGCCAAATTTGCCATCAAAAAATGTAATACACCTTCCCTGGACAGGTGTATTTTGACAGCATATTTTTCCCCAAAAACATCTTCTTTTGGGTCAAAAAAGTCATCAAAACACTTCCCTTCTTCATCATGATTAGTCAGCACTAGGTACAGAGACACCAACACTACATACAAAAGTGCCAACATCTATATTTTTCTCACCAAATCCTTAAGGGCATATTCATATGAGTGAGGTACATGACTCACCAGAAGTTAATCAATCACTTAATAATAGACATACCCTTAATCTTCATCAATGTTCACTAACATAACATGCCACTTTCAGTCCACCATTGACTTTATATCACTTCTACAGCTCTAGCTCTTGATCTAATAGTTAATTATGATACCAACTCTGATGCTGACTTTAACTAGGCTTTCATTTGTGAAATTTTGGAGAGAGGCTATTTATTTCCTAGAACACCTTCCAGATGACACCAACCTTAATATAACCTTGATGGTTTTGCCAACATTCCTGAAGCTAACTTTCAACAGATTTTTGGTAGAAATTATCCTGGTTTTCTTTGTTTACTTGAATTTATTCAAGATAGCTCCATTTTCAAAAAAACTTCTCATTTTCCTCAAAGAGATCCAGCTGTTCCAATCTCTGTGGCACTTTGCCATTTTGGCTCAAATGTT
The DNA here is from genome assembly GCA_030280995.1 of Hemileia vastatrix. NCBI lineage: Eukaryota > Fungi > Basidiomycota > Pucciniomycetes > Pucciniales > Zaghouaniaceae > Hemileia > Hemileia vastatrix. The sequence goes on along the minus strand of JASXTE010000003.1, from coordinate 35,346,678 downwards.
AATGGTGCAGAATTAACCTATCTTTAAAACCATTTTGGTATATTCAGGTAACATTTCACCTTTATACAAAGCAAATCATAACTGTAATTACTTCACTTAAATTTAAACTTATGAAATGTACCAATAAAGAAGAATGTTTTAAAGACTCTCACCTGATGAAAACAGAAGGTGATTCTGGCTGCATTAGTATTGTTGATGGTACCACCATACCTTAAGTCAAAAGCCTGGCAGAGATGAAAACTGTCAGTGTATGATAGTAAATAGGTATGATTTAATAGTAAATATTAATGGTCAGACTAATTAATTGTAAATGATTTATTTATTAAAAATTAGGGAAAGACTAATAAAGCTATTATACTCAATTTTTAACTCACAAAATTTGGATTGGTGTGTGCTAGTGGTGTAAAATAGACTAATAAAATATAGTTATAGCTAGTATAAAGATAAAATCAATTTATAAGAGCTTTAATATATATTTTTTTATAATAGTAATTATTTTAAATTTTTTGATTGATGTGTAGTAAGTAAGTTATGTCCAATAACCAGCCAAATCCCCCTTTACTTATACCAAAACCCACTGGATTGCACAGAACCTCAGTCCATATGTTTCCACTACTATCCCCAGAAATTACAGCACTTTTAGGGCTCATAACCTCCCCATGGCTTCCAATTCAAGAACTTTTATCACCCAGACCTCCATTTTGGGCCCTCCATCACAATTAATCATATTATACAACCATACCATAAATAGAAGAAACAGATAAAAGTGGATACCATAATGGAAAAAGTAAAATAACTCATCCAAAGAGAGTAATATGAAGCTCAGAAGATATAAAAGAAAAAAATATTAGTGTCCAAGCTCCCAATAACCTTCCCAAGCCTCCAAATTGACCCAGTAATCATATCCCAACCCATAATTCCATGAAAATCTACTGAAGGAAGCAGATTAAGTTGTCCAAACTGGATATATGCATGTGTAAAAGGAGTGTATGCCTGTTTAGGCATGGTGAATGCATTGAATACTTGAATATGTCCTAAAATAAGTGGGAAAAAAAGAATATAGGCTATTTAGAGGGTTAAACCTGCATATAGTCCTATATATGCATAGTATAACTGCATATTTGACTGGATATGGAGCTTATACATACATATTAGCTTATTTATGTGTTCAAATGATCAATATCACTTAAGATTAGTATATTATGACTAAATTAGCACCTTAATAAGTACTATGGGGCTATAGTTAAGCTATTAAAACTTATATAAGTCCATATAATAGTATAAAAACATATATATAGGTATAATAACCATATAAATATAACTTATAAGCTCAATGGAACTAAGGTTCTCTTATTTTAAACATAAGAGTTACTCAGTCCTGGGGATACCTTCCTAAAGCTCCCTCACTCCAAGAAAAACAATAAAAAAAATTCAAGATATTTTTATTTATTCATATTTAAAGAAGAGATGGGTAGAAAAAAAATTATATACATTTCTATATCACATATACTGTTTTATTAACAGTATTATTTGAGTTTAAATTTTTCAGGAGCTTTTTAAGTTCAGAGATTTCATTTTCTGGAATCCACTGGTCAAATTCACTTGATTTATTATTAAACTTTAATAGATACTCAATTCCTTTTTATTTAGTAAGGTGTCTCCTTTTAAGTATCTTCTCAATTTCTGCCTTCTCAACTGTTTATTTAGGTTTCTTTTTATGCCTTCCTGATCTTCTTGGAAATATATCAGTATCATTAGAATTTTATGGCTTTACAAGAGAAAAAGTGAATACTGGATGTTTTCTATCATATGGTGTATATAATATAACTTCAACAGCATTATTACCAACCATATTTTTCACTACAAATGGTTCAATGAATGGATCTTTCGATTTGAAATTACCATTTAAATTTAAATGTAGTGTTGAAATAAAGACTACATCAAACTTCTTGAAAATTTGTTCTTTATGGGCTTTATCCCACCTTTTCTCCTCATACTCAAATGCCTTCTTAATACATTCTTGAGAATGCTTTGTGCATAATTGTTGAATTTGATGAAAAGACTTTGTACCAGGACGGATCCAATATTGGTAATTTATTAAGATTTTTATAAGGGGTGTTAGGTACATAACCCGAAAATAACTCAAATTTCTTTTTTTCCAGAGACATAATGCACTGTGCTATTGTATGCAAATTCCAGACCAGAAATAAGAGTCACTCAATCATGTGTAAATATCTCATTCCCTTTAAAGTCAAGACCAAAAGCACAATATATTCTTATCATATCTTCTAAACTTTGTATCATTCTTTCTGAAAGCCTATTGGTTTGTGGATGGTGTGCTTTAGAAAGTTTCAATCAACAACCTGACACATCCATAATTGATGTCCAGAACTCAGAAATAAATTTAGGATCTCTGTCTGATACTATTATTTTGGGGAACCCTTTTATATTTAAAATCTGTGTCCACCATAAGAGAGCTAAGTCCTGAGCAGAGAATTGTTTATGGCTAGGAATAAATTTACACATTTTTGTAAACCTATCCACAAGAACTCAGCAGGAGATATAACTCTTATGCCCTGATATTGGAAATTTAGTTACAAAGTCCATGTTAACAATTTCCCATGGATCCTTTTGTTACTCAATTTGTTTTAATAAACCAGCTCTTTTACCTTTCAATTTTTTAGATTTTTGACAAGAATCACATGTTTCAAAATATTTCTGAACATCATCAGACATTTCAATTCAACAAGCTGTGTTTTTTACTTTGGTCAAAGTTTTGTGGAATTCAAAATGACCTTCCAATATATCATAATGACATATGCTTAAAATTAACTCCTTCATTGGAGGGGGAATTACAATTTCATTGCTTAATTTTTTCCTGAAATATATAAAGCCATCCTCATTGGAAAATTTTCTTTCTCCAATTCTTCCCTGTTTTTTCTGGAAATATTTTTATTAAAGCGCTCATTGAAGCATTATATGGACCATTTAATATTTTAGTAAGTGTACTTTTCAGGATTTGAAGCATAATTATCAATAATTGATTGCATAAATTCATCCTCAAGTTCTACAATATAAATTCCAAAAATGTTAATGATCTCTTTGTCAGGAACATAAGCTGGATTATCATCATTATTAGGTAGAGGTAATCTAGATAAAAAATCTACATTAGAGTTTAAATTTCCTGCTCTATGTGTAATAGATACACTTCCTCTGTACTATTTTACAGCTAATTTTTATCTAAACATGTTCCTATTAGGATTTTTTATGTTCAAGAGTGACTTAACTGCACTACAGTCAGTTATCAACTCAAATTTTTGTTCCTCAAGATAGTAATGTAGCTTCTCAAGAGCCCATACCACTTTCAAAAACTCAAGTTGAGTAGTGCCATATTTAAACTCACCATTTCTCAGAGTTCTTTAAATGTAAAAGATTACTATTTCTGACATTTTCCCTTAAATAAGTAGTCTTTGATGAAAGGCAGCACCCAAACCAATAAAAATTGCATCAGTATACAAGACAAACAGTAGTGAGAAATATGGTAATCCCAAGATTGGAGCAGTCATCAGGCATTCTTTTAACTTATCAAAGCTTGTTTTCTTTCATTATTCCAAGTGAAAGCTTCTGATTTCTTTATTGGTGTGGTTGTTGGCAGGTCATCTAGGAGAATGAAGAAAATTACAGAAGAAAAAGAAAAGGAAGAAGAGATGAAAATAAAACAATAAAACAAAAGGATAACATTATCAACTGAAGAAGAAAATAAAGGTCTACAAAATCAAGAATTTGATGTAAGGATTCTATTTAAACAAGTAAGTAGTTTCTTCTCTCTAACTATAACAAAACAAAAATATAACAATGAGCCACTCTTAAAAAACCTTGTATATAGATATAATTTGGTATTTTATTTGTTTTTAGAACACAGCAATAAAATTTCTTGAAAGATATTTTTAAAAGTAAAATAAACTGTTATTTAATAAAATTTAAGGAAATGTAAGTAATGAGGATTAAAAAGTCAGAAACCAAAGACTTTATATAGTAAAATGAGGCCCTCTGAGATGTCACTGAGTGTATATACAGAATAAAAGAAAGGAAACAATTTAAATAAAGTTTTACAAGGAAATTAAGGGTTGCTACATAACCACTTACTAAAACAGAATAAAAGAAACCCAATTTATCCACCCTTTAAACCCTGTAACAGTTTAATAGTGTAACTAGGATACTGATTTGGTTAACAACAGAAAAATGTAACTATTGTAATTAAAATACATCTTACATTTTTTTTATATTGTATTAAATTCAAATTTTAGTGAAACAAGAATTTTATACTATTTTTGACGTGTAATGTTATACTTAGTTAATATAGTTTAAAAAAATATTGAATAGTTGAATTAAATACTTTTACTAGTATAATACTATTTTAAATTTAAACAAGTAAGTATTTTAATAATATCACTATGTTATTAAAATATTCAATTTATATCAAATGTCTACTTGTTTTAATTTTTTTATTTATTTATTAATTTATTTATTGATTAATTGATTCATTTACCTCATTTTGAGTACAAAGAGTTCTCAATAATTTTTGATTGAAAAGTATTTTTTATGATTTAATATATATAATTAAACAATTAACTAATTACATTTTAAGTTGATGTTATTACTTATAATAAATTGTAATTAATTAATTTTTAATTTATAGCCATCAGAGTTTTTTCCTTGCCTTGTAACTGTCCTGACCATTCTTTTGGAAAATTTTTCTATATGTAATGCATTCCACCAGTACTTCCTAAACATCCAGGAAACCCATGGTCTTCATACCCTCTCAAATCTTATATTTCTCCAATGGATTAGACTCTTGTAAGTGATCAAATTTATATAATGTAATAATATCATTAACAAAAATATTTAGTGGTTGTAGAGAAGTTTCTTCACCAATTTGAACATATTCATTAATAGCATCCGCTGCAGTACCATATGCTAGTTTGAATAATACACTTGTAATATTCTGTTCAAGAAAAAACCCAACTTTTTCACAGAACTTCTAGCACAGGGGGGGGAAATGTGACAAGCAGACCTTGGGTTTATTTCACATAATGAATTTATTCAATTTAGTATGTGAGCTGAACCCAACATCTGGTTGCCATTTTTCACCTGTGCTACTTGTAATATGAACAAAATATATGATGGGATCATAGATAAAGATTTTAGAAAAATATATTAAAATATATTTGATAAAATTATTAGACTTGCAGGTTTTAGTTTCCAATAACTTTTGTAGTTTTGCAGGTCTTCTAGTATTTTTTTAAATAGGTCTTTAGACGTTCTGAATTAGTACTCAAAGATGAAATTATTTTATGTAGGTTTAACAGTAAAATATTCTTTTATTAGTTTTTATGACCTGTTTCTCAATCTTGATGAATTATCTGTTGTGTTTGCTTTTCTATGGAGGTGCTTGTGGATTGGTATGAGCTCTATGTATTTAATAAGCAAGAATATATAATATCCTCTTCTTCCATTGCAAGAATCTCATTGAGTAAATTGTATGTTGGAATGACAAAACAATAGTCAAGTTGAATATTTGTTGAATTTTGAGAAGATGCTCTATTCTAATTTGTATGGGTGATGAAGAAAAAGGCAGAAATTTACACAGATGAAACACAAAAACATTTCTAGGGTTGACTTTGTGTAAGTTGCATGTAATGGGATTTTCAGAATAGGACTAGGTTTGGAGGCAATTCAGTAGTGCAACTCATGTGTAATATTCATGAAAATGGGAGATACTTAGCAACATTACTGTGGATGCTCTAAGGCCATCTACCCCAATTTTGGTAAAAGCATTCAGTATGCATACTTTACCAACTTTTGAGCAAGTATTTATCCTCCATGAAATTAAAGCCCCTCAAAAGAAGTTTATTTCATTACATATTGGATGAAAACATGTATTTTTACTGAATGATATTTGGTTCATTACATTATATTGGCCTTGCTCCTGTAAAAAAATGTCATTTTATGGCTCACTTTCTGAAAACTTAGTTTACTACTTTCCTCTTCTTAACTTTTTGTCATTTTCATACAATATCACAAATATCATTACACATCACTACTAATCTTCATAAATTACCATTTATATATCCTTTCTACCCATAAAACTAATATCAACTTAAAGTATCTCAAGTGAATCTAGGGAAAAGTAATTGCTAAACTGGACTTCCCAAAAGGAAGAACAGCTTTCAATTTCATGGATTAGAATAAATGAGTTGGTGTTAAATTAGTCTTTCATGGGTTGATTATTACCTTCACTACAATCTTGATTGATGAGTTATTTCTTTGTTTTAGACTTAGTCTTATTGGGAAAGTTCATCAAGTAAGAAATGAACACAATAGCTTTCAGTCACAAGATTTTTTGACTTGACTGTAAATGTGATGTTGAAATAAAAGTGGAGTTTAAATTTGCATTTTGGTTACTGAACACAAAAATTCAAGGAATGAATTTTATGTTTAAATGATAAATTGCAAAATATACTGCTTATGAGGGATGAATGGGACATTTCATTAGCAGTTCTCCCAAGTAAAATTTAAATAGATACTGAATATTTATTGGAATGGGGCTGATGCTCTAACCAAATATCTATAAGTATATATACTTATTTTTACCTATTATTTAATGATTTGAATATTTAATGTGAGATGTTACTTTCACAGTGCTGGAATTTATTCCAAGAGTTGAGTAAGTATGCATAGAGAAGGGTGTTACCAGAATGTGGTAGATGCCCTAAAATTGGAGGATAATGGATTTAATGATTGAAATTACAAAAATTTTCTAGTTGAGGAATAAAGGCATCTACCACAGTGTCTGTAAAAAATAAGTATATAGTTGTGTGTTACTTGGGTCATTTCAAAATGAATTTCCATATTCAACCACCCTATGTGGTATCTTTTACTGTTTGCTGCTTTTAGTTAATATTCAACCATAAAATTTCGGCACATATTCATTAAAACTTAATTATTTTTTTCCTTCTCATGGCTTTTAACATAGTTGATAAATCACTTGAAATGGTAGAGTAAGAATATATCATTTCATATCTCTTCAACAATCAAAACACAACCAGATCAAGACCAAAAAAAGAAATAATCAATCAAAATAATCTAGAAGGCCATCAAAGACTAATGAATGAGGACGTTAATCCCATCTGTAAAATTTTTGAGCAACTTTGTGGTCTTTCAACATTGGCAGGGGCCTTTGTTGTGTTGTTTGGTGCTGTTTGTGGATGTCTTGATTGACATTTAATTGTGAATTATGGGTTCTCTAATTTTATGGGCTGAATAAATGGAATATAAAGTATGTGGCTATTACCATTGAATATCTCTGGTTTTTATCTATATTTCATGTCTTGATGACATTTTTCATATTCTAAGTTTTAAGGCTTCATTTTCTCATTTTTTATATTTTACTATAACTGCTTAATTTTGTTTTTTATGTTTTTGGGCTAACCTTAAGTAATATGGTTAGGTGCTTAGCAAAATTGGATAGACCTAGTTTGGATCTATAATACATGTCACAATGTTATTTTTGCTAAATTTTGTGTTTAAAGTTTTTTGGTAGTGTACTGTGTTTTTTAAAGGTAAATTGGGGTATTTTGGCTCAAAATTGAGTGCCTGCATGAATCAGAGCCACATGCAGGCCCACATATGCGTTTGGAAAATGGGGGATGTGATTCAGCATGGTTTTTTATGCATTTTATAAATGGTAAAGATAGATTTGGGAAGATTAGAGGTGGTCTGTGGGTACATACCAAATAAGACAGTTTGGGGAAACTCTATTCATCACACAACCATCTGGTAATTAGATCACTTTTTCTCACTGATTTTTCACTGGTTTTTTGACCACAAATGGCTGTGTTTCTTTCAAGGTTATTTCTTCATTTAACTAAACTTTGGCAACTGGTTTCTCTAGTTTAACTTTTCAAACCTGCATCAGGTATTACTGCTGTTTTTTGTGCAACAAGTTCACTGTGTCTCTTGTTTCTGGTGTAGATTTTCTCTGAATTACAGGTTTTTATTCTTTGGTTCTCAGTGGTCTGCTATTGGCTACTGTCTTGAATTGTTGAGCATTCAAGAAATGTGTTTGTAAGGGGTATTGTAACAGTCTCTAATTTTCTGTAGCAAATTAATCTCACCTGGTATTTCTCAAAGGGACCAGGGGTTTTTCCTCAAATTTTTCTCCAAATCCCATGGTTAAGGCCCATATCTAGTAATACAGAATTGTCTAAAATGTTTCTGTATGACCATGTATTTGTTTAACAAGATTTTTGATGACTTAAAAAGACATAACTATTTTTGGTTATAGAAAAAGGTAAGATAGGTATTTAATTATGCACACTAATCACAAATTGATTAACTTAATATTTTATAAGAGTGTTGTGGTCATATAAGCTTATCACCACAGCAAAAAATGACATCTGCTTTATCACAACTAGTTTTTGTGATCTTAGCTGATAGCACTGATGAATATGAATGTATTGGTGAAAAAACTGCCCTCAGAGCACTCAAGCATTTCATAAAGAATAAAATCAGTATATATGAAGAGGAACACCTATGAGAACCTAATTCAGCAGAAAAAAAGTTATTTTGAAGGAGTATGAAAAGCGTGGATTTCCTGGCTGTCTTGTATCAATCAATTGATTGCACTGGGAGTGGAAAAATATTCCAGCAGCTTGGGCAGGCCAATTTCAAAGGGAAAGAGGGTACACCAACAATTGTATTGGAAGCTGTTTCCAGAAATAACCTACACTTTTGGAAAAAAAATTTGGAACTCCAGGTGCTCTAAATGACATCAATGTTCCCCATCAAAGCAACATCTTTTACAAACTATAAGCTGGTACTCATGATGAAGTGCGATTCATAATCAACAATCACAGATACAAAAATGCTTATTACCTTGCAGGTGGCATTTATCCACCCTGGTCAACACTTGTCAAGACTATCTCACACCCAAAATTTAGAGCAATTCAATACTATGGCAAACTACAAGAAGCTTCATGAAAAGAAATTGAATGAGTGTTTGGATTATTATGCATCCAGTGGGGTATTATTTAACAACCATGTCAACTATGGACAATAGAAACTGTGAAAGAGGTAATGAAGTGTTGTGTAATTTTACACAACATGAACATTCAGTCAAAATCAAGTACTGATCCTGACCTATCAAATTCTGAAAACATATCAAGACAAATAGTGCAAACACATCATGATCACACATTTTTCAGCAGCATTACTGAATATATGCAGAGAAGTCAAGATTTGCATAGCTCCTCAATCAATTTCCATTTAAATGAAGGTTTGAAGATTCCCAACTGGACTTCTAGAGGAATCGATGGGGGATAAGAGTAAATTCTGTTTTAAGTAAGTATCTATTGGCCTATATGTGGAGAGTAATGATAATCAAACTAGATGTATTAAATAAAATGAAAGGTGGTATAAAAAAGCAGGGGATGAATGGTAATAGGTATTAAGTTGGTTAATTTTTAATTTTTATTTAACCTGAAGTAATAAATTAGTATAATGAATAAAGTGTAACAAAATATTACTTACATTTTTTTAATACATTTTAAAAGTATTGGGAATTTCTATACCACACATATATACAGAAAATTGATTAGCCTAAAAATTGATGGTGATTTAAATGGATGAATAAAATAAAATAAAATTGATTGAGCAAAAATTGTGAATAAATCTTTTTAAAATGGCCACTTCCATAAATTTATCATTAGAAAACTTATAATTATGATGCCTTATTTATAAAAACACATACAAATTTAATTTAATATTATAAATTTAACTGATTCTAAGTAATCTATTGGAGAAGGAGTATGGTCCAAAGAAAAAGTGGAATAATATAGTTGATTTCAAATGTCTGGTAGAAAGAATATGGTGCAAAGATAAAATGTAATAATAATTTACATTGCAGATTTCTGGGAGAAGGAATATGGTGCAAAGATAAAGTGAAATTATAATTTACATTGCAGATGTCTGGGAGAATGAAGATGGTACAAAAGGCCCTCCTTATACATTTCAGAGGATTTGTACTTGCACCAACTCCAGAAAACTCACTGTTTTAGCCACAACTGTTGTGGAAAAGATGTCTCATCCCCAAGGTAATGATGGTAAAATGCATAGGAGAGAATTGGCCCATTGTTACACTGAAGGTGGAAAAAAATTACTTAGTAAAAAAACCTAAAAATTTATGTGGAAATTTATTACATTAAAAAATAAGAAGAAGCCAAAAAAAATTGAGAAATTAGTAAAAAAACAAAAATTTTATGTGGAAATTACTTACATTAAAAAATAAGGAGAAGCCAAGAAACAATTGAGAAATTGGTAAAAAAAAACTAAAATGTAATGTGGAAATTACTTGCCTTGAGAAATTAGGAGAAGAAAAAAAAATTAAAAAATAGTAAATTTAAAAAAAGGAGAAGGCAAATGGTTCTCCATTTTAGTATATAAATTTGTCAGTACAAAAATGTTCTTCAAGAGAGAACTTACTTTAAGGAGGGGTTCTTGCTTGTGGTAAATTATTTTGTATTGAAAAATTGATATACTAAAATTTGAAACCACTCAGCTTCTCCTTTTTGAACTGCTCAGCTTCTTCTTTTTTTAAATTCACTAATTTTTAATTTTTTATTGGCTTCTCCTTATCTCTTAATGTAAGTAATTTCCACATTAAATTTTAGTTTTTTTTACTAATTTCTCAATTTTTTTGGCTTCTCCCTATTTTTCAAGGTAAGTAATTTCCACATTACCTTTTAGTTTTTTATACTAACTAATTTTTTTCTGCCTTCAGTGTAATGATGGGCCAATTATCTCCTATTCATTTGCCCATCATTTCATTGTGGATGAGAAACATTTTCCACAGGATTTGTGGCTAAACCTGTGAGTGTTCTGGAGATGGTGCAAGTAGGACTCCTCTGCAATATATAAGGAGGGCCTTTTGTGCCATCTTCCTTCTCCTGGACATCTGAAATGTAAATTATTATTTCCCTTTATCTTTACACCATATTCCTTCTCCCAGACATTTGAAATGGAATATATTATTCCACTTTTTCTTTGTGCCATATTCCTTTGCCCATAGATTACTTAAAATCTATTAAATTTATTATATCAAATTAAATTTTTATGTGTTTTTATAAATAAGGCATCATAATTATAAGTTTTCTCATGATAAATTTATGGAAGTGGTCATTTAAATAAGGAGGTATGCACACTTTTCTCTCAAAAAAATTTTTATATTTTATTCATCCATTCAAATCACCATCAATATTAAAGCTAATCTATTTTTTGTATATATTCTTAGTATAGAAATTCACAATCCTTTTAAAATTTAGTAAAAAAATGTGAGTAATATTTTGTTATACTTTATTCATTATACTAATTTTTTATTTCAGGTCAAATTTAAATGAAAAAATAAACAAATTAAGATTTATCACCATTCAACCTCTGATTTTTAATATCATCCTTCATTTTCTTTAATATTTCTAGATCATCATCATCACAAAAGTATTTTTTTCAAAATCAAGAGTTGTTTAATCTTACTGCTTTGCATCTCACAGTCTGATTTTTGTAAGTTTATTCTCATGTTTTGCTGATTTATTTTCATATTTGTTTCTTCAAGTTCACATTTTATTTTATCAAGATGAAGCCTTTCTTTTTGTATGATTATTTACTCTTTGGTAAGTTTGATTTGGTTTTTTGCTATAGAAAGTTGTTTTTCTGATAAATTGATTTTTTTCAGATATTTCATTTCTTTCAAGAATAACTTCAATGAATTTTTCAGCTGTCTCATTGTAACATGAAATACCTTCAACTTTTATTCCTTCAGACAATTCAGTGAGTTGAAGTTGTGGTCTTCCAAAATTGTCAGGGGCCTTTGTTGTGTGATTTGGCGCTGTTTGTGCATGTCTTAATTGACATCTGTTAAGGAATAGGGTATTTTTCTGGTTTTATTCCGTGGATGTTGGGTCTGCAGGTATGTGCGTACTATCATTGGATAGCCCTGGTTTTTCTCTATATTTTATGTCTTGTAGACATTTTTCATATTCTGAGATTTAAGGGGTCATTTCCTCATTTTTCATTTATAAAAGATTGCTGTTTAATTTTGTTTTTTGTGTTTTATGGGCTAACCTTAAGTCTTAGGGTTAAGTTCTTAGTACCATTGGATAGAGGTAATTTTTCTCTATATTTCATGTCTCAATGTTGTTATAGTGAAATTCTGTGTTTTAAAGGTTTTAGTAGTTGTAGCTAATTTTTCTAAGTAGATTAGTTGTTTTTATTGGTTTTCTGGCTTCAGGGAGGCCGGGCCGCTTCAGGCGGCCCGCCCGCCTCTGTTTTAGAAGGTTGGGGAGTGCTCCAGGAGGGTTTTTTATGCAATTTGGCAGGTACAGGCACCAGATTGGTGGGTGCAAATGGGCTCTTAGTTAGTGGTCTGTGTGTACATAGTGAATAAGACAGTTTGGGGCAACCTTAATCATCATACAACCATCCGGAGGTGATCTCATTGTTCCTCACTCAGTTTTCACTGTTTTCTGGCCACAATTGGCTGTGTTTGTTGCAAGTAAGTTCTTCATTTAACTTAACTTTGGCAACTGTTTTCTCTGTTATAGTCTTACAAGCTATAGCAAGTATTATTGCTGTCTCTGGTGTGGATTTGCAGCCTACATCAAGTATCTTTGCTGTCTCTGGTGTGGACTTTGTTCTACATTTCAGTTCTTTGGTCTGGTAGTCTATCTGGGGACTACTTTCTTGGCTCATCAAGCAGTCAAGTGTGTTAAACAGGAGCTTTAGCAAAACAGGAACCAGCTTACTTTAGCAATTAAATCTCACTCTATTTTTCTAAAGTGACAGGGGATTTTCTCTCTGGTTTTTCTCCAACTCCCTTGGTCAAGGCCTATAGCTAGTACTATAGGATTGTCTACATTTCTGGCGCCCAACGTGGGGGGAGAACTTGCTAGTTCTTTGGAATCTCTGTTTTCTTTGGTTGGCTCTTTTTGGTGTTTTGGACTGGAAGAATGACTTCTGGTTCTGCTATTCCTGTGGTGACTGTCAGTGGGGGGGATGGTCCTCCTTCTGTGATGGTTAGGGAGTGTGTGAGGATTAAAACTTGGGATGGTACCAAGTTTAATGGGGAGGATGTCAAGTGGTTTCTAGAGAAGTATGAAACTGCTGCTGGAGTGGATGGTGCTTCCTACCTGGACATGGTGAAGCAGATTATCTTCTTCATTGGTGAAAGGTCAGTGGAGAAGGAGATTGTGGCCATGTCTGGCTACAAGAAGAGGGATTGGAAGTTGTTGTGTAGGGAGATGGTGGATAGATGGGGTGTCAGGTTCACTATGGTGGATCTGAACAAGGTTGTAAGTGAATGTAAATCTTATGGTGGTGTTGGTAACTTACATAGTTACAGGAAGTTTCTGCTACAGTTTAATCCTGTGGTGGAATACTTGGTGGAAGTGGAGGAGCTGGCACATGAAAATGCTGCCAAAGATGTTTTTTGGTCTGCCCTGGCTAGAGATGTTAGGATAGATGTGTTGAAGGAGTTGTCAAGAAAGGAATTGATGAAGACTCTTTCTAATGGGGACCAGAAGTTGCCTGCCTTGGATAAGGTGAAGGAGGCTGTTGAGGCCCATTTGAAGCTATTGGCTGTGGACACCTATCAGGAGAGGTGTGCCAAGTATGTCAGCAAAGTCAGTGAGGCTTTGGCTGAAGAGGAAGTTAGGGAGAAGAAGGAGGAGAAGAATTTGGTGCAGGCTCCCAAACAGTAGAGGGACCCAATGGTGGAGCAGTTGGCTGATCTTACAAAACAGCTGCACATTTTTGTTCAGGAGGCCAAGAAGTTTAATAAGGCACCTTCTCAGCCTAGAGATTTTGAAAGGAGGGCTGGTAGGAGTGATCCTTGGGTTTGCTCTTATTGCAGTAGGAGGGGGAACAGGTCCAATGATTGTTGGGTACTGAACAGAGATGTGTCTGAAGGAAAAGTGGAGTTTGATGGCAGGGTTTTTAAGTTTCCTGACGGTTCTTTTGTGAATCCCAGTGAGGGGAAGGCTCCTGTGGATTTGGTCAGGAGAAGGGGTGGTCTCAATCAAAGGAGGCCAAGGTTTGAGGAGAATCCTGATCAGGGGAAGTCTTCTGTTATGGTAGATGAGGACGTCAAGGGAAAGGGGAAGGATGTAAATAAGGTCTCTTTTTCTACTTCCTTTGGTGGTTTGGAGTTGTATTCTTGTGGTGGACAGTCAAGTGGTGAATGCTTGGCTGGTGTTTATGATGTGGAAGCAGGAAAGGTGGGAAGGCCTAAGAGCAGTTCTCAGGCCCAACCAAAGCCAAATGCTTCAAAGGTGGATCCTAAGCTGAGTGCAGCTAGGAAGAGGTACAGCAAAGAGGAGCTGTACAAGATGCAGAAGGGTATGGATGACATTAGCCCCCCTTGTTTTGGCGCATTTGACATGAATGGTGAGCCAATGCCAATGGAGGTGGATTCTGACTCTGAGGAGGATGTCCCTTTGGCTTCATTGCCAAAGCCTGTTGGAGTCAAAGGTTCTGGTGAGGGATCTGGTTTGGTTCCTGTTAATGGTAAATCTGTTGGTGGTGCTGGTCCTCAAGAAGCTTCTAGGACCAAGGTGGTGAAGCAAAGAGCTCACTTTGAGAGGCCAGTAGTGTCTGGTCAAGTTAATGTTATGTACTCTGTCCTGGAAAGGATGAATCAGGGTCAGGTTTCCCTATCTTATGGGTAATTGTATGCTATCAGTCCAGGGTTGGCTGATAGGCAGAAAAAGTTGTTGACCAGAAGAAGGGTGTCTTCTGGGGAGGTGGAATACGTCTGTGATTCTGCTGAAAAGTTTGGTGAGGGGTTGGAAACTCATTTTTCTGCTCCTCTGGGATATGTCAATGTCACTCTGAATGTCAGGGAGGCAAGGGCATTGGTGGATTCAGGTTCTCAGATAAACCTTATTTCTTTGTTTGAGGCAACTCATATGGGCCTCCCCATCAAAACTGGTATTGGTGGGAATTTGAGAGGGATCAGTGTCAATGTCACTGAATTGGTTGGAACTTCAGAGTTTGTGAAGTTAGATGTTGGAGGAGCCTCCGGGAAGGTTTATTTTTACATTGCTAAAGGTAATGTAAAAGCAGTTTTGGGTGGGCCATTATTGATGGATTTTCAGGCAAGAATTGGTTATCAATTTGATTTGGGAATCAGTTTGGAGTTGACTGGTGAAGACGAAAGGAGGCTTCACATGAGGTTATCATCCCCTGGAGAGGATGGTTGGGAGACTAGGCCTGGTTTATCTTCAATGTGCCAGTGCATGGACTGCTGCAGGAGAAGGAAGGAAGTGGGTGCTGCCTCTGTTTTTTTGGAGTGCGGCTCAGGCTCTATTGAGAGTCTGTCTTTTTTAGAGTAATGAGGGCTGATCACCCTAGTGCTACAGCCTCTCCCCAAGATGAGGAAATCCCAGGTTGTAGTAGGTCAGCTCCCTTGGAGATATACCAAGTGGATTTTCAACGTTCTCTTTTTAATGTTTCTCTTCTTTGCAAGTATTCATCAAGTTTTTTATCAAGTCTCTGTTCTCTCTCAAGATTCTTAATTATTTTCAATTCAAGTTCAAGGAAAAAGATTGGTTATATATCTTTATTGAAAGATATGCGGAAAAGTTTTGGGGCGGTGAGATTGGGGTCTAAAAGTAAGTCCTCCCAATTGTGCACCGCTAGGGTTTCTTCTACACCTTTCAAAAAATTACCTGGGCCACACCTGTGAGCATTGGGGAAACTCCTGGTTATTTTTGTAGGTCAGAAGAAAACTCAAGAAAAGAAGAAAAAAATTTCAAGATAATTCAAGAAAATCAAGAAAAAAATCTGAAGATAATGAAGAAAGAAGATGCAAAATATTTTTTTGAAGATCGTCAAGATCTATTTTTGGACCTGCAGCATGAGGTTAAACTGCAGAAAATTATGAAGAGAGAAGATCATCAAGATCGATTTTTGGGCCTCCAGCATGAGGATAAACTGTACAGTTTTAGAAGATGTGATTCAGAAGATGAATCAAGATTTGAAGAGTTGGAAGTTTGAAGTGAGGATGAAGATGTGGAATTGCGGAAAAGTTTTGGAGTGGTGAGATTGGGGTCTAAAAGTAAGTCCTCCCGATTTTGCACCGCTAGGGTTTCTTCTACACCTTTCAAAAACATTACCTTGGCCACACATGTGAGAAATGGGGAAACCCTTGGTTTTTGTTCCAGGTCTGGTGATGAAGAATTCCTGAAGATCCCTCAAGTTGAAGGTGGAGCGGCAAAGTATAAGAAGGTAGCGCAGAAGATTAGGCCTGTCAATGAGCCTATGCCTGTGGGTTTGAATCCGCCCTTGAAGAGACCGGCTTTGTCAAGAGATCCGTACTGTACTCCTTTGGTGAAGAATCCTCCAGAATTTGTAGAGACGGCTAGGGTGACTGTGGAAAGATTGAAAGTTGTTAATTTTGGTCCTGATGGGTGGCTGTCTGAAGAAGAAGAGAAGTTGTTGTTGCACGTTATTGTGCTAAGAGAAAAAGCTGTGACGTTTGTTGAGGAGGAAAGGGGTGTATTGAAGCACTCTTATGGGGAACCTTACTTGATTCCTGTGGTTTGTCATGAACCTTGGCAAATCAAACCTATTCCAATTCCAGCCGCTATTAGAGAGGATTTTGTAGAGATTGTTAGGGAAAGAGTCAGGACTGGGTTATATGAACAATTGACATCCAGTTACTTAAGTCTGGTGTTCTGTGTAAAGAAGCAGAATGGAAAGTTGAGGGTGGTTCATGATCTTAGAGCCTTGAATAGAGTCACTATCAAGGATGCTGGTATGCCACTAAGTGCAGAGGATTTTGTTGAAGCTTTCTCTGGAAGGGTGTGTTATGGTTTGGGTGATATTATGGGTGGTTATGATGAGAGGGAACTCCATACGGATTCAAGGCCTCTCACATTTTTTGAGACTCCTTTGGGAAGATTTCAGCTCACTAGGTTGCCTCAAGGAGCAACTAATTCAGTGGTAGTTTATCAAGCACAGATGGCTTGTATTTTGCATGATGAGGTTCCTACTCATGCTGGTATTTTTATTGATGATGGTGGAATTAAAGGACCATCTGCTGATTATGGTAATGAGGTGTTAGCGGAGAACCCTGGCATAAGGAGGTTTGTGTGGGAATATGCAATAACTCTAGAGATAGTGTTGTTCAGGATTGAAGAGGCTGGTTTGACCATTTCAAGGTCAAAAATCTGTTGTTGTGTTCCTGCTTTGGAAATTCTGGGTCATGTGGTATGTAAAGAGGGAAGGATTATGGTGAAGAAGAAGATTAATAAAATCCAGTCATGGCCAAGGCCTAAAAATACCACTGAAGTCAGGGGATTTTTGGGTGTATGTGTATATGTCAGAATTTTTATTAAGGATTTTTCTTTGTTGGCTTCACCTTTAAGGAGGTTGACCAGAAAAGATGCAGATTGGGAATAGACTGAAGAGTGTGAAGAGGTTTTTCAGAAGTTGAAAAAGGTTGTTGGTGAAGATATTGTTCTTCACAAGTTGGATTATGGTGTTGGTGCTGGAAATATTTATCTGGCAGTGGACTCAAGTTATATTGCTTCTGGTGCTGTTTTGTCTCAGGAGGATAAGACTGGGAGGGTCAGGCCAGTAAGATATGAGTCTGTGGTGTTTAATGAGGTGGAATCTAGGTATTCTCAGCCTAAGTTGGAATTGTGTGGCGTAGCTAAAATTTTAAAGGAGCTACAGACGGTTTTGTGGGGGAAGCATCTTGAGCTGCAGGTGGATGCAAAATCTTTGGTTAAGATGATCAATACACCTAGTCTTCCAAATGCTCCAATGACTAGATAGGTGGCATTTATTCAACATTTTTCTTTTGACCTGGTACACAAACCAGGCAAAACTTTTACTATGCCTGATGGATTATCAAGGAGGCCACCTACAGATGAAGATTCTGAGGCTGAAGAATTTGATGAGGATGTTCCAGTGGTTAGGGCCAGCACAAAGGGTGCTGAAGATTTTTCTGACCTCCCCCAAGAGGCTAAACTGGCTGGATCTGATCTTTATTCTGGTGATCAGGATGTTTTTGTTGATGAAGATGGAGTTGTTGTTTGGGACAGCTCAAAATTGGAAGAGGGTGTTTTTGTTAGTGAACTGGATTCTCACAAGGTTCAGTGGAAAGAGAAGGGTGTGGCAAATTTTAAGGATTGGTGTCCTTGTTGGGCTGCTCAATTGGCTCATGTTCACACTGGTGATTTTGGTGACAGAATTGTACCCTTGGATGTTGTTTTGTTGGATTTTGAAGATGAGACCTGGGGTCAGTCTGGGTTTTATTTTATTTTGGTGGAATATCTGTTGACCTTGGAGAGGCCAGATAGTTGTGATGATGATACTTGGTTGGCAATAAAGAAGAAGAGTCCTGGATTTTATGTGTCAGGAAGGCGGTTGATGAGGAGGAGACATCCAAATCCTCAAGTGGTGGTGACTCAGAAGAAAGGTCAAGAATTGGTTTTGAAGTCTTTGCATGAAGACTTTTGTCATAGAGGCTTTGGGGAGACTTATAGAAGAGTAGAAGACAGATTTTGGTGGCCATGTATGAAGTTGGCTGTGCAGGGTTGGGTTCAATCTTGTGAAGAATGTCAAAGAAGAAGTCATTTGAAACCTAAAGAGGTTGGCCGTGCTACTGGTGAATCAACTGTTTTTGGAAGGGTCAGTCTGGATGCTGTCCATATTAAAGAGGGCAGGTATAAATACTTGATTGTTGCTAGGGATGATTTGTCTGGTTGGGTTGAGGCAGTGCCTCTGGTTAATTTGACTGCCAAGAATGTGGCAGAGCTTTTGAAGAAGGAGTGGACTTATAGGTATGGGTTGATGAAGTTGGTCACTGTTGATGGTGGGCCGGAGTTTGGTGCCAAATTTAAAGAAGCTGTGGCTAGTGTTGGTTCTAAAGTTAGAGTGGCTACACCGTATTATCCTGAAGCTGAAGGCATGGTTGAAAGAGGCCATCAAGTTATCAAGAATGCTTTGGTGAAGATGTGTGGAGATAGTGCTGAAAAGTGGATGCATTATTTACCCTTGGTGTTATTTGCTGATAGGGTCACTGTGAAAAGGACAACTGGCTATTCTCCCTATGAGTTAATGTTTGGTCAAAAAGCCGTTTTACCAGTGGACTTGGAAGCTGTCTCTTATCTGGGAATTGATTGGGATGACGTGCACTCAACAGAAGATTTTCTCTGTGCCAGGATGCAACAGTTGGAATGTAGAGAGGAACGTCAGGAGAAGGCATACTCTACAATGATGAAGATAAGGAATTAATCAGTCAGATACTGGGACAAGAAGTTGGCTCATAGACTCAGGAATCCCTTGAAACCTGGTTGTTTGGTTTTGGTGTATAATAGAAGTTTGGAGATTCAGTGGGGGAAAATGTTTGCTGACAGATGGAATGGACCTTACAGAGTCAGATCTCAGGCGTCTGGTGGTTCTTATATTTTGGAAGAGTTTGATGGTGCAGTCTTGAAAAAGAGGGTGGCTGAAGACCAAGTGAAGAGGTTTTATCCCAGAGGCACTAGGCATGAAGAAGATTGACTCCGCAATGAGGATAAACTATGGAACGTTCTTTTTTTGTTTTAGAATTTTTGTGGTGTTTCAGAGCAACTTTTGTGTTGGAAACTTTTTGTTAGAAGGTACCCGTGGGTGGGGCTTCTAGATTTGATCTTGGCAAGTGTAGGGGTGACTGATGGGCTGGCTGCTCTATCAACAGTTACCCCAGATTTTCTGTTTCCAACCCTTTTTCTTAATTTGGTTGAACCCTAGTATTGGTTTCTTTTCACAGGTTTTAGTCCTCTATGACTTTAAACTGGAATTTCCTCTGGTTTTCAAGTGCTGGACTCTTCACTGTTTATTGGTTTTGGTTTTTTTGTGTTGGATGTTGCTTTTTTGTTAGAAGGTACCCAGGGGGGGCTTCTAGCTTTTATTTTGGCAAGTTTGGGGGTAACTGATGAGCTGGCTGCTCTGTAGAACAGTTACCCCAGAATGTCTGTCTCAAGTCTTTTGTTTTTCCTAGTTGAATTCTAGTTCTGTTGTTTGTTATTCAGGTTTCAAGTCCACTATGACTTTAAACTGGTTTGGGACTGGCTTCTTTATCTTTGGTTCTTTCAGATTGGTGGTGGATCACTGGTGGTCTCCCATCATTTTCACTTATTGGAGGGAGCCCACCCAGTGATCATTTCTATGGATCGGACTTTCCCTTATTGGACCATCTATGGAGCTGGACTGTCTTTGATTTTGCAGTTATGTTTTTGCTAGATAGCAGTTTTAGATTATTTTCTTTTTTCTCTTTTTTTCTTTTAATTTTTTATGGGGGTCGTTTAAAATTATAAAATCAAAAATATAGGGTGGTACCACATCAGGGTCACCTGGATGTGGGCAATCATTGGTGGGGAAAGGCTCATCAATTGGCCGGGTAATGCTATTTTTTTTATTTATTATTTATTTCATGTGTTTCTGTGTTTCATTATTTTTATTATCTTCTGAATTTCTAAATTTTTTGAATTTTGTTTTCTGTTAACCATTTAAAAGAATTAATTGTGTATTCACATCAAGGTGCACTTGGATGTGGGTAAGGTATCAGGGGATCAGCTCATCAATTGGGTGGGGGATACCATTTCTATTATTTTTTATATTATATTTTATTTCATTTATTTTATTTCATTTTATTTATTAATTTTTAATTTTAATATATTAGTACGTTTAAAAAAAAAAATTCTGAAATTATTTTTATTAATTTTTTTATATTATTATTATGTTTCTAATCTTTTTGCAGGAGCTCATTGTCTGGATGATGAAGTTTCTGGAGGCTGGTCCGGATTGTGATGTCGTTTTTGTTTTTTGTTGGGGTTGTGGGAAGCACTGTGTTCTTTGAAGTGCATCCAGCTGGAGAGATTATATGGGTTATAATGGTCAGGAATTGGATTAGAGGGAAGTTCAGAGGAGGAAGAAGAAGAGGCGGGAATGGAGTTCTTGAGGGTGTGCTTAATGATCCTAGACATTTTCCAGTGGTCGTCCAGTAGGCTCTTTCTCAAGGATTCTTCAAAGTCATTCAAAGGTCCATGGAGGGCAAAGGCTTTTAGCATGTTGGAACACATGGTTCTTAGGTGTTTCTTCATGTCTCCATAATCCAGGGTCAAAGAAGTTTCAAGAGGTTGGCCAACCCCAATAATAGATTCAGGAGGAGGGGTGCCAACTAGACAAGAAGAATTGGATCAGTAATTATTTTTGTTGAAGAAATGGAATAATTAATTTGGTACTTAAAGATTGGAAGCTCATCAAATCTGTAAGCAGCTGGGATTTGGATCTCTGACGATTTTGTAATGGTCATAGTGGGTGGATCAACTAGGGAAAGATATGGATTCTCATGGTCTTCCTCTGAAGGATCCTGAGAAGGTGAACTGGGATGCTGATGTTCCAGGGGCCTAGTTGGAGCAGTGAGATTGTTGTTGTTGTTGTGGTTGTTATTTCTGTTGGATTCAGCTGGAGGAGGTGCTGGTGATGGGGTACCAGGGTTGTTAAAGGATGGAGCAGGAGAGGGGGATTTGGAAGCAGACTGCTCTCTTCTGGATGGAGATTTTGAAGAGATGGAACTGTCAGAAGAGTAGTTGGCTGACAGAGGAGAGGTGTAGTTTCTTTGTCGTAGTTGGGGACAAAGTTGTTGTTGCGGAGCAGTGTGTGGTGTTCTGGTTTCTTCTTGGGGCTCTCTGGCAGGTCTCTTAGAAATCTGGGAAATTTTCGTGCTTTTGGAATTTGGAAGGGTGGATTGCATTGCTCTGGGAGCAGTAGGAGGTAGTTGGGTTGAGTTGTTGTTGTTGTCTGAATGAATTTGGCTGTTTTCTGGCCGTTTTTGGAGGTTTTGGCCCTGATTTCCACTGTTTGGTGAGGCGGGCGGGCCGCCTGGACTTGGTCTAGAAGCCTGGGAGTTGATCTTGAAGCTTTTGGAGCTAATTTGGCAGAGATAAAAGCAGTTTCTTGTGAGGCTAAGGCTGGTCTTTTGGGAAGAGTGCGGGAAGCTGAGCTTCTGGATCTTCTGGAAGGAGCAGAAGATAGAGAGGAAGAGGAAGGACCAAGCTCTGGGGATCTGGTAGGGGATCTGGAGATGTATTTGTGAGAAGGAGAAGGCGGAGGAATAGGGTAGTTGGCATCTCTGTCACATCTTTTCTTTTTGGAATAGCAAGAGTCACAAGCCCTGTTGTAGAATTTGGATTCAGGATTTGGAAGAGTGAATGTGCAAGGTCTGCACATGTGGATGCACTTTTTTCAGGCATAGTCCTTGGGAGCAGTGAAGAAAGGGAGAGTAGAAGGGTTAACATCAGGAGATCCAGCCATGATCTGTGGTGAGAAAGGATGATGAAAAGGGATAGGAGGAGATTTTTGTCAGTGATTGTTAGATGATGAAGTGAAAGTGGAAGTTCAGCAGGTTGGCTGTAGAGGTGTGCTGCATGAAATTGGCTGCGTCTATTTTATGCAAAATTCTGTCAGTCCATCAAGACTCTAAACTGAAAAAGCTATGGTATCAAGTCAGTCCATCATGACTTTAAACTGAAATCTGGTTTCTGTTAGTCCTCCAAGACTTTATACTGGCTGGTTTCAAGATTTTATCAAGATAGTCCGTCAAGACTTTAAACTGAACACTGTGTTAGTCCCCCAAGACTTTAAACTGAGGGTTGTGAGTCCCCCAAGACTATAAACTGAGGGAAAAGTTTTTGTTGTTGGAATTGGTTTTGAAAGATCGGTGGAGGGTATCCACAGGGGGAGCCTCCGAATTTAGCAAAGGCAAGTTTGGGGGTAATTGATGGGCTGGCTGCTCTATTTACAATTACCCCAGAATGTTAGTTTTTTCTCTGTGTCTTAATGTGGTTGATCTCTGGTTCTGGGTTTATAATTTAGGTTTTTGAGTCCCCCAAGACTTTAAATTGAGGGTTTTTGAGTCCCCCAAGACTATAAAATGAGGATGGTCCCCCAAGACTTAAAACTGAGGTTTGTTTGTGGTTACATCCTATAGAGGGTGTGGTCAATTTTTCTTTCTGAATCAAACTCAAGTACTAGTGGAATTACAGAGGGAATCAAGAGATGAAATGAAGTGTTCAGAATTAGCCTTGAACTGGTGAATGAGGTTTCTTCTGTTCTCAATGTCCTGTGGATCTCTGGCAGGAGTGGATTTGAAGTAGTGAAGCAGAAGTTGTTTCTGTTGAGATGTGTGTTTTTGGAACTTGGCCTTGATAGTGGGCAAGTGTGTTGGTGTTGGTGGTGCAATGGATCCTACATTGTTATCATCACTATCAGAAGAGGGAGGAGCTGAGAAGTTATCAGTTTTAAAGTTGAAGGAAGAAATGAATGTTCTTTACCATCAGATGGACCAGGGATGGGGGAACTAGTTGTTTTATGGGTTGTGGCACTCTTCTGGGAAGGGTGGAGCTTTTTGATTAATCTGGGTACCAGGATGGATGGCCTAGATCTTTTGGTGCTGGCAGAAGAAGGACCAGGTTGAGGTGGAGGTGAATCTGTTGCGGAAGAAAGTGGACCAGCTCTGTGGAAGGTCTTCTTTCTGGATTGGCAGACATCGCAGGACGTTCTGTATGGATGGACAGGTGGTGTCATGGTGCAGATTAAATTATTTTCAATGCAGTATTGGCAGGGACCCATTTCAGAGGCAGATTTGGGAAGAAGGTTAAGCATGGTGGTTGGATGAAGAAAGAATGCGGACATTCTCAATTGGAGGGAGGATGTGGTCTTCCAACATTGGCAGGGGCCTTTGTTGTGTGATTTGGCGCTGTTTGTGCATGTCTTAATTGACATCTGTTAAGGAATAGGGTATTTTTCTGGTTTTATTCCGTGGATGTTGGGTCTGCGGGTATGTGGGTACTATTATCGGATAGCTCTGGCTTTTCTCTATATTTTATGTCTTGTAGACATTTTTCATATTCTGAGTTTTAAGGGGTCATTTCCTCATTTTTCATTTATAAAAGATTGCTGTTTAATTATGTTTTTCGTGTTTTACGGGCTAACCTTAAGTCTTAGGGTTAAGTGATTAGTATCATTGGATAGAGCTAATTTTTCTCTATATTTCATGTCACAATGTTGTTATAGTGAAATTCCGTGTTTTAAATGTTTTAGTAGTTGTAGCTAATTTTTCTAAGTAGATTAGTTGTTTTTATTGGTTTTCTGGCTTCAGGGAGGCCGGGCCGCTTCAGGCGGCCCGCCCGCCTCTGTTTTAGGAGGTTGAGGAGCGCTTCAGGAGGGTTTTTTATGCAATTTGGCAGGTACAGGCGCCAGATTGGTGGGTGCAAATGGGCTCTTAGTTAGTGGTCTGTGTGTACATAGTGAATAAGACAGTTTGGGGCAACCTTAATCATCATACAACCATCTGGAGGTGATCTCATTGTTCCTCACTCAGTTTTCACTGTTTTCTGGCCACAATTGGCTGTGTTTGTTGCAAGTAAGTTCTTCATTTAACTTAACTTTGGCAACTGTTTTCTCTGTTATAGTCTTGCAAGCTATAGCAAGTATTATTGCTGTCTCTGGTGTGGATTTGCAGCCTACATCAAGTATCTTTTCTGTCTCTGGTGTGGAATTTGTTCTAAATTTCAGTTCTTTGGTCTGGTAGTCTATCTGGGGACTACTTTCTTGGCTCATCAAGCAGTCAAGTGTGTTAAACAGGAGCTTTAGCAAAACAGGAACCAACTTACTTTAGCAAGTAAATCTCACTCAATTTTTCTAAAGGGACAGGGGATTTTCTCTCTGGTTTTTCTCCAACTCCCTTGGTCAAGGCCTATAGCTAGTACTATAGGATTGTCTACAACGTATTTTGGCTTCTTTTTGACTCAGTGGGATGTTGGAATATTTTGGAGAGGGTGACTCAGGACAGCTTCTGGGATCGCTTGAAAAGCTGCTCATAGTTTTATCTCTTCGTGTGCTTGAAAAACTATCTACTGGAGCATTTTTTGAAGTTTGGGGCTGGGTATTTGTTGCATGCCATGTGGCACTTGAAACAAAGGTCAATTTTTTAATCCATAAATCAGTACCCAAATCCATATTAAAAGTGTTGAAAGGATCATCTACATAGAAACTTCTTTTCCCTTTGTGTGTCTTGATTTGAAAGCACTAGCAACTTTGCTATCTAAACCTTAAATCTAAATTAGTCAATCATCTGCTTATACTTTTCAACCTTAAGCGAATGCGCAATGTATTAGTGCTAGGATCAATGATATATTTTCAGTGTTAGTTTATTGTGTGTTTGAGGGTATTTAAATGTCTTTGAGTAGGAATAGTAGTAAGTTTAAAATATCTGTGGATTAAATTGGAGGTTCAATGATAAATTAAGGGCAGTTTATTAAAGGGTTCAATGCAAGGTGGAGCTGTCTATGTAATTGGGTGGATTTGTTTTGACATTCCTAAGAATTAAATTATAATATTGTTGTGATAGTAGTTAAATTTATATAGAGCTATTATTGTTTCCCACCTTTCTTAATAGTCAATTTCTTTTCAAAACTCTTAAACTTCTAAATCCCTTTTGATTATTAAGTTCCAACCCTTAGTGAGATTCACCTGAATTTAAATTTTACTTTACAGCACATTATTATTCAACTCAAACTTATCTCAAAGAAGTAGTAAGCTATCATTGACTCATCTTTGAACCATTCCCTTAAAGTATTCCTCTGTGCTTCAAAGCAGTCTTTAACCATCTTTCCGAATTTCACTTACTCAGGAACACCCTTGACCTGGTGCATAGGCCATCTGGTAAAAGTATGTTCTAATTGCCATTTTAGAGCAAGCTTGAGCTTCTCCCATGCTAACAGACTTTTAAAAGTTGTTTTACACTGATATTGATAGAGAGAAAGTGCACTTCAAAGCCAATCACTGAAACTTGTTTTGTTTGGTGGACTTCTCTCAATACTATGATATATAGCATTAAACTTACATGTTGAAGTGTTCAAAGCTTTCCATTTAAAGTGGGGGAGGAGAATCATTGGTCATTATAGAGTAGTATGATTAAATATTAAATGTTAAAAATGTGTATCATGGACCTTGTTTTAATCTGTTCAAAATCTAGGTAGTGCAGTTTACTATGAGCATTAAAGTGTGCTTTAACTTTCTTATAGAAGGTTTCTACTGGCTGGGATATAGATAATTCTGGTTTCTTGCTAATATATTTCCAAGAAATAGCATGTTTTTTTTCTTCCTGTGCATTCCAGTTTGTAGAACAATTTTTCCTTGGATTGCTTGACATATTTTTGTAGTTTATGTTTGTGTTGAATTCACATTAGTTTAATGAAGTATATATAAGTGATATTTGGAGTTAAAAGTGAATAAAGTGGCTTGGGATGAAAATTTTAAAGAATAAGGAGCCATGAAGGTAGCAAGTAAGTGATTGTCAAGTGGGATGTGAAATAAAAATAATTGGCAGGCAGGGGGGTCTTAATGACATGAAGTAAGTATCTGCAAGTATATATACTTACTTGTACCCAATATTTACAAAAATTAATCATTAATAAGGGGTGATAATGTAAGAGCATGTACAATTGTGCATGATAAATTAATTTACCAAATTTTGCGTCAAATTAAAAAATTAGGCTGATTGGCCTGTTTCTGCAATCATTCAAAATAGTATTCAATATGAATTCACTAATTTTTGCTAAAGCTGGAGTTCCACAATCATGCATTGTTAAATCCTTATGTCCCTCCTTCTTCATGCATCATTAAATCCTTATGTCTCCCCCTCTCTCTGCCTACCATTCCACCCATCAATTGGTGCAATGTTTTGAGAAACCAAACAGTTTCAACTCTTCTAAAAAATGTACAAAAATTTAATGAGCTCTATCCTCTAGGAGATGATCAGACTACTTTTACTTGTAGGAGAATACATTATGAACAAGCTCAAGGAAACAATTGGCTCATCTCAGATTATCTTGAAGATAACCCAAAGTACCCAGAGTCCTGTTTCAACTTCCACTTTTGAGTAAATAAAAAAATATTTTTGAGATTATCCAATAAATTTTAGGCTCATAATATCTATTGGGTTTAATGACAGGAATTTTGTGGAACCTGGGGATTATCAACAAACCAAAAAATTTTACCATCCCTCCAACAAATGGCATATGGTGTATCAGCTGAAATCAGGGATGAATATATTCAAATTTGTTCTAGCACTGAAATTGAATGTTTAAAAATTTTTTTTAAAGATGTGACAGAAATATATGGTTCTGAATTTCTTTGACCTCTTAAGCCTGAAGAGCTTAAAAGGATTTTAAAAGAAAATGAGGATTGAGGCTTCTCTGGCTGTAAAGAAAGCTTGGATGGAACACACTGGACATGGAAAAACTGTCCTGCTGCCTGGGCTGGCCAGTATCAAGGTAAGGAAGGTACAAAAACATTGGTTCTGGGAGCTGTGGCATCAAAAAATTT
Organism: Hemileia vastatrix; assembly: GCA_030280995.1. Taxonomy (NCBI): domain Eukaryota; kingdom Fungi; phylum Basidiomycota; class Pucciniomycetes; order Pucciniales; family Zaghouaniaceae; genus Hemileia; species Hemileia vastatrix. The sequence goes on along the minus strand of JASXTE010000003.1, from coordinate 35,319,183 downwards.
ACAGTTTTGGCATGCATTTTTCGGAACACCTAGTGCACTCAATGATATTAATGTGTTGAATTGTAGTACTTTGTTTTACAAATTTATATCTGGTGTGCAATTTCATGTACAGAAATATTATACAAGCTTTTCTCATGATTGAATCTATAGGGAAAGAAGATGAAGTTCATTTCAATATAAATGGCCATCAGTACACTCATGGATACTATATTTTTGATGGAATTTATCCAACTTGGCCTGTGTTTGTTAAGCCACTTCACCATTCTCAAGATGATTCTGGCAGGCATTAGCAGACCCTCCAGACTGCTCTCAGAAAAGATATTTAACATGCTTTTGGTGCTCTCAAAGCATGGTGGGGTATAATTTCTCAGCCATGCAGCTTGTGGCACATAGAAAATATTCATGATGTTATGACTTGTGCAATCATTCTTCACTACATGATTTTACTGGTGAATTATAATGGAAACTGGTTTAAATCAAGAAATGAAGACCGCACTGAAAATTTAGCTCATATTGTTCCAGAAAATCATGATCCAGAGATCTTTTTCACACAATCAAAATATCAAGCAATAAATCATACATTATGGGATACTGCACTTCATCTCTAACACATGGATGATTTAAAAATTCACAACTGGTTAAGGAGAGGCTTGCAATCCTAAGACAAATTTGAAAGAAAATATTAATATTATTTATTATTTTCTTTTCAGTTTCTAAAATTATCACTTTTAATTTTCTTATTTTTTACATCTTTTTTTAATATTATTTATCCCTTATACTCCTAGCCATTTATTAACTTATGAGTTTCTTTGAATTTTAGCTTGTTTTTTTAAGGAAGTTGTTTATTGGTCTCTTTTTGTAGTGTGAAGTAGTTAGTAATTTTATTAAATAAATACAAGTTTTTGGTTTAATTTTTGATTTTATTTTGATATGATTCTGGAGGTGTGAAGGAGATAAATGGGAAGCAAAGAAAAATTATATGCAAACTTTTCCACCACTATAAACAAAGCTGGATTGCCTGTGAATCTCCCTTCCAGGGGAGTGTTTCTGAGGGAACTTAATAAAATAAAAAAGGGGATGATTAATATGAACCATCATACACATTGGCTAGATACCATTTATGCAAATATAAAGCATATTTCAATTTTTTCACTCAAACTATGCTTCTTTTTGTTTTTTGTTTTTTGTTTTTTGTTTTGTTTTTGTTTTTTTCTTTTTGCTTTTTATTTGTTGCTTTTTTCTTCTTGCTTTTTTTTGTTTTTTTTGCTGTTTGGTTTTTTGTTTTGTTTTGTTTTGTTTTGTTTTTTGTTTTTTGAATTTTTTTTGTTTTGTGTCTTTTTTTTTATTTGTTATTTGTTATTTGTTTTTTGTTTTTTCTGGGAGACCAAAGAAAAGAAAAAAAAAAATAAAAAAAAAAATTAATAAATAAATGAATAAAGTAGGTTTGAGCAATGTTTCTGCCAGACAGCAAAAACACCTCCCGCAGGTCTCCCAGCCACGCTGCTCAAGCTGGGAGACCAAGAAAATAAAGAAAATTTAAAAAATAAATAAAAAAATAAAAAATAGCAAGCAATGTCACTACCAGACAGAAGAAACATCACCTGCGGGTCTCCCAGCCATGCTTCTCCAGCCTGGAGACCAAAAAAAATAAAAAAAAATAGGGAGTTATGTTGCTGCCAGACAGCAGCAAGATTTCCCATTGGTTTCCCAGTCATGCTGCTCCAGCTGGGAGACCAAAAAAATTTAAAATAAAATAAAATACAAATAAAAAACAAATAAAAAAGAATGAAACAAATGTGAGAAACATTGCCTGTGGGTCTCCCAGCCAAGTTGCTCTGGTTGGGAGACCCAAAAAAAGAACAAAGAAATATATAAAATTAGAATAAAATTTAATAAAAATTAAAAAGTGCAATTGATGTTGCTACCAGATAGCACCCACATTGGCTGTGGGTCTCCAAGCCAGGCTTCATTTATAATAAAATTATATTGAAATAAAGGATTCCTACTCACTTTCTTTCTTATTTTCCACCTGCTGGAACCAAAACTTCTTTTAATCAATATTATTTTCCAAATTAACCTGTTTCTTTGATTAGACAAGATAGCCTGTCTGCACAAGCTAGCCATGCTTTATTTTCTTATTATCATATAGTTTTTTTCTCCTAATAATGGTGGTGACCAAGAAAATAACTTTTAAACACTATAATAATCCAGAAAGGAAAGGGGAATTAAAATATCCAGGTAAATTCTTGAAGCATCCAAGTCTCTCTTCCAGATTTCTTTACAATAAAAAAAACTTCTTGCTTTTTTATTTAAGATATATAACATTTATTTCTATTAAAATATTACCTTATTAATTTGAATTTTTTATAGCTCTTACACCATGGAAAGGTTTGGAATTTTTTATTAATTTTAAATATCAATAAAAAATTATATTTTTGTACTTAATTTATATCTCCTATAACTCCCAGGATAACTAGAAAGAATAAAAATGTGAAAAGGAATAACTATTCAGAGTCTATGAAAAAAGATGAGGCTGTTTGTGCAAATATAAGTTGAAGGAATAAATATTCTGAGTCTATCAAAAAAGTGAGGCTGTGTGTGTGGATATATTATTCAAATCTGGATGGATGTATTATTGGGAGTTCACATATTTGAGGGGAGTAAGATTTAAAATTGGACCTTTAAATAACCCTAAACTATTGAATCCTCAGACTCAGAAACTGTACCTTAGTAATGGGGGAAAACAGGTGGATAATTTATTTTCCCTGAAATTGGATGGATGTTGGATTTGGAGAAAGTTGATCAAGTATGGGTAGGTATATTGCCTTCTAATTCTTTGATTCATCAGAAAACATTTTGGATGGAACATGGAACTTTCACCAGTTTAGGATCATCCTTTCAGGTCACTAAAAGTTATGTGCAGTCCTCAGAAAGCTCAAAATAGTTTACCAGATATATCAGGGTATTTAGAGATGAATGTTTTAGAGAAAGTTTCTTATCTTCTTGTGAATTTAAGTGATCTTTTGTAAAAGGATCCTTCAAATAAGGATAATTTATACTGTTAACAAAAGGTTATTATATCTAAATCTAAATTTGAGGAGATGAAATGAATTAAAGAGCTGGAAGAAGGGGAGATGGTTGAGAACTTGTAATTGTAGTAGGATATTCAAATTACATTATTAATTTAATTTTTTTTTAATTTTACTTGATTTGATAAAATTAATACAAGGAGTTCCAATTTTCAAGTTGCCAAATCAATTTTCTACTAATATTGAATAATTTTTTCATTAAAAATTATTAAAATTATCTGGAGCATAATGCAACTTATTTTGAATTAATGTGAGTTGCCCTCCTATCATCCAATTCTCTAATTAAAAGCAGAAAATTTTTTCATAATTCTACATCAAACCAATTAAATTTAATGGGGAGATAATGCTCACATTATCTTTTAAGGATATGATATTGAGTACTCAATAATTTTTTGTTTTCAAAATGCTCCACATTTGATAAATTGATTTTTTATTCCCAAACGGTCATATTTTCTATCATAGAGGATAAATGTTCATGACTATATATTGCAAGTTTCTGTAGAATGTAATAAACCGTCAAAGCTAAATAAATCCTATCTAAATCTAGTCTAATTTCATCCTATTCCTCATCCTCATCCTCATCCTCATTTCTCAAGCATTTAAGAATCTTCTTTTTAAAAAGCCTCAATCCAAACTTAGCCAGTTCATCAGGGCAATCTTCCTCAGACCATAATAAAATTTCAATTTATTTTCCATATTGTCTCTTTCTGAAAAAGATTTAGCAATCCTATTACTTTCCTGAACCACCTTACAATTTTCCTCTTTGAAATTGGGACCAGCTGATTTCAATCATTTTGCCTGTTTTGTACCGATTGGCCTGGTAACATGAGCAAAAGAAGAGGTGGAAGGAAGAGAAGGAGAAGACTTTTCAGAGTTTCCAACTTTAATCTCAGGAATTGGAGTGTGACAAATTGCTTGGTGACTAGTAAGATCAGGATTCCACTTTGGTGCATGACATAAAACCTCCCAGGCATCCTCCATTTTAAAATAATCATCCTTTAATTGGTGTTGATATTGCTCTTTTGCTGCTTGAAGCTACATCATTGGATTTGAACCACTGGATGGATTTTTTTAAGGGAATTATAAATTGCTGAGAATTTTTGAGTTCCAGTATTAATTATACTCCAACCTTAAGTAAAAATAAGTAAGATAAAATAAAATAAAATCAAATAGGGACCTGAAAAAGCATACCAATTGCATATTTTCTCCACATCCCTTTTGATTCCTACAGTAAAAATATTGAAGTCCTCCATCAATGACTTGTAGAACATGTCACCAGTCTGATTTGTGCGTAAAATAGGCTTTTGTCTGACACAAAGCCAAGGTTTAGAAAGTTTCTGGTCTTCTTGAGGTGACCAATTAGCTGATCTAGGCTTTTGGTATTTTTCTGGGTAACTCAGTGATGGTGATGGTTGTGTGAGATGAGATATGTCAGCAAGGCTACTAGACTTACCCAGTAAATAATTTATTATTTACTAGAGTATAGCTACACCTTTACTTCTCATTTTAATTAGTTATACTTACTTTATAAATTACTTATACAATTTTAACTAATTAATGAGTAAAATTAAGTAAAGATATAGTTCTATTGTTCCCTCATATTTTATATTCCTTGATAGTGTCCTCATGACATCTGAAAAGTAGACTAAACTATATAAATACTAAATATTAAAATCAAATATTTCTATTTTACTTTGACTTATACAGAAAACTTAAATAAATCAAATAATTTAAATTAAAATTGACATATAGAGATTAATTATGTATATGAGAACATTCTTTAAAGAATACACTTTAATATTGGAAATTTCTATATATGAGAATTTTCTCTCTCTGACATCCATGTATGTAGACTTGTGGTTCCACAGTTTCTCTCCTTTTCGCTTATATAAGACCTCTCAATGTAGCTGTTTTATTTCATTCCATTCTGATATTACAAATTTATTTTATATACACAAACCAATCTATTACTACTGTTAATACCTTAGTTTTTACATCTGCATATTTCTAAGTCTTTAAAGTAATAATAATAAGAATCTTTTTACCTTTCATTGAGTAATAATATATAAAGAAATAAGCACATACCTATCATGAAATCTTAAGTCTTCCTTAACCTATCACTGCCATTGGACCATTTAAAAATCTTCTAGACCGAGAGCAACCCTTGACTACTGAGGGCTTTTTAAATAGCCATAGGCCTATTTTTATCTTGAGGCCAGAAAATGAGGGATCATTGACTCCAAAACCTATAGCACCTTTTTGGACAAATGAAAAACATCAAACATCAAAGGCACGTGACTAAATTTTTTGTCATGACTGGGATTCAAACCTTGCCCTAAATTTAAGGTTTATATAGGTGTAATTGTCCTATATATCTGTAGTAACTATAGAGGTTATTATCTGTAGGTCTCACTCTGCATATTTCATTATATACATATATCTTTTTTACTCAGCACTTTGTAGTTGGCATTAAATTTCTCAAATCACAGGGGAAGGTGTCAGGTATATAATAAATTTTTTTCCTAGTTGACCAAGATAGAGAAATATTGTTCTTAGTCCTAAAAGTAATATAATTTATATTATTTAACTATTTAAGTTGACAAATTGTCTTGATAATTAAAATATTATTTTGTTATTTCAGTTGACAATTAGTCCTGGTAATTAAAATAGTATAATATATATATTAATTATTGGATTAAAAAATTATATTTATAAATTATTTCAGTTGATATTTATTCCTGATAATTAAAAAATTACATTATATAAATTAGGGGGTATAAAATTTGAGGTATCTGCAATTAGGGATCAGGAATCTTTTTTCCCGGGATCAGAAATTATTAATTGTGGAAGATTCTTATCCACTAGCCCAGAGGCTAGTGGATAAGGAATCCACAATAATGCATTATCCTGCCTCTTATACCTCATTTTTTCTTCCTAATTCCTGATCCAAAACTCATCACATCCATGATGGATTTTTAAGAAAGTCACATAACTTATAATTGTTGATGCCATCCTTAAGTCTTTCCTAACTCTATGCTACTTAATTTTGGTGGAAAACACTTAAATTCTTTTTCTATCTACACATCCCAACTGCAAATTTGGCAGTGAATTCCCACTTCCTTATCACATAAGCCTTCCTTCAACAACTATGAAACACCTCTCTACTAGGAAGCTACTTTGTTCAACTATAAATGATATTGCTTTAATTTGAGCTCTTTACTATAAATTGGACTCTGATTTTGAAGATTATTTAGCCTATATGTCTTTTCATTCTAAAATACATTACATAAACCTAAGGGGGCCTAATCTTCATCATGATCCAAGATATGATCTCTGCTCCACTCTTAACATTCATCAACTAAACTTCACACAACTGTTTCAAAATTTTCCCAATTCTTTCTTCAAACTTTATCAACTCATCTCCAAACATCCTATCTTTCATAACAATTCTCAAAATAAAAAGTTTGATACTGCTATTCAAGTTTCTGTTGCACTATGTGGCTTTGGCTCACCTGGAAATGATGCTTCTGTAAGATGTTTGGATAATCTCTTTAACATAGGCTATGGTATGGTGATATTATACACCAAAAACTGTGTGGTTTCTATCCTTTCTCTCAAGTCTCAAGCACTTGCTTGGCCAGCTCCACAACAGAAACTTGAATCCTCTCAATAATGAAAGCTAAAGGTTTCCCTGTATGTGTAGTTTTTGTTGAAAGCACAACTATACCTTTGAGCCAAAAGCCTTCTCATGATGGCAACAATTTTTTTGATTTCAAAAAAAGGTTTCTTCCAAATTTTCTCTAATTTCTCATCTTTCATAAACTAAATTTTTATTTTCTTTGTAGATACTCTATTGCCATTTAACTTGTCTGTGACATTAACAAAAATTTCATTGCTTTTCATAGTGGCTGCCCTGGCTCATGTCATGACTCTTCTGTCTTCCAAAGAATGAGGATTTCTCAAAGTCTAGACTCATACTTTGACAAATCTCAGTACCTCCTTGAAGACTCAGCATATGCAAGTGAAAAGTACATTGTACCTGCTTTCTGTGATGCAAATTTAGAAAATGACCCCAAAACCACCTTTAATTATCACCTTTCCCAATCAAGAGTACAGATTGAACATGCTATTGGTATTTTAAAGGGAAGATTTTCTAGTCTCTAGGAGCTCAGAATCCAATTTCAAAAAAAATTGGAGATCAAAACTGAAAATCATTAGATCATGACTTGCATTATACTCCACAATATCCTAGCTGATTTAAAGGATGAATGGAATGATCTTTATGAAGAAGAGGATCCTGAACCAGTTCTGGCTCTCCCCTCCCTTGAATCACAAAATATTCATTCCACTGGCATATGCTCTGTCATTATGCCAATCACCCTCCACCATTTTGACACACAACCCTTCTAATTTTTTGTTTTCATACTCTCCAAATTTCCACTTTGTATACTTTATTCAGTTGCCTTGGTATTTTTGTTTGTTGAATATTCATTTTTTTTGGAATTTAAATTGAATATCTCTTTTTTGGATAACTCATTGGTTTTCTTTCACCAGCTCTACATGAAATTGCATATTTTTTCAGTGTTTCTTTTTTTCATTCCTCACTCATATCCTTTTCCTTCTCTCCTCAAAAATCCCTCAAATATTTTTGTTGCATTTTTTTAACTTATCTCACCAGGTAAGTCATTTTTTTCATTTTTATTGAATTTTTATTTGCTAATCATGATTTTTTTTTGCTTTTTTTTTTGTTTTTGTTTTTTTGTAAGTGCCTCATTTATTTTTTTTCAATGTTAAACTTATTTTTTTATTTTTTTCTCTTTCTCTTTTCTCTCTTGTCCTTCTCTTTTTCCTCCTTTCCCCCCTTCTTGAATCACTCATTCCCTTCTTTCCCCCCTTTAGGCGCTCTTTTTCCTCCCTTAAGCCCCCCTTTGCTCTCTTTAGGCCCTTTTTCCCCCTTTCCCTCCCTTTACCCCATTTTACCCCCTTTAGGCCACCTCTCAACTCTCCCCCCCCCCCCCCTCATCCCCCCCTCTCCCCCCTTTTTGCTCCACTGCTTCCCCCCCTCCCCACTTATCCCTTTTCCCCCCTCCCCCCTCCCCTCTCACCTCACCTCTACCCTCTACCTATTAGCTAACAAATTGCTTAGTAATCTTTAGCTATTAAAGGAGGAGGGGGCAAGGTGAGAGGGGAGGGGGGGAGTATTGTGATTGTGAGATGGCCTTAAGTGAGGTAAAGGGGGGAAGGCCTGGTGAGAAATGGGGAGAAGGGGGTTTTGAAGAGATCAAGAAGGGGAAGGGGGGTTTGAGGAAACCAAAAAGAGATAAAGAGGCAGACAAAGAGGGGTAATATGGGAGTATGTAAAAGAAAATATTTGTTATTTTTATAAACATTATTTTTTTTTTTACAGAATATTATAAAAAAAAATTATGGTTTAAGCTGAATCAAAATTAAATTTGGTGTGTGTTTATTATTTTTATTTTTATTTTTGAGAAAAAAATTTCTGATACAAATTTTTTTTTTTTGGTTTAATTTTTTGATTATCATTTTTTTATCATTTTTTTCAAGGACTTCAGTTGGTATATCTAACACCAAATAACTTTAAAATACATTTTTTGGAAAATAATTTTAATGATGTTTGTTTTTATTTTTTATTTTTTTTTGTTTCAATTTTTTTTCAAGGAAAGTTTTAGTAATGGATTTCTGTTCAAAAAACAATTATTTGGATTAATTTTTATCAATAAAATTCTTAAGGTTGAATAAACAAACTAATTTTGTGAGTTTTATTTTTTTGCCATTTTATTTTTTTGGTTTTTGACAAAAATTATTTTTTGTTCAGAGAAAAAAATGTCTATTTTTTCAGAATCACCTCTTACTTCTCTATCATCTTCCTCTTTATCATCTTTATCATCTTTTTCAAATTCAACTTCATTTCAATTATCATCCAAGATATAAAAAAAGTAATGATGTTCAAAGTCAGCAGAATAAAAGAAATTCAAAAAATAAAATTCATTTGGATTGTTTATTTGGCCATATATCAAATATCAAGTACTATAAAACTAAAGTGGATCAAAAAAATTCTTATCCAAAAAAGTTACCAGAAGATTTAAAATATTTAACTGAATCAGGAGATGATGAAATTAAAGAAGTTATCAGTAATTCTTATAAACCTCAATTTATTTATGAAACTCATTCTTGTAATGGTTCAAAAGATGAAACTTTTAATAAACTATCCAATCTCATAATAACACTATATCAAATGGCTTTGGTTCGTTTACCAATAAGGAATATGAATTTGTTGGGTGGTATTATGATTTGATTTGGTTGGAGACCAGGATGTTTTAAAGGCTATTCTCTTGGTATGTCTGATAATATATGTTTTATTCTTAAAATCATTTCAATCATTTTATTTCCATAGGCATATACTCTTTACTTGAAAAAGTATCTAAAACTGAAAAAGATGATGATTTTTTCTTATGGGACACCTTACCTTCTTTTAATTCTTTTCTTGCTCTTTGCCTCCAAAATCTCTGCAATAAAGCTTTTGAAAAGAATCATCAACTTGCTATCAAATTGGTGTGACCCAGAATGGGAAGAAATTAGCAACCAATATCTTTTATTTTCAAATGTTATTATTACTCATTCAGTATTCCACAATATGCTTCATGTTGATAGGAATGAAGCCAATTATCTTACTTTTCAAATTTTCGCATATTACAATCCAATAAGTGGCCAACCAATACCATCTCCAGCTTAAATCAATGAAAATGGCTTATATATTCCAGACAATCAGTGCATGATTGATTTTGGTTGAGAAATGGTGTGATTGATACAATTTGGAACTCTTATCAGGATCATCACCAAACGGCCAAAGCTCCACCTGGCTTGGAATCTTGTCAGGAGTTCACACATTTTAGATGTTCATTTCAAATCAGTCATAAATTAATCCACCAAATAAACAAGGTAAAAAGAGACGGTAAATTTAACAGATATAAAAAAACTTTATGTAGATCAAAAAAGTATGGGGATGAGTAGAGTATCAAATATTTTTTATTTTTTCATAAATTTTTTATAAATAACTCTTATTTTTCAAATTCCTAAAATAAAGTAATGGACCAACAACCCTGCATTGTATAAATTGGAATCATGAAAACATTTATTTATTTTCATGAGGTTCCTTGGCCTACAGTTGTGGAAAGTCTCAAAAATTTGTTTCTAGGTTTTATCCACATTTTGGCTAGAGGAATTTTCATTACTTTAAAACTAGGGATGTTGATATATATTAGATGTTTATATATTAATTTTTGTAATTATATTAAATTTTGGTGATTCCCACCCCTAACTTCAATAAAATGCAGGGGTGGGTATTGCCAAATTTTCAAATCTGACATGTAAAATTTTTGACTTGTAAATATTTTGTTGATACCCACCCCTTACTTCAATAAAAAGCAAGGACGGGTATAGCCAAATTTTCAAATCTGACTTGAAAAGTTTTTGAATAGAAATTTTGATGATACATGTCCCTTACTTCAATAAAATGCAGGGGGGAGTATTGCCAAAATTTCTTATAAGACGTGCAAAATTCTTGACTTGAAAGAATTTTGGTGATACCCGTAAAATGAAGGGGGTAGTAATGCCAAGTTTTCACAAGACTTTCAAGATTCTTGGCTTGAAATCATTTTGGTGATACCCACCCCTTACTTCAAAAGAATGCAGGGGGGGAATTGGAAAATTTTCAAATGAGACATGAAAATTTTATTTAAAAAGAATTTTTAAAATTAAAATACAAAAATTCAACTAATAATGGATAGAGTAATGAATTACAGGAAATTATTGTGAAATTTTATGTACAAATAATTATGAATACTTAAAGTATGAAAGAAATAAAACACAATGTGGTGATCCAAACCTGGGTAGGCCTTTGAAGTGCATATTTGGGGGTATTTGGTATGTAGGGTGTTATTGGGGTTATGGTGTTATTAGTGATTTTATTTCATCTTTAGGTGATAGTTAGTAGTGTTTATGGAGGCTTAAGCTAGGGTCACTTTTTATTTTTCAGCTTAATGTCCTTTCTTTTCTATTTATTTTGGTATCCCTTATGGGTGGTTACCTTGTTTTATAGGGTAGTTATGGTGTTGTTATTGGTATTTATCGGATGTTTATTGCTTAGTGGTGCTTATGTAGGCTTAAGCTAGGGTCATGTATTATGTCTCAGCTTATTTTCCTTTATTTTATCTCATTTTGGTATGTCTCATGTGTGTTTTTCTTGTTTATTAGTGAAGTTATGGGTTTTTATTGGTTGTATGGGTGTTTTAGGGCCTAGAAGCAGCCTGCCCACCCCTAGGTGGCACCTCCGACATTGGGCTGTCCGCCTGCTTCTGTTTTAGAAGGTTGGGGAGCGCTTCTGGAGGGTTTTTATTCAATTTGGCTGGATTTTGGGTGGGGAATTGGTCAGGGTGGTCTGTGCACTGGCTGTATGATGCGTGTGTGGGAAGATTTTTAGGGGGATCATCTTATCTCTTTACTCATCACCTCTCTGTTCCTCACTGTCTCATTGGCTTGTGTTTTGTTGGAATATATTACTGTTCATTTCAACTCTTTCTGGTAGCCTGTCTGGGACTATTATCTTCACTTTTAAAGGGGTCAAGTGTGTTTAATTAGAGGGTCTAGCAAACAGATATCCAATTTGCTGCAACGGGTAAATCTCACTTGTTTTTCTAAAGGGACAGGGGATTTTCTCTCTGGTTTTTCTCCAACTCCCTTGGTCAAGGCCTATAGCTAGTAATATAGGATTGTCTACATTTCTTGCGCCCAACGTGGGGTACGAATCTGTTGGCTTTTTGGAATCTCTGTTGATCTAGGCTTCTCTCTTTGGTGGATCTCCTTTGGTGGATTTTGAATTTGGTGCTATATCTCTTTGTGGTTGGTCTAGGGGTCTTCTTTTCTGTTGGATTTGGTCCCTCCTAGGTCTCTAAGGCTCTTGGGGGGGACTTTGGCTATCTTTGGTGGAGATTGGAGGCTGTAACTTGGAATTCCTGGGATGGTTAGGATTCAGTCTTGGGATGTTTCAAGGTTTTTGGGAGAGGATTCAAAGGGGTTTTTGGCTAGGTTTGAGGTTGCTGCTGAGATTGATGGGGCCTCACTGTTGGACATGGTTAGGCAAGTAATCTTTTTCATTGGTAATAGAGAGGTGGAGAAAGAAGTTTCTTGAATGGCAGGATATAGGAGTCAGGACTGGGGAAAGTTGAAGATTGAAATTGTTAGAAGGTGGCCTACTACTCTCTCAATGTTGGATCTTCATGGGATTGCTAGGAAGTGGGAATTGAAAGGTGGTGTAACTTCTCTTTCTCATTATGGGAAATTTATGGAGGAGTTTGGGGAGGCTCTGGATTATCTGGTATATAATGATATATTACCACATGAAGATGGGGCCAAGTTTGTATTTTGGAGTGCCATGGGTAGGAATATAAAGGTGGAGGTTTTGGAGATTCTTTTCAAGGCTGACTTGATGAAGACTCTTTCAAATGGGGAAAATAGGATTCCTGGTATGGCTATTCTGAAGGAGGTTATTTTGGGATATTTGGATGGTATGATGGATAGGGATGTGGAATCTGGAGAGGAAATCCTGTTGGATGGAGAGGTTCAGGAGACTGTGGTGGAAAATTCAGTTTCTAGGGAGGAGTTGAAGCCATCAATTTTGGAAGATGAGGACTCTGATGATGTTTGTGAAACTGATTTTTCTTTTTTAAAGGATTCCATAGGATCTCAGGAATGTGCTTCACTGGATGTTTTGGAAATGTACACACTGGAGGATCAGTGTATTTCCTCAAGTTTGGGTGAATTATGTGGGAAGGAGGACTTGTCTGGTCATGAAGAAGGATTTTGGGATATTGAGAAGGAATCTGTGGTGGATAAATGGTTTCTGTGGGATGATTATTTTTCTTTATCAAGTTCAGATAATGGCTTATTGGAGGAGGATGTATTGGTTGAATTTTTGGATGGACAGAAAGATTCTGTCTTGGATCTTTTTATCATAGAGGAAGATTATTTTCAAGTGGTTCCCTTAAGATCAGAAGGTCTCTGCTTGGAGGAGGATTTTTATTTTGATGTTATGGATGTTATTCTGGAGGATTTTGAAGATTCTAAGCAAGATTCCTATTGGGAAGAGGAAAATTGTGATTTTTTGGATGTCACTGGTATGGAGGTTGATTTTAAAGATGTGGTGGAGGTTCCAGATGTTTCACAGGGTGGAGAATTTATTGATTCTGGTAATGTGAACTATGGTAGACTCAGTGTATGGAGGAGGATGGAAGATTTGTTTGGAGGTCTGATGTTGGGATATCAGAATTGGAAGTGGAGCTTAGGGGGTTCAGGCCCTAAGGGCAAATTTATTGGTTTAAACCTTGGGATTTCAAGAATATGATTCCTCCGAAATGAGGATAAACTACTTAATTTGTTTTGGTTTTGCTTAATTTGGCCTCTATGTATTTGGTCAGGATTTTTTTTTGTTTTGTCCAATTCTTTTCAGTCTCTCTGGTTCAAGTCTCTATATAAAAAAGGGAGGCCGGGAAGCTTCAGGCGGCACCTCCAACGTTGGGCGGCCTCCCATAATGAAAAAAAAAAATCTTAGTATAATGAAGATGGAAGAAAAGAAAAATTCAAGTGAAGATGGATATTTTATTTAAAATAAAATGAAGATAAAAATGAAGATTATTGGTTTTATTTCACCTCCAGCATGAGGTTAAACTGCAAAATTTTATTTCTAAATTGGATTTTTTTGGCTTTAAAGAATTTTAATGGTTTTGGTTTTTTACGGGAGAAGATTTGTGTTGTAAAATCCTTTTTGTTAGAAGGTACCCAGGGGTGGGGATTCTAGATTTTATTTTGGAAAGTGTGGGGGTGACTGATGGGCTGGCTTCTCTATCAGAAGTTACCCCAGATTGTCTGTTTCCAACCCTTTCTCTTAATTTTGTTGAATTCTAGTATTGGTTTTTTTTCTTTAACAGGTTTTTAGTCCACCATGACTTTAAACTGGAAATTCTTTTGGTATTCAAGTGCTGGACCCCTCATGTTTATTGGTTTTGTTTAATTTTGTTGTATGTTGTGTTTTTGTTAGAATGTACCCAGGGGGCCTTCTAGATTTTATTTTGGCAAGTGTGGGGGTAACTGATGAGCTGGCTGCTCTGTAGAACAGTTACCCCAGAATGTCTGTTTCAAGCCTTTGGTTTTTTTCTAGTTGAATTCTAGTGTTGTTTTTTTTGTGATTCAGGTTTTTAGTCCTCTATGACTTTAAACTGGATTGCCTTGTATGTCTTTTGGTGCTTTTGGATTGGTGGTGTATCACTGGTGGTCTCCCATCATTTTTACTTATTGGAGGGAGCCCACCCAGTGATCTCTTCTGTTGACCTGGAGCTGGCTTTGCTATGTGGTTCTAGGGTGTTGGATGTGAAAGTGGTGGATTCAAGATTTTTTTCTTTTTTTCTCTTTTTTTTCTTTTAATTTTTTATGGAGGCTATGTTTGTTCAAAGGCTCAAGATAGGTCTCTGGAAATGTTTTTGGTAGAAGAGGAGGAGTCAAAATAAAAAAAATTTTTTTTAGGTGTGACCACATCAAGGTGCACTTGGATGTGGGTAAGGTATCAGGGGATCAGCTCATCAATTGGCTGGGGGATACCATTTTATTTTGTTTTATTTGTTAAAGGAGGTTAAATGTTTTGGCTTTGATGGTTTTTGGTTTGGGGATTTATAGGATATATCTTCAAGATTTTTTTTGGAAAGTCCTTCAAGACTTTAAACTGATCTTTTAATTACAGGCTCAAGATTTTTTGATGTACATCAAGACTTTAAACTGAAAATTCTTAGTCCTCCAAGACTTTAAACTGGCTGGTTTCAAGATTTTGTCAAGAAGTAGTCCGTCAAGACTTTAAACTGAACACTGTGTTAGTCCCCCAAGACTTTAAGCTGAGGATTTTTGATGGTGTAGTCCCCCAAGACTATAAACTGAGGAATGGGAGGCAGTGTGATGTGGAAGTGTAAAGACAGAAGGATCCAAGGGGGAACTTCTGAATTTTGTAAAGGCAAGTTTGGGGGTGACTGATGGGCTGGCAGCTCTATATACAGTTACCCCAGAAACTAAGTTACTTCTCTTAATCTTTTTCTGGTTGATCTCTGGTTCTGGGTTCTGTGATTCAGGTTTTTTCAGTCCCCCAAGACTATAAACTGAGGATTTTTGGAGTCCCCAAAGACTATAAACTGAGGGCTGTTAGTCCCCCAAGACTTTAAACTGATGGCTGTTAGTCCCCCAAGACTTTAAACTGAGGACTTTTAGTCTTCCAAGACTTTAAACTGAGGGTTGTGAGTCCCCCAAGACTATAAAATGAGGAAATTTTTATGCTGGTAGAAGGTTATAGTCAGGAAGACTTGTCAACTGGATATCACTTTTCATTGTTGGAAGCTGGTACAGCCAGAGTTGTAATTAAGGAACAGAAGAAAGAGATTCTTTTCACAGAGATAGATTTAATTTAAAGACATGGTGCAAGAGAAGTTTTAAAGAAGAAGCTTGGATTGCTGGTTCAGAAGTTCACTTAGGATGGAATAAGATCTTGTGGAAGAGAGAAATGGGCTGTTTGTAAAGATTCTAAAGAGGTGTTTTAACATGGTTTTTGGCAAAGGAAGAATCGGGACATTCTTGATTGGAGGGAGGATGTGGTGATCCAAACCTGGGTAGGCCTTTGAAGTGCATATTTGGGGGTATTTGGTATGTAGGGTGTTATTGGGGTTATGGTGTTATTAGTGATTTTATTTCATCTTTAGGTGATAGTTAGTAGTGTTTATGGAGGCTTAAGCTAGGGTCACTTATTATGTCTCAGCTTAATGTCCTTTCTTTTCTCTTTATTTTGGTATCCCTTATGGGTGGTTACCTTGTTTTATAGGGTAGTTATGGTGTTGTTATTGGTATTTATCAGATGTTTATTGCTTAGTGGTGCTTATGTAGGCTTAAGCTAGGGTCACTTATTATGTCTCAGCTTATTTTCCTTTATTTTTTTTCATTTTGCTATGTCTTATGTGTGTTTATCTTGGTTATTAGTGAAGTTATGGGTTTTTAGGGTTTTTACTGGTTGTATGGGTTTTTTAGGGCCTAGAAGCGGCCTGCCCGCCCCTAGGCGGCACCTCCAACATGGGGCCGCCCGCCTGCCTCTGTTTTAGAAGCTTGGGGAGCGCTTCTGGAGGGTTTTTATTCAATTTGGCTGGATTTTGGGTGGGGAATTGGTCAGGGTGGTCTGTGCACTGGCTGTATGATGCGTGTGTGGGAAGATTTTTAGGGGGATCATCTTATCTCTTTACTCATCACCTCTCTGTTCCTCACTGTCTCATTGGCTTGTGTTTTGTTGGAATATATTACTGTTCATTTCAACTCTTTCTGGTAGTCTGTTTAGGACTATTATCTTCACTTTTAAAGGGGTCAAGTGTGTTTAATTAGAGGGTCTAGCAAACAGATATCCAATTTGCTGCAACGGGTAAATCTCACTTGTTTTTCTAAAGGGACAGGGGATTTTCTCTCTGGTTTTTCTCCAACTCCCTTGGTCAAGGCCTATAGCTAGTACTATAGGATTGTCTACAACACTATTCATTAAAAAATTTCATTAGACATACAATTTCCTCATAAGATTTATTGGCCTTAACACATTCCATTAAAAAAATTTCATCTTTTAATTTTATTTGATATCATGCTTAAATTTTATCTGTTCCGTTAAGTTTTTATGCTCAAGTGTTTTCTCCTCTTTCTTAAATTTTTCAATACTAAGAGTTAGCTCAAATTTCTTCTCCTCCAAGTCTTGTGCCCTATCATCCTTCCATAAAGAGAGCTTGTACTTCTTCTCCTCCAAGTCTTGTTCCCTATCATCTCTCCTTAAAGAGAGCTTGTATTTTTGATTTTCAAACTTTAGAGTCTCTTTAGAAACTTCCACTTGTTCTAGAGTGATAAGAAATATTAAAAAAAAAGTAGAAAAAAAGCAGAGTAAGTATTAAGAGGTATGTTATTACTTACCATCATCATGTTTCTCTAAATATTCTTCAATATAAAAAAAAGAGGTTTGAGATGAAGTATCACTTTTTCTTCTTCTTTGAGAGTAGAAATTTAGATTACTTGAAGCCCTTTGCTTTTTGTTCAAGGTCACATTTTCCTCATCATCATTTTTTCTGGCTTCTGACTCAGTTGATTGTGGCTCCTGCTTTTTTTCTTCAGCCTTTTTATAAATTAGAAAATGTAAATTAAAAAATAATTGGTAAGATAAAAGAAAAAAAACATACTTGAGTTAAATCAGGTTTATTTATATTGCCATAAGGATCTATTGAAAAGATATATTGATTTGTGGAATTTAAATGATGGGAGGCTTGAGTAGAAAAAGAAGGAAAAAGATTTGATTAGACATCATGTTTGGAGATAGCATCTTCACCATCCAACATGTTTTAAGGATTAACATCAGCTCTCTCTCCAAAAATTGCATCCATCTCTTTAAAGTAAGGACATAAAGATTCAAGTTTATCACCTATGGATTTTATACCCTTACTGATATCAAGGTCAATAAAACCAAAACCAGTAGAAGATGTAAGAGTATTTGCCTTCTTGTATTTGGCTTGTAAATGATTGAAGAATTCAGACATCTTTTTAGGTAAAAGATCTATCCTTCTTGTGGTCTTATTCTGTAATTTGTTGGCCATTAGTAGATACCCATTAAATTTTGATGAAGGGGGCTTTCCTACTTTAGTTGCATTTTCAGTACCAAAACAAGAATCATAGTTAGATTTAGTTTTCAGCCAGTTGATTAGAATAAGATGATCATCTTTTTTAATTGAAAAGTCTTTGATTTCTTTGCTGAGTGGGGGAAAGAGGGAATAGTGCAATTTAAAGAACAACTGGGGGAAGGCTGCCTTTGAGAATATCTATGATGATAGGGCATGTTAATATAATTGAAGATGAAAAGGAGAAAAAACAAGAAGATAAGATAGAGAGATGTTCTGAATGGAGAGAATAGACAGGATGAGATGAGAATGGGAGTGTGCAGCAAGGAAGAAGGCATAACCAGAGAGTAGTCAAAGATGTGGCTATGAATGAAAGTAGGCCAAGATTTGGTTATGAAAAATTGAGTAGAAAAAAGTCAGATAAGAGTTCAACTTTGACACATAAAATTTCTAATAACCTAATGATTAGCAAAAATAATTGCGAAAGATAATTGGGGTATAAGGATTTTTATCCAAAATTAATTTAATTGTCAATTGTTCAAATTTGATACCCCTTATTATTTATTTGGTTAAAAAATTGTATTAATTATGTCAGTTGGCCTTTTGGTCCTGAAAATTAATATATTATTTTATTATTTCAGTTGATTTTTTATAAAATCCTGGTAATAAATAATATCAATATCTTATTAAATTAATTGATTAAAAATTGTATTGATTAATTACTTCAGTTGATTTTCAGTCCAGATAATTGATATATTATCATTATTTCAGTTTATTAGTAGTCCTGGTAATTGATAATAAACTCTAAATATTTTTATTTTACCTCTTATATTTTTTAACACAAAAAGAATAATAACTAACAAAATATACATATTTTTCTTTCTCTCAGCTCAAGTTATACAAACAATGGCTGAATTAAACCTTTCTACTGCCAATGAAGAGGAATCAGATCATATGGATTATGATGCAAACTCTGTAAGCTCTCCTTTGACTACAAAATTTTCTTAAATTAATCAATTAGTGAACCAAACAGGATGTAGAAATTCAGAAGGTGGAAATTAAGAAGGAAAATCCTCCCCTGGACTCCAAGTCCCAGTAAATGTCGACCCGTCATCAAGAAGGAGGAGCAGGAGAAGGAAGATAGAGAGGAGGAAGACCAGATAATATAAAGAGGTAAAGTAATCAAAAAAATATATGTATTTTAAAAGGGGAGGGGACGAGATTTCTTGGGGACTTGACACAATGGTAAGGGGTTTTAAATTATAATATAGTTATTTAACTAGTAATTACTTTCAATGCGCGGAAATCAATAATTATTATTATTAGACTTAAGGCATCCTAGGAATATTTATATACTTTTTAATTTAGATTACTAATATTAATAAATGTATAATAAATGTAATAAAATAGAATTGAGTTGAGTGTTAAATAATGATCCAGCTACAGGGAATTATCCAAAGCCTTTTATAGGCAAAGGACCCTCTGGAGCGTCACAAATGAGTACTTACAAAAGAGTAATAAAATGAAACAAGAAGATAAAGGAATAGAACTAAACATAGAGATTGAGAGAAAAACATGAGACAATAAACTAAACCCATGAGTAAGTAACCAATTTTTCCACCATTACTTCCCAAAACAATTAATTAAAATAATTAGTAACCAAGTAAGTCTGAAACATGAGAACAGTGAGTAAAATAATCCAAAACAGACATTATAGTGACATGTAAAGGGTTAAGTAAAACAAATAGAATTATTTTCACACCAAAAATTAATGTAATCAATTCAATCCAGTTTAAAGCAATTTTAATTAATTGTTTTAACTATGTAATTAATTCAATAAATAGTTTAAATGAAACATATAATTAATTTAATGATATTTGTAATTCAAAGTGGGGATTTTAATACTATGTTATTAAATAAGTGTTATATTTTATTTAATAACTTGTCTGACACAATTAAGGGTCAAAAAAGCACCCAATATTATTGTTTAATAATATATGAAAAGTTTTATTTAATATATAAATTTAATTAATTAATTTAATTACATTATAAGTCAATTTTACACATATAATTATAATATATGTTTGTAATTAATTAATTATTAATTTATAATTATTAAATACATAAAAATTTGCCATTATTTGTAGAATATAAAATATATTATGCTTAATTTAAATGTATAAATAATTTATATAACAATAAAATTAATATAACACTTATATTTAATAAGATACTTATATAATTTTGTTATGCAATAAAATATTAATTTATATACATCATATTTTCAGGTCCAATAAATCAACATATCATTTACTGGGCTCCTGGTATAGCCTGGCTGACACTCCCTTACTCTAAAAAAAACAATAAAAAAAATGCTAAGATTTTTTCTTTTTGTACTTTTTTAAAAGAGTAGGAAGATTTGAAATCTCATTGTCAGGTATCCATGCATCATGTTCAGATGATTTTTTCTTATATCTCAATAAATATTCAGTACCTCTTTCAGAAGTGATAATTCCATCATTGAGAATTTTATCAATTCCTGCAGTTTCTGTGACTTCCTGAGTGTTTTACTTAGGTCTTCCCCTTCTTTCGGGAAATAAGTCACTGTTGGAAGTATAAGGCTTAAGCAAAGAGATGGGAAAAACAGGATTTTTCCTATCATATGGAAAATACAATACAACTTCTACTGCATCATCTCCAACCATTCTTTTAACAATAAATGGTCCTACAAAAGGATCTTTTAATTTGTTGTTACCCTGTAAATTGAAATGGACAGTAGATATCAACACTTCATCACTCTTTTTAAATGTGTATTCTTTATGGGATTTATCCCATCTTTTCTTTTCATATTCAAATGCTTTATCAATACAGCTTTGAGCATGTTTTCTGCATAGCTGTTGCATTTGCATAAAAGATTTTACACCAGGGTGTAGTTCCAACTTAGGTAATTTATTATTGAGAATCTGGGAAGGAGTGTTTGGGAAATAACCTAATTAAATCTCAAAAGGCTTTTTCTCAGTGACAGAATGGACAGTGCTATTATATTCAAATTCAAGACCAGGCAATTGAGTGACCCAGTCATGAGTAAATCTGTCATTGTCTTTATATTCTAATCCAAAGGCACAATACCTTCTAATCATATCTTCCAGAGTTTGAATAATTCTCTCAGCTAGACCATCAGTCTGAGGATGGTGAGCTGTAGACAACTTTAACTCACAGCCACAAATATCCATCAAAGAGGTCCAAAACTCAGAAGTATATTTTGGATCTCTATCAGAGATAATGGCTTTTTGAAAACCAATGATATTAAACATGTAAGACCACCATAAGAAAGCTAATTCTTTTGTGGATACATCTTTATGGGTAGGAATAAATTTGAACATTTTTGTGAATCTATCTACTATTATCCAACAAGAGCTATAACTGTCTTTACCTGATACAGGAAGACCAGTGACAAAATCCATGTTAATTATTTGCCAAGGAGCATCAGGTACTTCAATATGTTGTAATAACCCTGCTCTTTTACCTGTCAACCTTTTAGATTTCTGGCAGGAATCACAAGATTCAACATATAATTTTGTATCTTCAGACATATTAGCCCACCAAGCAGTGTTTTTGATTCTAATCAATGTTTTTTCAAGATCAAAATGACCAGCTAATATGTCATCATGACAAAGTTTGAGGATAATTTCTTTCATAGAAGGAGGAATTCAAATTACATTAGTAATCTTTCTTCTATAATATATATAACCATCTTCAATAGAAAACTTCCCTTTAATCAAAGCATTTTGATAATTTTCAGGAAGAGTTTTAATCAATGCTTGAATTGAAGCATTCTTAGGATCATTTAAGATAGTAACTAATTTATTTAAATCGGAATCCTTATCATATGAATCCAGTATTAATTGTAATAACTCTTCTTCCATATCAACTATAAATAAACCATGGATATGAACAGTATCATCTTCAGGCACATAAGCAGGATTGGAGTCATTATTTGGCAGAGGCAGTCTGGACAAAATGTCAACATTGGAGTGAACATTTCCAGCTCTATGGATGATTGTCATCCGTCCTCTGTATTCTTGGACAGCAAGTTGCCACCTGAACTTATGTCTATTAGGTTTTTTCAGGTTTAAGAGGGACTTTACAGCACTACAGTTAGTTAAAAATTCAAAATTTTGGTCATCTAGATAGTAATTAAGCTTCTCAAGAGCCCAAACAACTGCTAAGCACTCTAATTGAGTGGCACCATATTTCAATTCACTATTTCTCAAGGTTCTTGAAATATAACAAATTTTAACCTCTGAGGATTTATCATTAATAATTTGTTTCTTTTGGAGGGCAGCACCCAGACCAACAAAGCTAGCATCTGTATACTGGACAAATGGTTTGTTAAAATCTGGAAGAGCTAAGATAGGGGCTGTCATTAAGCAACATTTTAATGTATCAAAAGCTTTTTGACAGTCAATATTACAGATGAATGCAACATCTTTCCTAGTTAGTTTGGTAAGAGGCAAGGCTATGACCTGATAATTTTTCATATATTGTCTATAATATACACACATACCCAAAAAACTTTGGATTTCTCTTACAGAAGTTGGTGCTTTCACATTTTGAATTGCAGCAACTTTGTTGTGGTCTACACAAATTTGTAGGCCTGACACAACATGGCCAAGGACTTTCAAAGATTGAAAACCAAATTTACACTTTTTCAAGGACAAGGTCATATTGATTTAATCCATTTTTTGGAAAACCCTATTTAAATGAACCATATGTTCATCAAAAGTTTTAGAAAAAACTATGATATCATCAATATACACCATAAGCCATCCTTCAATTATTTCCTGATGGAAAGTGTTATCCATGACTTTTTTGAAAACTGATGGTGCATTTTTAGGGCCAAATGGCATTCTAAAATACTTATATATTCCCATATGAGTAGCAATAAGCAAAAATGTTTGAGAATTTTTCTCAACTGGAACTTGATGATACCCTTTATTACCATCCAGACAAGTAATAAATTTTACACCTTGCAATGTAGCATGTGTTGAATTAATTCTGGGTAAAGGATAAATATCATCAACAGTATAAGTGCTTAATGCTCTGTAATCTCCACATAATCTAGCCTTATCTTTTTCATAAGAAATTAAGACTGGGGAGATGACACAATATTTGGGGGTGACATCCACTTTCTCAATGATATTCATTTTTAATAATGTGGCAATCTTATCTTCAATATCCTTTCTTTTTGTTGGAGAAGCAGGATATGGGTTTTTCTTAAGACTAGGAGGAATATCACTCAAGTTAAAGGATAAGGTAATTTTCATTTCTTCCTGAACACTTCCTAAGACATGAGAACCATGAGAAAAAGCCATAGGGAAAGAGGTAATTGAGGCAAGAATAGAATCCTTTTGTTCACTAGTTAACTGATCACCAAAAGAAGCAGTATTTATTTCATTTAATAAATCATCCATTTCAATTGTTGTTCTGCCTTTACACTGGATCAGTGAGTTACAAGACTTTAACAAATTCCCAGAAGGTTTTCTAGAGGAGGAAATTTTGAATTTTCTTTTGCCATTCAATCCCAAGGTGAAGCAATTATTTGCTGGGTCTAATTTCACACCAAACATGGTCAAAATATCATTACCCATAACAAACCAATTGCTTAAATTATCATTTTTCATGACAACAAATTCACAAATAGCTCTTACAAAACCACCATTATATTTGAAGAATACAGAGGTTTTGTATTTTCCAATAGGAATTAAGGTAGAACCATACCCTCTCCATTTTTCAGAAGTTATAGGTAATAATTTACTCAAATAATCCTTATCTACTGAAGCTAAAGCTCTTTCAGACACTACACTTCCTCCAGCACCAGAGTCAAGAACTACATCAACATGTTTACCATTAATGATAACAGGTGCTTTCAAAGGGGATATGGCTATAGAATTGTTAGTAATATCTTTAATTATTTCAGTATTTTCCACTGAATATAAATCCAATACACATTCTTCAGATATATTATCTAAATAATGGACATCCTGTTCCAACATTAAAGCAGCTTTAGAGAGTCATTGTCATAGGAGATATTACTTTCATAGTCACTAGAAGAATTATTGACATCAATTTCAGCCTCATCAGTGTTTTCATTTTGTTCAACAAGATGAATTTTCTTGTCACAAACATGACCCTTTTGCCATGGTTTGTTACATTTGTAACAAGTATTTGTTGCATATTTTTTAAGTGCAACTGGGGAAGAGGGTTTACCAGATTTTTCTGGGGGCTTTGTAGAGGGTTTATTTTGATCATGATAAGATTTACCAAGGTAATTCTTTGGCTCATATCTATGGTTGAGAAGTACCTCATTACAGATTTTAATGAAAGAAGAGTGTTCCCTCACATGCTCAGTTCTAGCTACAATTAAATCTCTAAGAGAATTTGGCAATTTATACAAGATTTTATCTCTCCAAATATCATAATCCATCTTTGGATCAACTGCTCTTAGAATTTTTGTTACTTTCATAAGAAAAACAATGGGTTTTTCAATAGATGAGGATACATATCTAGTATTCTCATACAGTCTTTGCTGAGCCAACCTGAATTTTGAACCAACAAATTGATTCTCAATCAAGGATTTCTAATAATTCCATGTATAATGGTTGTTATCTAATAGAACAGATTCATACCACAACAAAGCTACATTGGAAAATAAAGAAATTAGCTTAGAAACAATTTCCTCATCAGTTAGTTTATAAGATCTCTTTAAATTATCAATTCTTTGGATAAAGTGTTGCTAATCAGATGAAGATTCACCATCAAAGGTAGGATATTGATCCAACTTAGGCCAATTTTTCTGGCTACTGGGATGTTACATCCTATTGTTTGAATTATTTAAGGTTATCAATTCTTGAAGTCTTGAAAGGTGTTCAGATATTTCATTATTCACAGAGGTAGCTGGCTCATGGTGAGCATTTAAATTATTTCTGTTTGATGTAACAGATTTTTCAGAATGAATTTCAGCTGTAAAATTGGTACATTACAAGGGAGAGAAGAGCCACTCTGTTCAGGTTGTTTATTATTATGATTAAAAGCAATTTGAGCAATATTTCTTAACTCATGATAATGAGTAGTTTGGACAGCCTGTAATGCAGAAAATTGTTTCTCAAGATCAGATAATTTATTTCTCAAATCAGGAATATAAGATAGTTGATCATTAATCCTAGAAATAGATAGAACATTTCTGTCCTCATCTATAGAGCATTTATTACTCAAATTCTGAGAATCAATTTTCAATTTTCTTAATTCACTATGCAGAAGCATATTGTCATTCTTCAAAGCAGTGTTTTCATCTTTTAGATCATCAATAATTTTACGTAGGTGACTATATTTATCTGAAAGTGATCTGTGATCAGATTTAATAGACTTTTGTTGAGCAAGGACATTATTTAATGTGTCTTTCAATTTAAAATAAGCAGTGTCTTGAACAGAAGAACTCACTTTGCAATGTAAATGCAAATTATTTAATCTATCACTCTCATGTATTAACATATCTCTCAAATGTTTATCTTTCACAACATTAAAATTAAGTGTATCTTTCAATATTTCTTCAGAATTTTTCTCAATTAAAGTATAGACTTCAGGGGAAACAGAATCATTCTTAATTGCAAGAGAAGGGTTAATTAAAGAAGTAAAAGTCAAATGTAAAGGTTCATCAAATGATAATTTGCTAATTACATCATTGGGGCTACTTATTAAAGGAAGTTGTCTTTTTAAGGGTTTAACTGTTCTTTCACCAGGATCCACAATGTTACCTGAAGAAGATTTGTTATTATACATACCAACATGTTTATCAAACAAATTACTCACCATTGCAAGGGAGGAAACTTCCCCTTTGCCTTCTTTCTTCTGCCTCCCTGATAAGGATGGGGCTGAGGAGATGGATGGTAGGTTGGTGTCCTGGATGGGCCAGGGTATTGAGCTGTTGGTTTCTGAACATTCTGTTGGTAATGGCTTATCAAGTAATCCCATTTCCACTTCTCCACCTGCAGAGTGCTTTGATTTTGCGTGAAGGAGCTGGGTACCTGATTGGGCTGAGGTTGAGGCTGAGGCTGGGAGGCTGGGAAATGAGGAGGTTGAGCCTGATTGGGATTTAATAACTCCTGCATCTGCTGCCAGAGTGTGTCTACCCTTTCCTTGTACTTCATGCTTTCTGCTTTCAGTTCTTTGATGTGAATGGACAGATTGTTTACTTGTTGGGTTAGAGGTATATTTTTTATTTTTATACCTTTGAGTTGATTGGCCTGATTTATTAGAGGTTTTACTTCTTTCAAAGGTGTTTGTTGAGGGGGGTTTGCCACTTCTCCTGCCATTTCCACATCCTGAAGGTTTTTTGTCAGCTGAATAATTTTTGTAAGTTAATTTAGAAGAACCTGCAGATTCAGTGTCAACATCCACTTCAATCTCATCCACATGTAAGTTATCCATGCTGTTAGCCAAACTACTGGACATTTAAACTGTGAAAATAGAATCTAAATTATTTAATGATTCAAATTGTTATTTCAAAATAAAATATAATTTATTGAATTTTTATCAAAAAAAAATTTAAATTTTTATCAAAAAAAAATTTAAATTTTTATCAAAAAATCAATTAATTAAAAAAATTTGTAATAAAAATAAATTTAATTACAATTATTTATTAAGAATTAACAATAATTAAAATGGGACCAACCAACAAAGGTTTTATAAGTCAACTAAAATAATTAATACCAAAAATTAATATAATGGTAATATTGGGACTATGTACTGAGTACTATTATGGTCAACCAATAAACAAAAAAGATTTAATAAAATAAATTAAATAATTTATTAAAAATTAATTGTCTTCTAGGACTAAGAGTGTTACTCTATTATGGTCAACTAGGAAAATAATAATAATAAAATTTAATATAAATAAAACTTACACTCAATGAATCAACAATTAAGCCACAAACACTGTTATTGCAGTAAAAATATAATAATATGAGTGAGAGGTGCAAAGGTGGACTTACTATAGTGATCATAAAATCACTTCAAAATAATATATAATTTAATATAATATAAACCAAAACGATCGAACCCAAGTTTGAAACACGGTCGCGGCAAACTTTTACTTTTTTGGTTTGGGTGGTCCGTGCGTTATGTCGTTTGTCACAAGTATTGCAGTCATTGTTGTTGTTCAGAAAGGCTCTCAATTATCGGCCGGTTGTCTAGAAGGAGAAGAAGGAGAAGGAAGATAGAGAGGAGGAATACAAGATAATATAAAGAGGTAAAGTAATAAAAAAAATATATGTATTTTAAAAGAGGAGGCAAAGAGATTTCTCGGGGACTTGACAAAATGGTAAGGGGTTTTAAATTATAATATAATTATTTTACTAGTAATTACTTTCAATGTGCGGCAATCAATAATTATTATTATTAGACTTAAGGCAACCTAGGAATATTCACTACGCAATATAGGGGGTGGACTTGCTAGCAAGTCCTCAACCTGAACTCAGATGGAACTCAGATGGAACTCAGACTGAACTCAGACTGAACCCATACTGAACTCTACTTGAACACCCACCTAAAACTGTTCTGCTGAGTGGTGTTCATCCCTGATTGTATGGTTCCTTTATCAATAGCTCAATGTGTGTTCAATCTATGGTGAGTTTGGGTCCAAGGTTGCGGACTTGCTAGCAAGTCCGCCCCCCATATTGTGTGGTGATTTATATACTTTTTAATTTAGATTACTAATATTAATAAAGGTATAATAAATGTAATAAAATAGAATTGAGTTGAGTGTTAAATAATGATCCAGCTACAGGGAATTATCCAAAGCCTTTTATAGGCAAAGGACCCTCCGAAGCTTCACAAATGAGTACTTACAAAAGAGTAATAAAATGAAACAAGAAGATAAATGAATAGAACTAAACATAGAGATTGAGAGAAAAAAAAGAGACAATAAACTAAACCCATTAGTAAGTAACCAATTTTCCCACCATTACTTCCCAAAACAATTAATTAAAATAATTAGTAACCAAGTAAGTCTGAAACATGAGAACAGTGAGTAAAATAATCCAAAACAGACATTATAGTGACATGTAAAGGGTTAAGTAAAACAAATAGAATTATTTTCACACCAAAAATTCATGTAATCAATTCAATCCAGTTTAAAGCAATTTTAATTAATTTTTTTAACTATGTAATTAATTCAATGATAAGTTTAAATGAAACATATAATTAATTTAATGATATTTGTAATTTAAATTGGGGATTTTAATACTATGTTTTTAAATAAGTGTTATAATTTATTTAATAATTTTTCTGACACAATTAAGGGTTAAAAAAGCGCCCAATATTATTGTTTAATAATGTATGAAAAGTTTTATTTAATATATAAATTTAATTAATTAATTTAATTACATTATAAGTCAATTTTACACATATAATTATAATATATGTTTGTAATTAATTAATTATTAATTTATAATTATTAAATACATAAAAATGCGCCATTATTTGTAGAATATAAAATATATTATGCTTAATTTAAATGTATAAATAATTTATATAACAATAAAATTAATATAACACTTATATTTAATAAGATACTTATATAATTTTATTATGCAATAAAATATTAATTTATATACATCAAATGCAATTCTTACACCCTCTTTCAGGTCCAATAAATCAACATATCATTTACTGGGCTCCTGGTATAGCCTGGCTGACAGTAAACCTCCCTAGAAGAGCTTTCAAGAGGCTTCAAAATAAAAAAGATGCTAGTTCAGCAACAGGTTAACAACCAGTCAACTCACATCAAGGAGTTGAAGTCATATAACATCAAAATAAGGGAAAAAGTAGAGTCCCTAGAAGAAAAAATAAGAATCATGGAAACTTTTCTTCAAGAGAAGAAGAAACATGCAATAGTAGCAAAAACCCTTTCCACTGTTGGCTCCTAAACAACAAGAGAAATTGGAAGTGTTGAAATGGAAATGGGAATGGCTGGACACGCAATGGGACACCCTTCAAACTCAGAAAATGCAACAGGCTCATGAAGAAGGACCCTCCAGACACAACACTTCAATCCCACCCCTCCCAAACCTTACCAAGGAGGAAGAAGAAAGAAAAAAATCGTATTAAAATAATGCAAAAGCCATGGTAAGGCCTTCCATTAAATCACAAGTTCCTTTTCTTGTTACTGATTCAGTTCCTTCAAGTAATTCTGAGATGGGAGATAACACTTTGAGACCAGGAGAAGCTGGTTCTAGCAGAAAAAGTAATCAATGTTCTAGTCATGTAAATACTCCTTTACTTTTAATTGATACTTCAACTATAAATCCAGAGATGGCTATTATATATGAATCAATTGATCCTGAAGTTTATGAGACTCTTGAAAATTAATCTATCTCTCTCCTGAGAGATACTCCTGATGTAGCAACTATTAATTATCAGTATTTGAGAAACATCATCACAAAAAAAAATCAGATATTGAATAACTTACAATTGAGCCAAATATTTAATAGCTTGTTAACTGAACAAGGTTACCAAGCATTGAAAGGCAATTTGAATAGGGTATCTGATGAATTGTTTAGGTACAAATTAAATTATGAAAAGAAATTTGCTTTGTGTCAAAATAGTAAGAATAATCTATCCAAAGTGCAAGAGACTATGTGTATCTGTTGTCAAGAACTAGAAGGTCAGAAATCAAATTTGAAAAAATTGAATGACCATTAATCATCTCGGCAAAATAAGAATCAATTATCGTTTGCAGCCATCAATGAAACATTAACTAGTATTCCAAAGTTGGAAACTAGGTTAAAAACATTGAGGAACAATTGAATTCATTGTTATTTGACCAAAAATACTCTGTCACTTCCAAGAAAGAAATTGCTGCACAGGCTACTCCACATGTACCTTAACCAAGCTCCTCTAGAGAAGAATTAGTACAAGAGAAACCTGTAGATAGTTCTGATTTTCCATCAAAAATTGATGATGCACCCTTTTCATCTGCAAATGTGTTAAATAATGAGATTACAGCTTAATTAGAGAAATTGAAACCTCTTCTTACACAGAAACAAGTAAAACAGAAGGAAATAACCTCAAATCTTAATAATTGGCCCAAACTTGACTAATACCCATAATTTGATGGTGATTATTCCTCTGAATGGAAGTAATTCATCCTTATAATTGATAATCTTAAGAATTCTTATAAACTACCAGATGAAGAAATTGTTTCTAAATTAATTTTATTGTTTTCTAATTTTGCCCTTATGTGGTATGAATCTGCCCTCTTGGTTAATAATGATTACTCTTGGGAGGATTGGAAAAAATTAATTAAAGCACAATTCGGTGGTTCAAAATTTAGGTTAGCCCAAAAAAGGCAGTATGATGAGTCTAGATATAGCTCATCTTCTACAGAAAAACCTATTGAGTTCCTGATGAAAGTAGTAAAAATCTTGAGAGAAATGGATCCAAAGATAGATTATAAACTCTAGAAAGAAAGTATCCTTTATAAATTTCCAATGTCTTTGAGAGACTTAATTGTTGCAAGAACTGAATTCTCCAGGGAGCCTTCTTCCTTTGTTAATACTTGCAATTCAGTTCTTTTAAATTACAGGTATGAATCTAGAAAGTTCTTCCCAAGACCTTCAGTTAAGAAACTCTCCAACTACCAACAAAAACTTCATGAAAAAGTAGGTAAACCCTCTGCCCCTGTTGCACCTAAAAAATATGCAACAAAAACTTGCTTTAAATGCCGCAAGACTTGGCAGAAAGGCCATGTTTGTGACAAGCAAATAAACTTTGTTGAATGAACAGAGGAGCCTGATGATGACACAGTTGCACTAGATGATACTTCCAGTGATTGTGCCAGAAACATTTCTTATGAGTCTAACCAGGAAATCTTGATGCTGGGGGAAGATATTCAATATTTAAATAATATTGACATTGATAAAAACTATTTGTCCACAGTTGAAAATGCTGAAATCATAAGAAATCTTGAGGACACCTCAGTAATTATTACCCCCCTCAAGACACCAGTCTTGATTAATGGAAAAAACATTGAGGTTTTTTTGGATTCTGAAGCTGGAGGAAGTGCTGTATCTACAAAGTATTTGCTTCAGTTGATTAGGATTATAAATCCTAACTTATGCCTATAAATTCTAAAAATTGGAGAGGTTATGGCTCTTTTTTGTCTTCCATTGGTAAATACAAGGCTACAGTATTCTTCAAATATAGTCATGGCTTTGTAAAATTTATGTGTGACTTTGTAGTTATGAAAAACAATAACTTAAGAAGTTAGTTCATTTTGGGAAATGATATATTAACCAAATTTGGCATTAAACTTGATCCTTCAAACTGTCACTGGAAAACCTACACGCAGGTTTGAGGGTGATCCCAAGTAAGTGAGATAAAAGGGAAAGGAAATTACAACTTCAAAGTACAGAGGATTACTTTGAGGAAGTGTTTTAAAGATAGGTATAAGTAATTGTTGATAGTTGAGGATAATCTTTGAAGAAAAATTAATGTATAATGTAAGGACACTAACTATTATGGTAAATCTCACAAAGGGCTGCAACTTAATAATCAAAGGGAAGATTTAAGTTTTAGGTTTTAATAAAATTGATTATTAAGAAAGAAAAGGACAAATATAATAATAGCCTAATAAGAATTTGACTACTATCACAAATATATTTTATAATTTAATTCTAGAGAACATTAAACCAAAGTAACCCCCTTTAAATATCCTATTCCTCCTTGCACTGAACCATTAACCAACCTGCCACCATATACCCACAGACCCATTCAATAAACCAGAGTTCCCAGCTACCAATCATCTAACCTTATAGCCCTTCTTTCCCATTCCTATTTCCCAGACCTCCTAATTACCCTCAGACCCAAAATCACCCCTTTCGAATATTGCCTTGACCTTAGCGCTAGTACGCACGTAGATTTCTCATAATTATAAAGTATAAGTGTCTTTAACTTTAGCATACTTTTAAAGTTTAAATAGTGCAGCTAATTTGAGAACACAATAGAATGTAATCTCCCCAAAGTCACTTTTTTCACATCACTAGTGGAGTTAGAGCTTGAATAGTGGGGTATTTGAGGTACTTTTCTTTGTGTCATGTAATGTGTGACACAAACTAATGCTTCAAAATGGGATTGAATGGTAAGATAAAATTTAAAATTTCTTCCCCAAAAAAATTATTAACACCAGGATTGAGCACATGTCATTCTGTAGTTTAATATAAAAGAAGATCTACAAAAGAAATTCCTGCCCTTATGTCTGAAATTGACACAGCTTCTTTTGGAGAACAACTTTCTGGTGAGGAATAAGATTCTATCATTCAGTTGATAAAATCTTTTCCTATGTACTTTACTCATGGTTCACATGAATTAGGATTGGTAAAAGAAGAGATTAAGCTTTCATTATCATGTTAATTAACTGAAATACCACCTAGTTTAAAAAAGAAGCCTTATCATGCTTTTCCCAGAAAGATAAAAGATATTGAAGACAACATATTTACCCTTTTTAAAATGAATATTATTGAAAAGGTAGTTGAGATACCTATTCATTGTGTTATATCACCTGTCCTAATTTCTTATGAAAAAGATAAAGCCAGGTTATGTGGTGATTATAGAGCACTAAATACTTATACTGTAGATGATATCTATCCCTTACCCAGAATTAGCTCTATCCACACTACCTTACAAGGTGCTAAATATATCAGCTGTTTAGATGGTAATAAGGGATATCACCAGTTACCTGTCGAAAAGAATTCACAGAATTTTCTAATGATTGCTACCCATATGGGTATTTGTAAGTATATTATGATGCCATTTGCCCCCAAGAATTCCCCTTCAGTTTTTCAAAAGGTTATGGATAACACACTCCATCAAGAAATAATTGAAGGATGGCTAATGGTTTACATTGATGATATCATCATATTCTTGAAGAGATTTGAAAATCACCTTATTCACCTATGTAAAGTGTTCCATAAAATGGATGAGATCAATATGACTCTTGCTTTGAAAAAATTCAAATTTGGTTTTAATTCTTTGAAAGTGCTTGTTCATGTTGTCTGAGGATTACAGATATGTGTTGACCAGAAGAAAATGGCAGGAATACAACAGGTAAAAGCTCCTACTACATTTAGAGGGCTCCAAAGTTTTTTGGGAATGTGTGGATACTATAGAAAATATATTAAAAATTATCAAGTCAAAGAACTACCCCTCACCCAATTAACTAGGAAAGGTATTTCTTTTTTTTGTAACAGTGAAATACAAAAATCTTTTGGCACTATGAAACATTTTTTTATGTCAGCACCCATTCTTGCCTTGAATGACTTTACTAAACCATTTTTGTATACACTTATGCCATTTTTATTGGCTTTGGTTCTGCTCTCCACCAAAAACAAGTTATGGATGAAAAGGTGTCAAAAGTAGTAATATTTTATATTTCAAGAACCTTGAGAAATAGTGAATTGAAATATGGTGCCACTCAACTTGAGTGTGTGGAAGTTGTGTGGGCTCTGGAGAAACTACATTATTATCTGGATGACCAGAAATTTGAACTTGTCACTGATTGCAGTGCATTAAAATCCCTCTTAAACTTAAAAACACCTAATAGACACATTTTCAGATGGAATTTGTCACGTGCCACGTGACACTTGAGGCAAAAGTAGCTCATTAAATCAATACTAAAGGGTTCAAATCCATACTCAAAGTGCAGAAAGCAACTCTCCATAGCAACTGCGACTTTCGTTTGTGTACTCGCTATTCAATTGCGCTAGCCTAAAACTCTAAATCTAAATTAGTCAATCTCTCAATAGTGTGTCTTAGTCTTTTTTCCAATAAGCGACGCACAGCGCAATAGTTAATATAATAGTACATTAAAAGGTTCATGAAATGTCTGTGGGTTATTAAGGGGTAGTGAGTATGGACGGAATGGTTAGTGAAGTATTAAGGGGGTTGACGGATGTTAGTGAGGAGGGTCCAAGTGTAACGGATATATTTTAAATGGTTTGTGGTGTGCGGAATGGTGGATGAGTATGAGGTCAATGCAAGGAGGAGTAAAGGATATAAAAGGGGCTGGGTTTTTGGTTTGACATTCTTTAGAATTAAATTATAAAACGTATTTATAGTTAATAGTGATAAAACTCTAAGTGAAAATTATTATTATTGTATCTTTCTTTATTTTCTGAATAATCATATCTAAATCCTAAATCTTTTATTGTTGAGTTTCCAACCCTTTGTGAGATCTTAAGAATTTTAATATTACCATTCAATTATATTAGAATCCTTCTCGAACATAACTCGAAGCAGTAGTTCTTCCTTCGAGTCATCTTCAAATCACTTCCTCAAACTATTCCTCTGTGCTTTGAAGAAGTATCTGAACCTTTTATTTCACTTGCAGGAACATCCTCAACCTTGTGCGTAGGTCGTCCGGTGACAGTATAATTTAATTCTCCGTAGTTCTCATTCTTTGCACTACTATGTCCCTTTTCAGGTGTTTTCTCTAAATTCTTAAAATGGCACCTGTTCAACGCACTCCTCCTACAGGCGCTACTACTAGAGCTCGTGCCAGAGGCAGGCCAACAGCCACTAGGCCTGTTTCCCGCACTCACTTCTTGGAGCCACTCAACCTTAGGGAACGGGAACACTCAGTCCAATCTGTAGAAGACATCCCCCAGGATTTTGATGATTCTAGCAAGGAAGAAGAAGAAGGAGAGGATACAATGCACGAGGCACCATCTGCCCCTGCTAACCACCCTTCTGGTCAACCTTCAGAACCTGGACCATCAAATTCTCTGGAAGATTTCATGAGACTTTTCATGAAGACCCTTTCAAATTCAATGTCTTCAGAGGGATCTAAATTCAAAACTCCTTCTATGAAATCTCCTGATAAATTCGATGGAGAACATCCAGACAGATTGCGACCCTTCTTGCAAACCTGCAAGCTCCTGTTCCATAATGACCCTCGAACCTTCAATAACGACTGATCGTAATTTGTTTAGGCTTCTTCATTCCTGGCCAGAAAAGCAGCAAAATGGTTCGAACCTTATCTTCTCATGCTCTCTTCAACCGAAACCCACTTACTTATTAATAACTGGGAAAAGTTCAAAGACCAACTCTTCACGTTGTTTGGTGACCCTAATGAAACTGACAATGCAGAAATTGAACTTGATTTCCTTTGCATGAGTGATAATGGGAAAGCCTCTGAATATATCTCGAACTTCAGAGCGCTTCAAACTTGAGTAGGTTGGAATGATGCTGCCCTTAAGTATCATTTCAAAAAAGGACTTCCTTTGAGGATTCTGGATTAGTTAAATCTTCACGGTCAGAAGATGACTACTTTAACAGATTTAATGGATCGAACCCTCGAACTTGACGGCGTTTACCAAGGACGACTTCAACATCGTCAATACGCCAACAAATCTCAAGGCTTAAATTTCAAATCGGGACCTTCTTCCCACCCACGAACAACTCAATCCTCCTCGACTCAATCCAAACCTATTAAGGGAAAGGACAAACCTCAACCAAAAAGCTCGACCCCAGGCAATATCAGTAAAGTACTGGATCCTAAAGGGGAACTTAAAGAAGCTGAGAGGAAGAGGCGAACAGATAATGGGTTATGTATGTATTGTGGGGGTAAGCACAAGCTGGAAGATTGTGTAAAGTTGAAGGAAAGAGAAGGTACTAGTTCGAAGCCAAAAAACTAGTAGATATTTTACTTGTGTGCAAAGCAAACTATCTTATATCTTCCAGTGCACAGAACCTCCATGTCTTAAGGACTGGTGTTGCCTTAAACCGCTTGAGATTCATTCTTTTTAAGGAGGATATCCCCTTCAGTTGTCTTATAGACTCTGGAGCTTCAATTTCTTTTGTCAGTTTATCTTTTGCCGAGAAGTTACAGCTGACATTTACAGATATCGATCGAACTCCAATTTATTTGGTCAAATCAGAGGAACCCAAATATTGGGTAAGTAAGAAAGTTTTATGGGTTTTCAACTTTCCGAATTTTCCCCCCTTTGAGTGGGAACTAACAGTCTTGGACGCCCCAAGGATGGACAATACCATTCTTGGCCATGACTTTTTAATGCATTGGAATCCTGAAATTGAGTGGACATGGGGATTGATCACCCCACGGACTAAGTATATCTCTAATTCTTCAATGCATGTCAATAGGGAGTTAAACAACCCGCCTGACAATGTCCTGCTAGAGGACAAATCTCTGCCAGATGACTTGCAAGCATCTGATCTTTCTTTAAATGAGCAATTGGCTAACCCTTCTAGCTCGATGACTTCACTCGAAGAGGATTTAAATTGCCTCAAAGTAATTGAATTATGCTCTCTCAATTCTGGTCTTCCCTCAACAGATTCTCTCGAAGATGATGAGGACAACCAAATCGACGTTGAAGCCATTAAATTGACTCTACCAGAAATCTATCATGATTTCCTCGATGTTTTTTCAATCCGCAAGGCCAATAAGTTACCACCTCATCGACCCTACGACCATCAGATAGAGTTAATAGGCCCAGTACCTCGGGCAGGTCCTGTCTATTCTTTGTCGAAGGACCAATCTCAAGTTCTTTGAGACTACATTTCAGAGAATGTAGCCAAAGGTTTCATCAGAGCCAGTAAATCTCCAACCGGCTCCCCTGTCCTCTTTGTAAAAAAGAAGGATGGTAGTCTTAGGTTGTGTGTTGACTATAGAAAGCTCAACACAGTCACTAAGAAGAATGCATATCCTGTTCCTCCTATGTCATCGCTTCTTACCCTTTTTAATGGTGCTAATTTCTTTTCTAAAATTGATCTTAGAAGTGTTTACAATCTTATTCGCATTGCGGAAGGTCATGAACCACTGACTGCAATGCGAACTAGATTTGGTAGTTTTGAATATTTAGTTATGCCTTTTGGATTGTGTAACGCACCATCTACTTTTCAAACTTTTGTCAATGACATCTTTCAAGATGTTGTCGAACAATTTGTTGTCGTCTATTTAGATGATATTTTAATTTTCTTGAAGACACTGGATGAACATATTCATCATGTTCGACAGGTTTTAAATCGGCTTCGAGATCATGGACTCTAAGCCAAGCATAATAAATGCAAATTCCATCTTAAATCTATTGATTTTTTGGGTTTTACATTATCCACTGATGGTTTAGTCATGGACAACAAAAAAGTTCAAAAGGTCCTGGAATGTCCTGAGCCCAAATCCGTTAAATCCCTCCAAAGAATTTTGGGTTTTGCAAATTTCTATAGAAGATTTATTAAAGATTACTCTAAAACTATTTCCAATCTTACTTCTCTTCTTAGAAAAGATATTCCTTTTGTTTTTACTTCTACAGCGCAAAAGGAATTCGAAGCATTGAAGACGGCATTCACCACAGCTCCAATTCTTCGACACTTTGATCCTACTGCTTCGACAATAGTCAAGACAGATGCAAGCGATTATGCTATCACAGGGGTCATTTCTCAATTGAATCCGGAAACAAAACTGTTTCATCCTGTTGCTTTAGAGTCACGCAAAATCATTGCAGCAGAGTTAAATTATGAAATTCATGACAAAGAGCTTTTAGCTATTATTCACTGTCTTAAAAAATGGCGCTCTTTTCTTCTCAGCCTAGATAGTCCTTTTCAAATTTTAACAGACCATAATGCTTTGAAATACTTTATGTCTTTCAAAGTGTTAACCAGGCGTCAAGCCAGGTGGGCTGAATTTCTGTCTGAATTTCCCTTTTCTATTTCCTATCGCCCAGGTAAGAACTGCATTGTCCCAGATATCTTGTCACGTCAGGACGACGTTTACCCACAGCGAGGGGACGCATTTGCTGACAAAAATCCAGCAAATTTGAAATCAATCTTCAACGAATCAATGTTAACGACTCATCAACTTAATTCCATGACAATTCAATCATTTCAAAATCCACTATCCAACATCCTCGAAGCTCAGTCAAAGGACGATTATTGTTTAGGGTTAAAAGACAAAATACTCTCGAAGCAAGGGGCCAAAAGATTTAGTATTGAATCAGGTCTATTAATCTTCAAAGGTAGAGTAGTCATACCCGACAACAATGAGATAAAATTATGGATTTTCAACAGTCAACATGATTCTCCATTAGCTGGTCATTTTGGTGTTGATAAAACCTACCAGTTAATAGCAAGGGATTTTTTCTGGCCAGGTATGACCAGGGAAATCAAGGCCTATATAAAAGCTTGTTACAAATGTAATAGGAATAAGGCTCCCCATCACCGGAAGTATGGTTTGCTTCAACCACTTCCTATTCCCTCTAAACCTTGGGAATCTTTATCGATGGATTTTATTTCTCAACTTCCTCTTTCTAATAATTTTGATGCTATATTAGTAATAGTAGATAGATTCTCAAAAATGTCTATTTTTATTAATACCAATACTACTGCTACTGCAGAAGATCTGTCAAAATTGTTTCTAGTATATGTATTTTCCAAACACGGCTTACCTAATGATATTATTTCAGATAGAGGCTCATTGTTTGTATCCACATTCTGGACTCAACTGTGTCGACAACTCAATATCACGAGGAACCTCTCCACAGCCTATCATCCTGAAACCGATGGGCAAACAGAAAGGGTCAACCAAATCCTCGAACAATACCTTCGAATGTATGTCAGTTACCAACAAGACGATTGGACCACATGACTACCATTGGCCGAATTTACTTATAATAACTCGACTCATTCTTCGAAACAACAATCTCCTTTTGAAACTGTTTATGGAAGGCATCCTCAATTCAATTCAATCCATGTAGGAACTAATCATCCTGCAGAACATTATCTTTGAACCATATCACGACTCCAAGAGGAACTTAAATCAAATCTGGAATTAGCGGTTCAAAGGTACAAGGAACAGGCTGACAAACATCGACAAACTGCTCCTCCTTTTAAACCAGGTGAAAAAGTATGGCTCAATGCACGGAACATTCGAACGACTCGGCCATCAAAGAAACTGGCTGAAAAACGCTTGGGGCCATTTGAAATCGACTCTGAAGTCTCTAAAACTGCATTTCGACTCAAGCTACCTCCTAAATGGCGGGTCATTCACCCTGTTTTTCACGTATCTCTCCTGGAACTGGTTCGAGAAACATACCCGGGCAAGAACCAACCTCCTCCGGAACCGGTCAAAATAGAAGACCATCTAGAGTGGGAAGTAAGCCGTATCCTTGATTCAAGAATGCGCAAGGGGAAACTTCAATACCTTGTGGAATGGGAAGGCTTCCTCAATGACTCAGACAAAAAATCCTGGGAACCAGCCATCAATGTTTCTAACGCCCCTGAACTCCTAAAATCTTTTCATCTTAAATACCCTTTAAAACCAAAACCTTAAAACTCTCTTTTTTTCTTTTCTCTGTTTTTTTTTTTTAAAATCTAAAACATTTTTATTTCTAAAAAATTCTTTTGTTTTCTTCTTTATTCTTTCTCTTTTCAAAATGTTTCAATCTTCTTTTAAAATAAAATTAAATTAAATTAAATTAAATTAAAGTAAAATAAAATAAAGTAAAATTAAAGTAAAAATTAAAAATAAAAATTATAAAAAAAAAAAAAAAAGTAAAATAAAATAAAGTAAAATAAAATAAAAACCAAATTAAAATAAAATAAAAAAATAAATAAAAAAAAAATTAAAAAAAATTTCTTCTCAATTTTCTATATACATTTTTTCTTTAAAATTTTATTTTCCTTGAACTATAAAAATTCTTCACGAACATTACACGATCATCTTTCTCGAACTTCACTTTAACTTCTAAATCACCTTTTTAAATTCTTTGAAACAAATTACTCTTTCTTCAAAATCCTCTTAGAAATTTTATTTTGTCTCTTCTTTTCTTTCTTTTCTTTTTTCAAATAACTAAAATCCCTCAAATCTTCAATTAACAAACTTAAATAACAATTTTTTTCCCTAAATTATCTCAATCAATTATTTCTTTCTTATTTCTTTCTTCTTACTTAATTCTTTTCTTTTTGAACTTTAAAACTAAAAACTCCTTCAATCAACTATTCTTTCTCTTTTTTTTTTCTTCATTTAAACTTCTTCTTTCAAAATCTTAAAACAAATTCTATTTAAATATTTTTTTCTGTCTTTTCTTTCTTTCTCTCAAAATCTTATATAAAAAATAATAAAATAAAATAAAAAAATAAAAATAAAATTCTAAATAAAATAACAAAGTAAAATAATTAAATACAAATTTTTTTTACATTATTTTTCTTCTTTTCTCTTTTTATTTTAAATTTTCTCTTTTATCTTCTCCCGAACCAATCCCTTCATCTTCTCCAAAATTTCCCTTATCTCCTTTCTACATTTCTCAAAGTTCTCCCCCTCTCCTACCGGAATCAATTCCCCAAGTTCAAGTAACTCCTCGGCTACGTCGAAGGAAGCGGCATTGACAATTTTATCAATCTTACTGCTCAATTCTTCAATATATCTTGCTTGTCGAACCTGAAGAGGTTTCTTCGACCATACTTGATTGAGGGTTTCTTTGTTTTCCTCCCTTGAGGTAACAGTTGGTAATCTATCCTCCACTGCCACTTCCACCGCAATGGGCCCCACAAGGGTCGCTTCCACATTTGAAGCTTCTGTTGTAGGGGCCTTGATGATGACGTCTGAATTCTAAAAACAGAATCATTAGTAATTAAATTTATAAATTATAAGAGGGTGAACTTACTTTGAAGATTGGGTCAGGCTCCAAAAATAATCTAGGAGTGACCTTCTCTGCCACCTCCCTTTCCTCTTCGTCATCTTCGATGACCACCCGTCGTTTCTTCGGGGTTTTCCTCGAGATGGGAATTTCTTCCTCCTCGACGACCCCCCTCTTGTTCTCAGCCCTAGCCACCCAGATTTTCACATCATCTTCAACTTCTTCCTCATTTTCCCCCACCAATTGATTGTCCCCAATGGACACATCCCAGATGTCCTCGACTACTTCTTTCGTTTTAGGGATCACCCAATACTTCGTCTTAGTAAACCGACTTTCAATATCGGCATTCTTTGCTAAGGCGTTACACGCCACTCTTCTCCATTGGCAAAACTCGCACTTCTGGCAAGGCCCTCGTGTCGCCGTGCTCTCCATGCAGAAATACTCCATTGACTCGCAAGCCGTGCAAGTCTTTATAAAATTGCCGTGCAACAACACCCCCATCCGCTTTAGGGTGTGGAGGCGTGGGAGTCGGTGTAGGTAAATCCGTCATAATGAATTAGAGTAATAAAATAATAATTAAGTAAATAGGAAGAGAAATTAGTGTGGGTAATATGTTTTACGTTCAACGGAGCTCGCGTTCTTATACCTGGGCATCCGTCACATGCCACGTGACACTCGAGGCAAAAGTAGCTCATTAAATCAATACTAAAGGGTTCAAATCCATACTCAAAGTGCAGAAAGCAACTCTCCATAGCAACTGCGACTTTCCTTTGTGTACTCGCTATTCAATTGCACTAGCCTAAAACTCTAAATCTAAATTAGTCAATGTCTCAATTATGTCTCTTAGTCTTTTTTCCAATAAGCAACACACAGCGCAATAGTTAATATAATAGTACATTAAAAGGTTC
Source organism: Hemileia vastatrix (assembly GCA_030280995.1). Taxonomy (NCBI): domain Eukaryota; kingdom Fungi; phylum Basidiomycota; class Pucciniomycetes; order Pucciniales; family Zaghouaniaceae; genus Hemileia; species Hemileia vastatrix. The sequence goes on along the minus strand of JASXTE010000003.1, from coordinate 35,277,745 downwards.
ATGAAATGTCTGTGGGTTATTAAGGGGTAGTGAGTATGGATGGAATGGTTAGTGAAGTATTAAGGGGGTTGACGGATGTTAGTGAGGAGGGTCCAAGTGTAACGGATATATTTTAAATGGTTTGTGGTGTGCGGAATGGTGGATGAGTATGAAGTCAATTCGAGGAGGAGTAAAGGATATAAAAGGGGCTGGGTTTTTGGTTTGACATTCTTTAGAATTAAATTATAAAACGTATTTATAGTTAATAGTGATAAAACTCTAAGTGAAAATCATTATTATTGTATCTTTCTTTATTTTCTCAATAATCATATCTAAATCCTAAATCTTTGATTGTTGAGTTTCCAACGCTTTGTGAGATCTTAAGAACTTTAATATTACCATTCAATTATATTAGAATCCTTCTGGAACATAACTCGAAGAAGTAGTTCTTCCTTTGAGTAATCTTCGAATCACTTCCTCGAACTGTTCCTCTCTGCTTTGAAGAAGTATCTGAACCTTTTATCTCACTTGCAGGAACATCCTCAACCTTGTGCGTAGGTCATCCGGTGACAAAATTTGGCTTTTCAGGAATACAAAGGAAGAATGACAATAATTCATAGGGCTGGTATTATTCACTCAAATGTGGGTATGTTATCAAGGTTAACTTTGCCAAATGATGTGTCTAATCCTGCATATGTTCCTGAAGATGAAATTATTCATATTCATGGGATATATGTGGTTGATATGGGGGGAGAGCTATTACAGCTTATTCTGGATTCATATGATAAAGATACTGACTTGAAAAAGCCGTGTACAATATTAAATGATCCAAAGAATGCTTTAATACAAGCATTAATTTAAAACCTTCCACCAAAGTACCAAAAAGCTTTGGAAAATGGTAACTTTTCAATTGATGAAGGCTATCTCTATTATAAAAGAAATTTGAGTAATTCTATTGTTATTCATCCTTCTATGAAAGAAATTATTTTGAAAATTTGTCATGATGACATATTGGCAGGACATTTTGATCTTGAAAAAACAATGATTAGAACAAAGAAAACTGCTTGGTGGGCTAATATGTCTGAAGACACCAAACTATATGTTGGACCCTGTGATTCTTGCCAGAAATCAAAAATATTAACTGGAAAAAGATCTGGATTGATGCAACATATTGAATCTCCTGATGCACCATGGAAAATTATAAACATAGAATTTGTAACAGGATCTCCAATTTCTGGGAAAGACAGTTATAACTCTTTCTGGGTTATTATGGAAAGATTTAAAAAAATTTGTAAATTAATCTCTACTCACAAAGATGTTTCCACTTAAGAATTAGCCTTCTTGTGGTGGTCTCATATGTTTGATACTGCTGGTTTCCCAAAGGCAAAAATCTCTGACAGAGTCCCTAAATTTACTTATGAATTTTGGATGTCTCAAAGGGATGTTTTGTGGTGGTCATCTGAAGCTTTCTACTTCGCTTCATCCTCTAACTAATGGATTGGCTGAAAGGATGATTCAAACTTTAGAGGAAATGATAAAAAGGTATTGTTCCTTTGGCTTTGAGTACAAAGACAATGACAGGTTCATTCATGATTGGGTCACCTTACTTTCTGGTTTGGAATTTGCTTATAATAGCACTTTTAATTCTGTTAATCATATAAAGCCTTTTGAGCTCTGGCTTGGATATGTTCCAAATACTCCTTCCCAAATTCTCAATAATTAAATACCTAAATTGGATTTACATCCTGGTGTAAAATCGTTTCTTCAAATGCAACAACTTTGCAGAAGTCATACTCAAAAATGAATTGAAAAAAATTTTGAATATGAGAATAAGAGTTGGGACAAATCCCATATAGAATACACTTTTAAGAAAGGTGATGAAGTACTGATTTCTACAGTCCATTTTAATTTACAAGGTAATAAAAAATTAAAAGACCCATTTTTAGGTCCATTTGTTTTCAGAAGAATGGTTGGTTATGATGCAGTTGAAGTTATCCTGTATTCTCCATATGACAGTAAACATCATGTTTTTCCAATATCTCTTTTGAAACCTTACACATCCAATAGGGATTCATTTCTAAAAAGGAGGGGAAGACCAAAGAAAGCCCCTTATAAAATCACTGAGACAGCAGAAATTGATAAGATTCTAAATGACAGAATTGTCACTGCTGAAAAAGGTACTGAATACTTATTGAGATTCAAGAATAAATCTTCTGAATATGATTCTTGTATTCCTGGGAGAGAGATATCTAACTTTCCTGCTCTACTTAAGAAATATAAAAAGAAAAAATCATAGCATTTTTTTATTATTTTTTTAAAGTGAGGGAGTGTCAGCCAGGCTTCTAGACTTACACAGTAAATAATTAATTTTTTACTAGAGTAGAGCTACACCTTTACCTCTCATTTTAATTGGTTATACTTACTTTATAAAAAACTAATACAATTTTAACTAATTAATATGTAAAGTTATGTAAAGATATAGTTCTATTTTTCCCTCATATTTTTTATTCCTTGACAGTATCCTCATGACAGCTGAAAAGTAGACTAAACTATATAAATACTAAATATTAAAATCAAATATTTCTATTTTACTTTGACTTATACAGAAAACTTAAATAAATCAAATAATTTAAATTAAAATTGACATATAGAGATAAATTCTGTATATGAGAACATTCTTTAAAGAATACACTTTAATATTGGAAATTTCTATCTATGGGAATTTTCTCTCTCTGATATCCATGTATGTAGACTTGTGGTTCCATAGTTTTTCTAATTTTTGCGTATATAAGGCATCTCAAGATAGCTGTTTTATTTCATTCCATTCTGACTTTAAAAATTTATTTTATAGACACAAAGAAATCTATTTCTACTGTTAATACCTTAGTATTTACATCTGTGTATTTTTAAGTCTTTAAAGTAATAATAATAATCATCATTTTACCTTTTCATTGAGTAATAATAAATAAAGAAATAAACACATACCTATCTCAAAATCTTGAGTCTTCCTTCACCTATCACTGCCATTGGACAATTGAAAAATCTTCTAGACCAAAAGCACACCTTGACAAGATAATTCAAAAGAGGTTTCTGGACTCATTTCAAAATTTAAAGGTGTAAAATAGTGTGAAGGATAAAAAAATGGTGCAGGGAAAAAGAAGATGAAAAAATATTATATGGGGCAGATGAAAGTGGAGGAAATGTTATGTGAGAAAAAATGGGCTATGAGAAAAAAAAGTGAAATGTGTCATGTTGAAGGGTAGATTTTGAATCTGAAAAAATAGATACAAAATGACATAAAGTGCAAAAAAATTTAGAATTAAATACGTAAGAGCCTTAGGTTGTGTTGTGTTAAGATCATATAGTGCTCAATTATCCTCTATTATCATCAATTATGCAATTTGTATTTTTAAAGATAATTTTTTGATGAACATTAGCACAAGTGATGATTGGAGATAAAATGGCAAATTAATTCAAAAAAATTGCATAATTGGGCTAAATTGATGGATGATTTTACAGTGCCTGGCAATAAGTCATTGTCACCCCTTAATTTGAGATTCATTTTTTTCATTGTTGTTCTTTCCCTTATACCACTACTGTCTTGGTGATACCCAGTAGTAATATAATATTTTCTTGTTCTTTTTCCTCTCAAACTTTACTATGTATGTTTTTTTTTCCTTACTCTCTCCCAATCAAAATTTATAAGTGTACAGAATTTCTGCAATTTTTACAAATTTTTAGAAAAACATGCCCACTTCTTGAGCCAGAAATTGCCAGCATCCAACTGAACTCAAAGCTTTTTTGGCAGGGATGTGGATGGGAGGATGTAGCCAGTCCCAGATATCATGTAAATTGAAGCTCCCCAACACTAATTTCCAATCCATCCTTGACCATTTTTGGACCTGTGGAACTGTTGAAACTGCCCCTTGCAGTGGAGGCTTATGCAAGACATCTGACCAAGACTTGCAAGAGCTGGGGGACCTTCTCACAAAAAACCAAAGTATGAAACTTTACAAGGTTTGCAAACATTTGATGACACATTGCTCACCTTGCACCATCTGTAAGTGTGCCCATAAATTGGGCATGTGGAACCAAATTTCTGTGAAGAAGCCATTTGTTGGAGAGGCCCATTGTCAACATTGCCTTGATTTTGCTCGCCATCAACTTCACTGGACCGTTAATGACTGGAAGAAAATTATTTGGACTGATGAGTCCTCATTTGATATTGGAGAGGTCTCACACTCAAAACTGGTATGGTGTTCAACATCTGAAAAGTATAATATTGATTGTCTTCAACCAAGTTTCCAAAGCGGCCATTATTCAGTTATGGTGTGGAGAGGTTTTGTCAACAAAAGTAAAGTCCCTCTAGTCATGTTGCCTGCTCAACATCAGACTTCAAAGAATATGATAGAGCATGTCTATTGTGGTACCCTTCTCCCCTTTTTGGATGCTCGTGAAAAATGCAACACACTTGTCCTCATGGAGGATAATGCACCAATTCACACCTCCAAGCAATCATCAAATTTTTGGAAGCCTGTCGATTTGAAAAAGATTGAGTGGCCTGCTCAATCACCTGACTTGAACCCAATTGAAAATGTGTGGAAGATAATGAAAAATAACATTCATCAATATTATAACCCAAAAAACAAAGACAAAATGATCCAAGACTTACATATGTGTTGGAACAACCTTCCTGAAGATTCTTTAAATAAACTAGTTGCCTCTATGCCTGAAAGAATGAAAGCTGTTGTAAAAAGTTCCAAAGTACTAAGCAGTAGACACAATGTGAAATGGTTTGGTTCTTCTTTTCAATTTCTAAAAAGAAGCACCTACCACTCTTATTTTAAAGACAGTGCAATAATTTGTAACACTAATATCTGACTAGATAGTTTATAAGTTGAGAGGTGAGTTTAAAAGATAAGGAAAAAAAATATTACTATCTGGATATTTCTATTCTTAATAAGTGCAAGTATCCACAGCTACTCCCTCTTGAAGCACTCTCTTTGAATATGCCTTATTATAGCAATAAAATAACTCTAATAATAGTTTATCCTACTGAATCTATATATTCTCTCTGTGTTGCACTTTTTCACTATACTATATGAAATACACACACAGATGCACAAACTCTAAAAGACTCAGAATCTTTCCAATATGCTCTTAAATACTTAATCACAGAAAAATCAAATCTCTTACTGTTATCAGAGTAATCACAAAATAGAAAAGTCACTATATATCCCAATATATTTCAAAAGTATATAATATGAAGCTATAATGTTTGTAATCTATTGACTGATTCAAATAATAATTTTCCTATCTAACAACTACTACTCCTAATAGATAGCCTTTCCTTATTATATTTTTCAGTGCTCCAGACACAGTTCCCTAGTGGATCTCCAGTGCTGTCTCTAGCCCCACATTAGTAAAACAATAACTAATCCATTAGTAAACTAAATACACCACTTGTAACAACTACAGTGCCTAAACATACCCTATGCTTACTAATACTAGTATTAACTTGTTTCACTCATATTCCATATGCGCGCTTATGACTATACCTTTGCATTGTTTCAGCGCTACTTCCCACATTGACACCTTTCAGTGCTGATCCTTGTCTCTTCAACTCTTGGGTAGTTTTGTGATCAAGTCCCCATCCTCCTCACTTCATTACTAAGTCCATAGTTCTGACAGCTCACTTAAATATTTAGCCTCTGCAACTTACATTACCTGTTTCAGTAAGTTACCACACTAGCCGCTGTGCAGTATACTATGTACTTGAGGCCTTCCTTGAGCCATAATTCCTTCCTTAATGCATAACACACAATTATTGGAAAATCCAAATCCATAATGTTCAGCACTTGCACTCCTAAGTTGATAACACACAATTCCCTTTGTGCAGCACATCTTGCTGCAAATTCCGAGTGCACAGACCCTAAATCCTCTTCCAGGCTTCTCTTTCCCTTTGTTCTTTTAAAACCATAATTACATATTTATAATAGCGCTATCTACTGCACTATGATTCCCCTTTGTTCTTCCTGGGCTACACAAGCTGATTGGTCCAAAAGATAGGTTACCTGAAATGCATGTACCACACCATTGTTGATGCTGCAGGGGGGCCTACCCACTGGCGATGGATGAAAAATCCTTTTTTTTTTGAATTTTTTTTCATATGATTATTACGCTATCCCATGGCTCTCTAATGGTGTTACTCACACCATTGAGAAGCTGCTGGTTGTTAACTTAGAAAACACAGGTCTGAAAAAAAGTGACTGGGAATGTTTTAGCTTTAGCATCATATTGAGATTCTTGAGGTCCCAATTGACTAAGATACAAGTTTGCAATGAATTCTGAATGGTTGTCTGAGAGTGATCAAAAGTTTAAGGGGTGACAAGGACATATTGCCGGGCACTGTACAGTGGCCAGACAATAATTTCCACCTGTTTTTTTCCTCATAAATTCCTTAATATTCACTCTACAGACATGAGCTTGTACATTTCTAACTCATACAACCATGTAGAATAGGACTGTCACAAAATAAACTCAGCCAGACACCAATTTGTAAAAAGATTACATTTTTTGAAAAAACATCATTCTTGAAATTGACAATGAGCAAGTTGACAAGTCTATCCTTTTCCTTAATGAAAGGGATGGGGTTGGTATGAGCATTGAGCAAAAAGATTGGTGAAAAGTGGACAAAATTGAGCAAAAAAAGCATCACCAAGATGTAGCTTTACTGTTTGCTTCCCTGGCAACTTGCACCTTTGAAAGAACAGATGCAATCAAGTTTACAAAATATGGTTGGAAAATCCATTCCAAGCCTATATAAAGGCATTAAACATAGCAGGAACTGTCATTGGGTGACAAAATTACAAAACTATATTTTTGAGGTGTTTTCATGTGTTTGCAACAAGGCATGAAAAATGTGATTGGATTGTGCGAGGAGCACAGATTGTGTATTAATTGGAATAGTATGTAGATGGTTTAACTATTTTGATCTTCATTTCATGGATGAGATGTTGTTTGCAAGCTGAGGACCCTGTCGTAGTTTGAGTGAAAAGCGGAAAAAAATGTAAATATTGGATAAGAGATTAATGAGTCAGTTTGGCAGGAAAAAAGAAAGAAAGGACAAATTACCAAAATGTGAAAGGTAAATCATAAAATTAGTATGATCTTGAAGCGTGAGTAGTGATGGTGGTGGTGCTAGGAAGAAAAAAACAAAGGCCAATAACCTGGATTATGCATGCACCAGGTGAAAATTTTGGTCAGGCCACTGTACATGCTCTAACAGTGAATGAGTATGCACTCAATTATCAGTAAAGGATGCATACCAATCCAACTTACAGACACAGTAGTAAATGCCCTAACAAAAGGGTACAGTAAAATTGTACTCACTTGTTCAAGGGGCTTAGTCACCTCACAAACTTAAGTTGGGTGAGATAAAGGGATGAAAACACTTGCTCAAATCATGTACAGTGCCCGGAAGAAAGTCTTTGGGATTTTTTATGCATAGCACCTTCCATTAACCACCACTTCATCCAGCCATCACTTGTTTACTATCACATCAAATGCCTCAAGATTTTATTTTTTGGTCTTTCACCTTCCCCTGTTTCATTTGGTATAGTATTTTTGTGTACTCTATCTCATTTGGGCTAGATATAAACTAATTTATTTTCTTTAGTTTTTTTTTTTTACTTTTCCTTGCACTATGGCAACCTCTAGACCTGGAAGGAAGCAACTTACAATAACAAAACAAGCTTGCATTGTTGGCATGGCTGAAGCAGGAATCACACCAGCTGAAATTTCTAGAAAGCTAGGTGTTGCTGACTCTACTGTTTGCTCAATATTGGAGAGATGGAGAGCTAGGGGCAATGTTGAAACTGCACCCTGTTCCAGTTGTCCTCTCAAAACAAACTCACGAGACATGCGTGAACTCAAACAACTCATCCTCTCTAATTGCAAAGCCAAGTTGAGTAGCCTTTTATTCACTTAGTGTCATCAATGCCTGCTCGTATGAAGGCTGTCATTGATGCAAATGGTGGATCCACCTGCTGGTGAATCTCAAATTTTTAGCTTGTTTTTTTTTTCTTTTTTTATGCTTTGATGTTACAACTAGGGGTTATCAGAGTCTAGCTTTCTATATAAACAAGTCTCATTGCTTAGAAATGCCTACTTTAAAATTTATGGAATCACCTTTTTTTACAAAATGAAATAAATATAAAAATATTGATTATCATGATTTTTAGTTGTGATATTCATAATCTACACAACAACTTTAACCATAATGAGCAATCTCGTAGTGAAAATGAGAGTTGAGTGTAGATTTTGTGAGGAAAACTTCAATCCCAAAGACTTTCTTCCGGGCACTGTACCTCCGTCTTGGCTCAATTTAAATAATGAGCTGTACTAGGCTCCAAAAACACGAACATGAAGAGTTGATAAAAAAATCTTTAAAAAATTAAAAGCTACAACAAAAATGTTCATGCGCAATTTTAGGCTGGGTAGCTAAAAGACCTATTCGAAAAAATAATAATGTATGTACATCTTCCCCCATAGGCTTGATTCCTTGTTAGCAAACTGAATCAGTTATTCTCAATAACTCCTGTAACCAGGAGCTATGAAAGAAAAACTGAAATAGGATAGCACGAACCAAATGCAGAAAGATAAGATGTTCTGAAATAGATTTTTCTCGGAGTTCCTGGTTGATATGGGAGATCACATCAACCAAAAAACCGTCTCTGCACCGATAGCGCCTACCAGCCAGATTAGATTGCATGGCAAGCGACTCATCGGGTTCCTTCAAGAGAGACGTTGTTTGACAAGGAAAGCAGAGTGAGACGCATGGTAGGGCATAAATATGTTTATCTTGATGAGACTACGCCGCAGTCAAACGCGTCGCGACAGCATAATTTTAACCTAACCAACTTATGCATGACGGCTGCTCTCTAGCGCGACACCCTCAGAAACAAAGTCCAGGATATCTCCTGCGACCAAGAGTTGTCAGAAAGAGTAATGAAATTTAGGGGGAAAAAAATGAGATTTTAAACGAAATTCAAGTCACCTTCTTCTGTTTGAGCTAATCAGCGGTGTAAATTTGAACCAGATGCTTAAAATTTTTAAAGGAATAATTTCCGAATCATTGTACTCAAGCTGTGCCAGCCCCTACAACCTTCCAAAACTGTAGCCAGGATATCTCCTGTAACCAATAGTTAATGGAGGAAATGAGAGAAGTAAAAAAAAAAAATTGAAACATTTCATGGAATTCAAGTTACCGTCTTCTGTTTGACCTACTAATCGCTGCAACTCTGAATCAAATGTACAGCCAAGTCACAAAATCTTGCGGGATTTTCGACGAAAAAATAAAAGTTTCGCCCACGAAAAAATGATTTGCTTATTCAAAAGGAAGTACCCCCGCCCTATCCCCAACCCTTTTGAATAGTTAAATCATTTTTTGTTGAGAACAACTTTTATTTTTTCGTCAAAAATTCCGCAAGCTTTTATGACTTAGTTGTAAAAGATTTTGAAAGATAAGTTCGTTTAGTATGATGCTCTATCTGCTCCGCCGCATAAGTTGATCATTTGTTTTCCCTCTCTCTTGCGGCGTACTTAGTGATGGTTAGTTTCATGATCAACAGACTAGTGATTCTAAGAAGTGAATAATTGTTCAAGCTGTTTCAAGCAACTTAACTTATAAAGTTATGTCTATAACTCTCTTTCCAGTCACTTGGAAAGAACAATATGTTATTTTTCAGCTACTTCCACATCCACAAAGGTTTTGTCCTTTCATTTCTGTATGAAATAAAATAAAAAACTATTGAAATCTTATAGCACTATCCCCTCTCTCTTTCTCTTTCTCTTTCTCTCAAGTGAAATGAAATCAAAAGATGATATTACTTCTTAAACTTAATCCGCATTCACAATTTTTTTACAGCTATTTGGGAAAACCTTACTCTTTTTTCGCCCCTCATCCCCCACCAAAAGAGGCTTAAACTCATGTTTTTGACGGGGAGTGGAAGGCAAAAACACAGCAAGCTTTTCCCAAGTAGCTGTAAGTTTCAGGATGGAGAAAAAATGGAAACGAAATAGATGTAGCAGCTGACCGTGAAAGCATTCAGCTGACATTTGAAACCAAACGTCACCATGAAGTCAGAGCTGTTCACGGGCTTCCAATCACCTAGTTAAATCATCTACGTTATTCAATCGGCTACTTGACCTTGACAAGTTGTCTGCGGGTAGTTTGAGTTTCAGGGTGAATGAAATGCTGCGCGCATGAGATTTGCAAAATTGAAAAGATGACAAGCACTCGAGCTCATAGTTTTAAGAATCAATCATCGGTGACCTCCTACACACTTATACTACTACTATCACCTCATTGCTTCGCAGTTCATGAGAACAAGCTTTAGTGGAAGGATTCTCACAATTTTCTTTCTTTTGAAACTCGCAGCTGCAAGTAAAGTTAGTAAATTGCAGTACATTTGATTATTGAGTGAAAAGATAAGGTTTGGCTGGTGATTTGATTTCACGTTCAGATTGTAAGTATCACGAGACTCAAGATTGTTGTAGTTCTACAATCACTAGGTCCTCGGCTGGACTGACATCATATATGTATACGGTCTAGACTGTGCGGCGCCTTCGGAGCTCTTTCTCTCGTTTGGAAAGACATCATTCTCTGCATTTATAACACAATTAGTGATTTCACGTTCGAGTGCCTGTTTCACAGATTGACTGAAAAGCAGTAGAAGCAGATGAACACTCAAATAATGCAGCTACTTTGAAAAAGTTGTAAAACAAAAAAGTACAGTTGAGATCTACAGGGTCAATGCATGATGACTAGAGCCTTGTTCGTTGATTGAGATGCTAATCATCTTTTAGATAAAAAGGTGGGGAAGCATTACATGTAATATGGATAGTTTATTCAACTCAAGTGTAATCAGTGATGTTAGTGATGCTGCAGCGTTGGAGATAAGCAAAAGTCACAAAATCCGTCTAGTTGGCTAGACTCTTGTTCCGCCTCGATAAATTTTATTTTTGGACGCATCGCCTTTATAGGAGTCTTGTGTTGCAAATTCAGTTAAAATTATCCATCGTCTCTCCTCTCAATCTTGTGGTTTGCTTCGTGGAATTTACTGATGGAACATTGTTAACTAGATAATTTCTATCCAACATCATTACTTCCTGTTGTAACCAAGATGTTCTTTGATCACAGCTCTTTTATATTGTCAGTATATGTGGCTATATGAAGTAATGAAAGGGAAAAAAAATAAATTGTTCTACGGATATATGGTAGTGTCATCATCATCGTTTCACCATTTTAATTCCGATTTAAAACTCGCACATCCTGCCTCAGAAGCACAAATTATCCACCTCAATAATATTTGGCAATCGTCCAAATAAAATAAAACTTGTTTGTTTGCTTGTTTGTGTTGGATTAAAAAAGTTAATCAGAGGATTTCTCAACCAGGTTTGATTCCAACTTTTCTCCCCAACCCCTAAAAAAGAACGCTCACAAATTCAAAGATATATGTGTTTGTTATTGATTTTTGTAAATATTTTTTGGCAACTTTCTTAAAAGAAGAATCATACCATCAAGCTGGAAGCTACATATCGGTATGTGGAGTTTGGAATTTAATTGTCAGCACTAGGCGGCGCAGCGTTTGATGTTAAATTAGAGTGTTCGGATTTTATGTAGGTGGATTTATGGACAACCCGCCATCATCCTTACTTAATGTGAAAAAAGTTGGTAAATCCAATATGACTTTGAGCTTCAAAGATGACGGGCACCGAGATGAATGTGCGATGCATTTTCTTTCATTAAGAAAAGCAATTTATTGATAAGATTAGAGAGATCAGGTGAAATATTATGACACTCCTTCGAGCTTATATTAACTGAATGAATGCACTCTGTACACCAGATTTTAAAAAAAAATTAAAAAAAAAACTTCCTGCGATCTCACCCAATTGAGGTGGAGCATGAAAAAAAAAAAAAAAACATAGATTATAGTAAGATAGATGGGCATAAAGTAATGTGGTGGGAAAGAGTCAGGGCTAAAATGGGGGAGGTGCAGGCTGTCAAAAGCTTGAGAAAATATAGTTCATTGCCGAAAGCAGTAAACCGAGGATGAAGCTAGATATTGATGTATAGAAATATAAAAGGGCTGCGCTGGGTAACTGATCGTTATTACAGGTGGTTTTATGTAGTGTTTTAGTGACTAGTGTGGGTTATTGCAGTCATGTTGTCTGACTGAAGACATCTTCTTTTGCGTGTTTCTTTTTGTCTTCACAGTGTTCAATTTTTCACATTGAGTTGTTCATGAACCTTGAAATTATTCAAAAAGCACGCTGGCGATCGAGACAAGCACACGCAACCGCCCCAATATAAAACAATAAATCTACAAACGTTTCCAACTGGGTTTCATTTTTTGTTGATACTGCTCATCTACACTAAGTGGAGCTTTCAGTCAACAAATATCGTCATTACCTGAGATTTCTATTCTCTTAAAAAGGTGTCCGCTAGAGATTGGTTGATAGATGACTTTATTTGTAGCCCTGAACTATGTGTCGCAATGAGACAGACAAAAGTTTATTTGATGATAAAGATCAGAGCACGTAGATGATGACTTTCAATGGTGGGAACCATGCCAGATTTTTAATCACAACAAACAGACGGTGAAATAATCGCTGCGTAAGGTCAAGGTGGAGAACACTAAGCAAAAGTCAGCCACCGAAGAACCAGGATCGATTTTCCCGTGTGCTAATTTGTAACCAAAGACTCGCTTGTAGGCTATATAGATCAATGTTATCCGCAAAACTGTTGAATTAATTTCCCTCGGCAGGTTTTTTCATTGTGACTTTTTTATTTTTCTTATAAAGATTTATTTATTTTTATTTTGTGCATTATTGTTCCGAATAGCTGCGTGATTGATTTTGCGTTGGCCTGACCGTACTAAGGTTTATTTAATCTCAGCATCTGTTTATTAATCACTTGATTAACCACCTCTTAAATTAAATCCTCTCTATTAGTCAAGTGAAAGTCTGTCTGGCAATTAGCGCACTTGATCCTCTTTCTCTCTCCATCACTCCCTTCTCCTACTCATACTATTTTGAGTCGTTTGGTTGTCTCCACTGTTCATCTCTCCCTTGTAAAAGGTCTATTGGCTCTTTTCGCACAAAAACAAGCAAACAGGAAATAATAATAAAAAAAAGGCAGCGCAGACAGTCTGCTAACTCTTACTAAAAGTGTGGGGTGGATATGGAGGTGCGTCGCCCAAATAACGAGACATCCATGAGTGGGGGTCATGTCCATCTGCGCTCGAGCCATCATGCATCGATGTTCATTCGTCGTCCTGGCCATCGATCAACGCATTCTTCCTCGTCTCTTTTCGCTCACATTCAACCCTTACCGCTGTCTTCAGCCATTCCCATCATTTCTTCCCAGTCTGCAACAAGACCCCGCTTCTCTTCCCAATATGACCGATCTCCTACTGTCATGGAGGCATCATCTTACTCAATGCGTCATCATAGAACAACATCCATGTTTGATGCTTCAACCATATCTCAAAAGCCATCCCGGCACTTGTCCACTCGCCAGTACTCATCGATCTCTTTTGGATTAGGCGATTCTTTTACCCCAGGCCACTCCTCATGCCGCACCGGCAAAACCACCTCAAACTCTACTCCACTTCATTCACCTACTTATTCTTCTCTCACTCGCCATTCGTATCATGAAAGTACTATTGCCACTGCACAGCGCTTTCAAAGTGATTCTTGGAATCCATCTCATTCCCGCTGCTCCAGCCATAGTACTATTCGTCCCCAAAGCGGCGTGAGATCAGACAACAGGCCACATCTGTCTTCTGTTTTATTTACCCCACCTAGCCCATTACCTCGTGGATATCAGCCAAGTACTTCTCCATGCAATGATTCAATGGCAACTCAGAGCCCTGTCTTACGGCACCTTACTAGGCCTATAACCCCAATTTTTACTATTATGCTTTACAGTATTATCACTGTTTTTGCTACTCTTACTCTCTCCACTGTTTTGGTTGCGAGTTATGGTCTAACTGCTTGGGATGATGCTAAACGAAGAATTTACGGTGTAAGGGGGTTTGTGGGCAAAAGTATTGACACTGGGAAAGAGTGGGTTGAAGGTGCCCGTGAAGTCATGGAAGGAGTAGTAAGCATCTGATTTAATAGATTTCTTTCTGAAGTTTTCCACTTTGTTGATATTGCTTACTATTGATTGGCTCGTAGGTTACCTCAGTAAATCATGACTCTTCTGACCATCATCCTGGCATGAAATTCGCTCATACTCCAGCAGTATCTTGGGCTGCAAGGGTATTGCCCACCAGCTTGGTTGAAGCTGTTCTCAAACAAAATTCCTCCGCTTCTGATAGTGTATCAGAAAAGAGTTTTATACCAACTTCTTACAATTCATCTTCTAGTGATGCAACCGGCTACAAAGTTTATGAGGGAGAGGATGATGATGATCAGGCCTGTCTCCCGAATCCCAGATCATTTTCGCCTTTAAAAGGTGAAACTTCAAAAACATCAATTCCGCAGAAATCATCCTCAGATGTTGAGACAGATGATTTTGCCTCTTCGAAATTACCAACTTCATCCTCATCCAAATCAAAGAATCCTTCTGGGAATGATAAATCGACATCTTTACCGCCACCACCTCCTATGTCTGCTTTATTTGGGAGTTTAATTTTAACTTTGACTGTGATTGCAGCAAGATTGGTAGTTTCTTGGTGGATGGGGCAACAAAGGGCACCAGAATATTGGCCAACAACCAGTAGGGGAAATCAAACCGAAAACAACCTGTACGCAAATATCCAAGGCAAAAAGTGTCCTTCAAATTATGAAAACACAAACGGGTCCAAGTTATAACTTGTACTTTTTCCTCTATGTGAGTAAATTCTTTGAAACTCATCTCTGTGCTTATCACAGAGTATGTGCGAATTTTGAGTACTTTCTATTGATACTTTTGTTTATTTGCTTCTCCATCTATAAGCTACACTATGACTCTGTTTTCCTTTTTTATCTTTTGTATACAGTCTTAATTACTAGGCCCTCGGTTTGGCCCATTATTCCTCTGTAGTTATATTCTACGCCCTATCGATGAATATTACATCAATACTATGTGTGACATCGTAAATAGATCCTTGTAGTCTTTTTACTTTATGTTGACGAACTTCACGACCACTTACTTTTTTGAGTTGTAGACCACATAGTACGATGTGATTAAATCAACGCTTTAAACATGTTTGCTAAAAAAATGTACTAGTTTTTTCTATCTCAAAATGTCCTACCATATTAAAAATACAATCCAAAATTTTTGGCCTTGAAGCCCACTCTGTCATGCTATACTTTACAAAGTTCATTCTATAAGACAAAAAGACTTCTGTGTTTGCGCTTGTGAGAATCTAGTGAGAAAATGAAATTTATATTAAAGACAAGGTTGATTTGATCCATGAGTAAGGGAACTGCCACAAGGAAATGCTGCGGAGATATCTTTAACGAATCAACTGTTGACTCAAGAAATAGATATTGATGTATTTTTATTTTTCTTTTTAGGGAGGAGTGTGACACTGCGAACAAGTAGGCCAAGTGCAAGAGCGCCCACGTCAAAAGTGAAATGTAGGTCATACATGTAAACCCGAGTAAAATAGGTTTTAATTGTTGTGGAACATCTGTATGATGATCATGATCAAGCATAACAATAAGTTCACAAAGATTAAGCGTATCAATTATAAGATTACCAAGATTATGCTTATCAATTGTAGTTATGGTAAATACATAATAGGGGGTATCAATGTTGACCGATCCGCAATTAAATTATTTGCGGATAAAAATCACTATACCCCAATTATCTTTTGCAATTATTTTTGCTAAAAAATTGGGTTATTAGACCTTTTATGTGTCAATGTTCACCTGTATCTGACATGTTTATCCTCAATTTTTCATAACCACATCTTGGACAACTTTCTGGATGTGCCAGCCTCCCTACCTTGCTGCGCACTCCCATCCTGTCTAATCATTTCCATTCAAAACCCCTCCCCATCTCATCTCTTTTTTCTTCTCCTTTTCATCTTCAAATATCTTAACATGCCCCATCATCATAGATCTTCTCAAAGGCAGTCTTCCCCCAGTTGTTCTTCAAATCCCATTACTCCCTCTTTCCCCCACTCAGCTGAAAAATCAAAGACTGTTCAACTAAAAAAAGATGATCATCTCATACTTATCAACAGGCTCAAAATAAAAACTAATTATGATTCTTCTTTTGGTACTGAGAATACAACTAAAGTAGGACAGCCCCCTGCATCAAAAGTCAATGGCTATCTTCTAATGGCCAATGAATTACGAAATAAGACAAAGGGAAGGATTGATCTTTTGCCTAAACAGATGTCTGAATGTTTCAAGCATTACCAAGCCAAATACAAGAAGGCAAAGACTCTTTCATTTTCTACTAGTTTTGCTATTACTGACATTGATATCAGTAAGGGCATAAAATCCGTAGATGATAAACATGATTTGCTATGTCCATACTTTAAAGAGACGGATGCTATTTTTGGAGAGTGAGCTGATGTTAATCCTGCCAACATGTTGGATGGTGAAGATGCTATCTCTGAACATGATGTTGAAAGAAATCTTTTCCCATCCTCTTCCTCCACTAAAGCCTCCCCTATTCTAAATTCAACAAATCTAGATAGCTTTCCAATAGATCCTTATGGTGATATAAACCAACATGATCCCACTCTAGTAAGTTTTTATTTCTTGTGTATTTTTTTTATTTCTAAAAAGGCTAATGAACAAACCCAGGATCCTCAAGCAAGTGAGTCTGAAGCTAGCATCAATGATGAACAGGAGAATGTTACCTCCTGTCATGCGCCATGTGACACTCGAGGCAAAAGCAGCTCATTAAATCAATAATACAGAGGTCTAAATCCTTACTTGAAGCGCAGAAAACGATTCTACATAGCAACTGCAACTTTCCTTTGTGTACTCACGATTCAACCACACTAATCTAAACTTTAAATCTAAATTAGTCAATCTCTCAATAGTGTGTTTAGTCTTTTCTTTGATAAGCAACACACAGCACAATAGTTAATGCAATATTCCACTAAAAGGTTTATTAAGTATCTGTGGGTTATTAACAGGGGTAGTGAGCATGGATGGGATGGTTAGTGGAGGATTAAAGGGTTAACGGATGTTAGTGAGGAGGGTCCATGTGTGACGGGTGTATTTTTGGAGGTCTGTGGTGTGTGGAATGATGGATGGGAATGAGGTCAATGCAAGGAGGAGTAATTGATATAAAAGGGGTTGGATTTTGGTTCAATATTTCTTTAGAATTAAATTATAAAACATATATATAGTTAATAGTGGTAAAGCTTCAGGTTAAATCATTATTATTGTACATTTCCTTATTTTCTCAGTAATCATTTCTAAAACTTAAATCTTTGATTATTGAGTTTCCAACCCTTTGTGAGATCCTAAGAATATTAATATTACCTTTAAATTATACTAAGATTCTTATTGAACATATCTCAAAGAAGTAGCTTTTCCTTTGACTCATCTTTGAATCACTTCCTCAAATATTTCCTCTGTACTTTGAAGAAGTCTCTAAACTCCTTCCTCCATCTCACTTTCCAGGAACACCCGCGACCTTGTGTGTAGGTCGTCCGGTGACAGTATAATTTAATTTACTGTAGTTCTCATTCTTTGCACTACTATGTCCTTTTTCACGTGTTTCTAAATTTTTTAAAATGGCACCCGTTCAACGCACTCCTCCTATGGGCGCCACTACTAGGGCTCGCGCCAGAGGCAGGCCAACAGCCACATGGCCTGTTTCCCACACTCACTCCCTGGAACCTCTCAACCTTAGGGAATGGGGACACTCAGTCCAATCTGTAGAAGACATCCCCCAGGATTTTGATGATTCTAGCGAGGAAGAAGAAGAAGGAGAGGATACAATGCATGAGGCACCATCTGCCCCTGCTACTCACCCTTCTGGTCAGCCTTTGGAACCTGGATCATCTAATTCTCTGGAAGACTTCATGAGACTTTTCATGAAAACCCTTTCAAATCCAACATCTTCAGAGGGATCAAAATTCAAAACTCCTTCCATGAAATATCCTGATAAATTTGATGGAGAACATCCAGACAGATTGCGCCCCTTCTTGCAAACCTGCAAGCTCCTGTTCCATAACAACCCTTGAACCTTCAATAACGACCGATCAAAGGTTGTTTACGCTTCTTCATTCCTAGCCGGAAAAGCAGCAAGGTGGTTCAAACCTTATCTTCTCATGCTCTCTTTGACAGAAACCCACTTACTCATTAATAACTGGGAAAAGTTCAAAGACCAACTTTTTACG
Organism: Hemileia vastatrix; assembly: GCA_030280995.1. Taxonomy (NCBI): domain Eukaryota; kingdom Fungi; phylum Basidiomycota; class Pucciniomycetes; order Pucciniales; family Zaghouaniaceae; genus Hemileia; species Hemileia vastatrix. The sequence continues at coordinate 35,259,395 of JASXTE010000003.1, read as the reverse complement.
TTGTTTGGTGACCCTAATGAAACTGACAATGCGGAAATTGAACTTGATTTCCTCCGCTTGAGTGATAATGGTAAAGCCTCTGAATATATCTCAAACTTCAGAGCACTTCAAAATCAAGTAGGTTGGAATGATGCTGCCCTCAAGTATCATTTCAAAAAGGGACTTCCTTTGAAGATTCTGGATCAATTAAATCTTCATGGTCAGAAGATGACTAGTTTAACAGATTTAATGGATCAAACCCTCAAACTCGACGGCGTTTACCAAGAATGACTGCAACATCATCAATATGCCAATAAATCTCAAGGCCTAAATTTTAAATCAGGACCTTCTTCACACCCACGGACAACTCAATCCAAACCCAATAAGGGAAAGGACAAACCTCGACCGAAAAGCTCTACCCCAGGCGATATCAGTAAGGTACTGGATCCAAAAGGGAAACTTAAAGAAGCTGAGAGGAAGAGACAAGAAGATAATGGGTTATGTATGTATTGTGGGGGTAAGCAAAAGCTAGAAGATTGTGTAAAGTTGAAGGAATGAGAAGGTACTAGTTCAAGGTCAAAAAACTAGTAGATAGTTTACTTGTGTGCAAAGAAAACTATCTTATCTCTCCCAGTGCACAGAACCTCCATGTCTTAAGGACTGGAGTTGCCTTAAACTTCTTGAGATTCATTCTTTATAAGGATGATACCCCCTTCAGTTGTCTTATAGACTCTGGAGCTTCAATTTCTTTTGTCAGTTTATCTTTTGCCAAGAAGTTAAAGCTGACATTCACAGATATTGATTGAACTCCAATTTATTTGGTCAAATCAGAGAAACCCAAATATTGGGTAAGTAAGAAAGTTTTATGGGTTTTCAACTTTCCAAATTTCCCCCCTTCGAGTGGGAATTATCAGTCTTGGACGCCCCAAGAATGGACAATACCATCCTTGGCCATGACTTTTTAACGCATTGGAATCCTGAAATTGATTGGTCACGGGGATTGATCACCCCACCCGCTAAGTATATTTCTGATTCTTCAATGCAGTTCAATAGGGAGTTAAACAACCCACCTGAAAATGTCCTGCTAGAGGACAAATCTCTTCCGGATGACTTGCGAGCATCTGATCTTTCTCTAAATCAGAAACTGGCTAGCCCTTCTAGCTCAATCACTTTGCTTGAAGAGAATTTAAACTGCCTCGAAGTAGTCAAATTATGCTCTCTCAATTCTGGTCTTCCCTCGACAGATTCTCTTGAAGATGATGAGGACAACCAAATCAACTCTACTGGAAATCTATCACAATTTCCTTGATGTTTTCTCAATCTGAAAGGCCAATAAGTTACCACCTCATCAACCCTACAACCATCAAATAGAGTTAATAGGTCCAGTACCTCCGGCAGGTCCTGTCTATTCTTTGTCGAAGGACAAATCTCAAGTTCTTCAAGACTACATTGCAGAGAATGTAACCAAAGGTTTCATCAGAGCCAGTAAATCTCCAACCAGCTCCCCTGTTCTTTTTGTAAAGAAAAAAGATGGTAGCCTTAGGTTGTGTCTTGACTATAGAAAGCTCAACACAGTCACAAAGAAGAATGCATATCCCGTTCCTCCTATGTCATTGCTTCTTACCCTTTTTAATGATGCTAATTTATTTTATAAAATTGAGCTTAGAGGCGCTTATAATATTATTTGCATTGTGGAAGGTCATGAACCACTGACTGCAATGCGCACTAGATTTGGTAGTTTTGAATATTTAGTCATGCCTTTTGGATTATGTAATGCACCATCTACTTTTCAAACTTTTGTTAATGACATCTTTCAAGATTTTGTCAAACAATTTTTTGTTGTCTACTTAGAAGATATTTTAATTTTCTCAAAGACACTAGATGAACATATTCATCATGTTCGACAGGTTCTAAATTGCCTTCAAGATCATGGTCTCTACGCCAAGCACAATAAATGCAAATTCCATCTCAAATATATTGATTGTTTGGGGTTTAAATTTTCCACTGATGGTTTAGTCATGGACAACAAGAAGATCCAAAAATTTCTGGAATAGCCTGAGCCCCAAACCATTAAATCCCTCCAAGGATTTTTGGGTTTTGCCAATTTCTATAGAAGATTTATTGAAAATTACTCTAAAACTATTTCCAATCTTACTTCTCTTCTTAGAAAAGATATTCCTTTTGTTTTTACTTCTACAGCATGAAAGGAATTCGAAGCATTGAAGACTGCCTTCACCACAGCTCCAATTCTTTGAAACTTTAATCCTTCTGCTTTGACAATAGTTGAGACAGACGCTAGCGATTATGCTATCGCAGGGGTCATTTCTCAATTCAATCCTGAAACAAAATTGTTTCATCCTGTTGCTTTTGAGTCACACGAACTCATTGCAGCAGAATTAAATTATGAAAATCATGACAAAGAGCTTTTAGCTATTATTCATTTTCTTAAAAAAAAGCGCTCTTTTCTTCTCAGCCTAGATAGTCCTTTTCAAATCCTGACTGACCATAATGCTTTGAAATACTTTATGTCTTCCAAAGTGTTAACCAGGAGTCAAGCCAGGTGGGCTGAATTATCGTCTGAATTTCCTTTTTCTATTTCCTATTGCACAGGTAAGAACTGTATTGTCCCATATATTCTGTCACGTCGGGACAACTTTTAACCACAGTGGGAGGATGCATTTGCTGACAAGAACCCAGCAAATGTGAAATAAATCTTCAACAAATCAATTTTAACGACTAATCAACTTAATTTTATGACAATTCAATCATTTCAAAATCCACTATCCAACATCCTCAAAGCTCAGCCCAAGGACAATTATTGTTTAGGGTTAAAAGACAAAATACTCTCAAAGCAAGGGGCCAAAAAATTTAGTATTGAATCAGGTCTATTAGTTTTCAAAGGTAGAGTAGTCATACCCAACAACAATGAAATAAAATTATGGATTTTCATTAGTCGACATGATTCACCATTAGCTGGTCATTTTGGGGTTGATAAAACCTACCAGTTAATAGCGAGGGATTTCTTCTGGCCAGGAATGACAAGAGAAATCAAGGCCTATATAAGATCTTGTTATGAATGTAATAGGAATAAGGCTACCCATCACTGGAAACATGGGTTGCTTCAAACACTTCCTATTCCCTCTAAACCTTGGGAATATTTATCAATGAATTTTATTTCTCAAATTCCTCTTTTTAATAATTTTGATGCTACATTAGTAATAGTAGATAGATTTTCAAAAATGTCTATTTTCATTAAAACCACTACTACTGCTACAGCAGAAGATTTGTCAAAACTGTTTCTAGAATATGTATTTTCCAAGCATGGCTTACCTAATGATATTATTTCAGATAGAGGCTCATTGTTTGTATCCACATTCTGGACTCAATTGTGTCGACAACTCAATATCACAAGGAATCTCTCCACGGCCTATCATCCTGAAACCAATGGGCAAACGGAAAGGGTCAACCAAATCCTCAAACAATACCTTTGAATGTATGTCAGTTATCAACAAGACGATTAGACCACATGGCTACCATTGTCCAAATTTGCTTATAATAACTCAACTCATTCTTTGACACAAAAATCTCCCTTAAAAACTGTTTATGGAAGACATCCTCAATTCAACTCAATCCATGTAGGAGCTAGTCATCCTGTGGAACATTATCTTCAAACCATATCATGACTCCAAGAAGAACTTAAATCAAACTTGGAATTAGCGATTTGAAGGTACAAGGAACAGGCCGACAAACATCAACAATCTGCTTCTTCCTTTAAACCAGGCGACAAAGTATGGCTCGACATACAAAACATTCAAACAACTCGACTATCAATGAAACTGGCCTAAAAACCCTTGGGACCATTTGAAATTGACTCCGAAGTCTCTGAAACTGCGTTTTGACTCAAGCTACCTCCTAAATGGAAGGCTATAAACCCTGTTTTTCACGTATCTCTCCTGGAACTGGCTCGAGAAACATACCTGGACAGGAACCAACCTTCTCTGGAACCGGTCAAAGTAGAAGACCATCTAGATTGGGAAGTAAGCCATATCCTTGACTCAAGAATGCGCAAGGGGAAACTTCAATACCTTGTGGAATGGGAAGGCTTCCTTGATGACTCAGACAAAACATCCTGGGAACCAGCCATCAATGTTTCTAACGCTGTGGCATTCCAAATCTGGGTAGGCTACTTAGGTAAAAATTTGATTGGACCTTGGTTGGAAGAAAATCATGGTGTTAGCAGGTGTTAATTTGGTTGAAGGGAGTTAACTGGATTTTTTTTGGGTGGATTTATGGGGATTTTCGGAGGATTTATGGTGATTTTTTGGAGGATTTATGGTGTTTTGGAATGGGTATATGTTGGTATTCCTATTGTTATTTGATGGTTTCATGGATTGGGTATTGGTTTTACTGGATTTTCTAGGGCTCTCTTGGTATTTTTGGTGGATGCAGTGTGCTCATGGAGTAGCCATTTTTTTTTCTGGTGCGCTCCAGTGATTTTCTGGTGCAAAGCGAAGTCACTGTGGCAAAGTTTGGTCATTGGTGCAAAAAGTCTAGGCACTGTGGCAAAGTTTGGTCACTGCAGAAAATTATGGGCACTGTGGAAAAGTTTGGTCACGGTAGAAAATTCTGATCACCAGTGCAAAGTTTGGTCACTGTGCCAAAGGTTTGGCTATTGTGGCAAAATTTGGTTAGAAAGTTATTATGCTTACTAGATCAATAGTTTATTGTAGATCATATGCATGTAGGGTATTGTTGGAAATTTCTGGAGCAGGAGAATCATATGGGGAGGGGAGAATATTAGTCTTCTACATGGTTTTTGTCTTTTAGTTTCGATAATAAAGATCTTTTTTGATAATTAACAATATTTAACATATAACAACAATTATAATAAAAAATATCAACATATAGGGTACCATTGGATAGCTCTCATCCTTGGTGACTAAAATTTATTTCTTTTCTTATAAAATTTATAAAATAAAAATATAATAAAGAACACTCTTTAATTTTGGTGGGAAACTGGGTAAATCTGGGGCAGACCTTTAATAAGGCAATTTGAACAGATCATCCCAAGGGTAGTTTCTGGGGTACTTTACTGTACTTTTCAGTCTCTGGGGCAAGTGTTGCTGCTTGTTCTAAGTATTTGCTGTGACTTGTATCAGTGTAATCTGGTATTAGGTATTTGTTTTGAGGGTGTAATCATTTATTGCACTTATTTTTTTCTATATTATAGGTTTCCAACACTTTCAAAGTCTTTCTCTCAGATTTTCAACTTATCCAACTCTTCAAGCAGATCTTCAAGCTTAGTTAATTGAATCTTATGTTTTCTTAGAGGGACAGGGATTTCTTTTTGTTTTTCCAACTCCCTTGGATTCTGCCTGCAGCAAGGTGAATGTAGGAGTCTACTCTACATTTTTGGCACCCAATGTGGGGTTCAAATTCTCTAGCTTCTGAAGAAACTTACTTGTTGGACTTCTGGATTTTGGTTTTCTGGTTGTTGGATTTTGATTGGTTGGTTATTTGGTGATTCTGGTAACTGGCTGAACCAGTACAGGATCTGTGGTAGTAGGGATCTAGGTATAGGGCTGAACCCTTGCTAGATCTGTTGTTTTTGTTTTTGTTTGTTATTTTATCCTAGTAAAGGGCTGAACCCTTGTAGGATATTGTCGGTTTTCTGGTAAAGGGCTGAACCCTTTCGGATTTTATTGGTTTCTGGTGCTGGTGTTATTTCTTCTGCTGCTGATGGCCTCAGGCCTTCAGTAAGGATTCAAACTTGGTATGGACCCAAGTTTGTTGGTGATGATGTAAAGTGGTTTTTGGGCAGATATGAGGCTTTTGCTGGAATTGATGGGGCTTCTCATTTAGATATGGTGAAGCAGGTAATCTTTTTCATTGGCGATAGGGAAGTTGAGAAGGAGATTACTGGTATGGAGGGTTATAAGACTAGGGATTGGAAAAGGCTTAGTAGGGAAATGGTGGACAGATGGGGAGTCAGATATTCAATGGTGGATTTAAATAAGGTTGTTGGAGAATGGCAAGTGCAGGGTGGAATAACTTATTTGGTGAGTTATAGGAAATTTGTTGGTAGTTTTGAAACTGTGGTGGAATATCTGGTGGAGGTAGAGGAATTGGCTCATGAAAATGCAGTCAAAGATTTATTTTGGTCCGCTTTTGGGAGGGATGTTAGGATGGATGTGTTAAAGGAGTTGTCTAGGAAGGGTTTGATGAAAACCTTACCTAATGGGGAGCAGAAGTTGCCTGCTCTTAAGGTGGTTAAAGAATTGGTGGAGTCTCACCTCAAGCTTTTGGCTGTGGACAGTTATCAAGAAACCTGTACACAGTATGTCAGCAAAATTAATGAAGTTTTGGCTGATAATTACAATATTATGAGGAAGGCTCAGGAGGCAAGAAAAGCTCAGTTGGGGAAACCGGTTCCTAAGGTGGATGAGAATGTGGATAAGGAGATGGTGGATCAATTGGCTGACTTAACGAAGCAATTGAAAATTTTTGTTCAAGAAACTCAGAAGGCCAGCAGGGTTTCAGCTTCTTCTTCATCATCTTATTCAAGTAGAGGTTATGATAGGAGGAATGGTGGTACTGTTGATGTTTGGATTTGTTCCTACTGTAACCGGAAAGGACATAAGTCTAATGATTGTTGGACTTTGAATAGGGATCAGGCTGCTGGTAGAGTAAAATTTGATGGAAAGGTATTTAGGTTTCCTGATGGATCTTTTATCAAGCCCAGTGAAGGTCAGGCTCCTTCGGATTTGGTGAGGAGGAATAGTATGGGTGAAAAGAGAGCTAGGTTTGAGAAATTGCCTACTGAGGCTTCTTCTGGTACTGGAAATAATTCTGGAGATAAGGGGAAGGAAAAAGAGGTTAGTAAGGATACTTTTTCTACTTCATATGGTAATTTGGAGTTAGTAAAGGTTGTTAAGGTGGATGGTGAGTGTATGGATGGTGTATATGATGTGGAGGCTGCTAGGAGGGTGGCTGCTTCTAAAGCTAGAAGCAGTATTTCTAATCAGTTAAGGTCAAGAGGTGGAAAGGCGGATTCTAAGAAGGCTGAAGATCCCAAGAAGATTTATACGCCTGAAGAGATTCGTCAGATGCAGAAGGGGATAGGTGATATGGGTCACCCTAGTTTTGGTGCTTTCGATCTTAATGGTGATCCTATGCCTTTGGATGATGGTTCAGATACAAAGGAGGATGTGCCTTTGGCTTCTTTGCCTAGGCCAGGTTCTAGTGGGCCAATGGAGGGAGTTAGAACTACTGTTGATGGTTCTGGTTTGGTCTCTGTGGATGGAAAGTTTCATGGGGATAATTCTGATGAGGAGATGTGTGATGTTGTTGGTAATGTGGGACCTCAGGAGTCTTCTAGGGCAAATGTTGCTAGGAGTAAGGCTCATTATGAGAGGCCAGTGGTTTCTGGTCAAGAGAATGCTATGGATGTTGTTTTGGGAAGGGTGAATCAGCTTCAGATTCCATTATCTTTGGGTGAATTGTTCACTATTAGTCCAGCCCTTGCTGAAAAGCAGAAGAAGCATTTGACTAGGAGAAGAGTGGCTACTGGTGAGGTGGAGTATATGTGTGAAAATGTGGAGAAGTTTGGTAATGAGGTGGAGACTCATTTTTCTACTCCTTTGGGATACTTGGTGGTTTCTTTAAATGGCAAAGATGTGAAGGCATTGGTTGATTCAGGCTCACAAATAAATTTAATTTCATTGGATCAAGCAACTAGTCTGGATTTGCCAATTAAAGCTGGTGTTGGAGGAAATCTCAGAGGGATAGGTGTGCATGCTACTGAGTTGATTTGTTACAGCGGAGCATGTAAAGTTAGGTGTAGGTGGAGCTTTTGGAAAAGTTCATTTTTATGTGGCTAGAGGAGCTGTGAAGACAGTTTTAGGAGGGCCATTTTTGATGGATTTTGAGGCCAAGATTGGTTATCAGTCTGGTGTTGGGATTAGTTTGGAGATTACTGGGGAGGATATGAGGCAGTTACATATTAGGTTGGCACCCCCAGGTGATGAAGGTTGGGAAACTAGGCCTGGTGTTTCTGCATCTTGTCAGTGTTGCACTTGCACTAGGAAGAGAAAAGATTTGAAGTCCTCTTCTGGTGTATTTGAGGATAGTGGTGATTATTTTGTTGGTGACCCTTCTTTTTTAGGGTAGATAGGGCTGATCAGTCTAGTGCTGTAATCTCTCCTCAAGAAGAAATCCCGGATTGCAGTAGGTCAGCTCAAGTGGAGATATATCAAGTGGAATCTCAACTTTTTGTAGATAATATTACTTTATTATGTCAATTTTTGTCAAATTATTTGTCTGGTTTCAGTTTTTCTTCAAGTTTTTCTCTCAAGTTTATTTCAAGTTCTGAAGATGTTTTAGGGAAAATTTTGTTGGAGCGGAAAAGTTTTGGAGTGGTGGCAAATGGGTCTAAAAGTAAGTCCTCCCAATTGTGCACTGCTAGGGTTTCTTCTACACCTTTCAAAAACATTACCATGGCCACACATGTGAGCATTGGGGACACCCCTTGTTGTTTTTCTAGATATAGCAAGAAACCATTAGACAAAAATCAAGAAAAAAAACTCAAGATAACTGAAAATCAGCAAAAAAATATTTATGTAAAGATGTTGTCAGTAGGAAGGAGCCTACTTAGTTTACTGGTGGCCTCCAGCATGAGTATAAACTGCACAATAATTCTCAACTAATGTCTCATTCTGATTTCTCTCAAGAAAAATTGAAAATTCAAAAAAAATTTCTGAATAACAAAAAGCAAGAAAAGGTGTTTGTTGATTTGGGTTCTGTGATGTGTGGTGATGATTTGGATGGTGGTTTTGTTGGCAACACTGGTGTGTCTGTGTTCAGTTGCCAAAGAGAGTTACTCCAGCATGAGGATAAAAGGCATGACTTTCTAGCTTCTGGTGGGGCGGTCACTGCAGTGCAGGACCTATCTGAAGGTAACATGGACAGTCTCTGTGATGAGAATCCTGAACCTAATGATGATGTTTATTGCCCTAGGGGTATTTTTGATTTGGTTGGTGATTTGGGTACTGGTGAAGTGGATGAGCAGAATTTGGTACAGAAAAGTTTTGGAGTGGTGGCAAATGGGTCTAAAAGTAAGTCCTCCCAATTGTGCACCACTAGGGTTTCTTCTACACCTTTCAAAAACATTACCATGGCCACACACGTGAGTATTGGGGACACCCCTGGTTGTTTTTCTAGGAATAGCAAGAAACAATTGTAAAAAAATCAAGAAAAAAATCTCAAGATAAATGAAAATCAACAAAAAAATTATTTATGTAAAGATATTGTCAATAGGGCTGAGCCTACTTGGCATGCTGGTAACCTCCTGCATGAGGATAGACTGCCAACTTTTCATACTTTTGATTGTTCTTTTCTTATTTCTAAAAATAAAAATCAAATTAAAAATTGTCTGCATAATGAAAAACCAGATAACAATATTTTTGAAAATTCCAATAATTCTGTTTCTAAAAACTCTAATAATTCTTTTTCAAAAAATAAAAATAAAAATAAAACTGATAAAATTTCTTTATCTGATTCTAATAATTCTTTTTGTAAAAATTCTGTTACTCTTAATTCTGATTAAGATGAAGATTCTGTTGATGAAAGGAGCTCAATTCATCAAGTACATGTGGAAGTGGAAGCAGCAAAATATAAGAAGGTTTCTGTGAAAGTTAAACCAATCAATGAAGCGCTGCCAACTGGATTGAATCCACCTTTGAAGAGACCACTTTTGTCAAGAGATCCATATGAAACTCCTTTAAGAAAGAATCCGCCTGAATTTTCTGAAACGTCAAGAATTACTTTTGATAGGATTGGTGTTGTAAGTTTTGGGCCAGAGGGTTGGTTATCTGGTGAGGAGATGAATTTGTTGTTGGATGTGATGGTGTTGAGGGAGAAGGCTATTGCATTTGTGGAAGAAGAGAGGGGTGTTTTAAAGCATTCTTATGGTGAACCTTACAAGATTCCAGTTGTTTGTCATGAACCTTGGCAACTCAAGCCAATTCTGATTACTGCTGCTCTTAAAGATGATTATATTGAAGTTGTTAGGGAAAGGATTAGGACTGGACTTTATGAACAATCGTCATTAAGTTATTCAAGTCCAGTTTTCTGTATCAAGAAGCCTAATGGAAAGCTTAGAGTGGTTCATGATCTTAGGGAATTGAATAGGGTGACTATAAAAGATGCTGGTATTCCTCCAAGTGCAGAGGAATTTGTTGATGCTTTTTCTCGAAGGGTATGTTATGGTTTGGGTGATATTATGGGGGGCTATGATGAAAGAGAATTACATCCGGATTCAAGACCTCTGACAACTTTTGATACTCCTCTTGGACGTTTACAGCTGACTAGATTACCTCAAGGTGCTACTAATTCTGTTGCTGTTTATCAAGCACAAATGGCTTGGATTCTTCAAGATGAAATTCCACAGTATGCTGGTATATTTATTGATGATGGTGGAATTAAAGGTCCTTCAACTGATTATGATAATGAAGTGTTGGAAGAGAGTCCAGGTATTAGGAGGTTTATTTGGGAGTATGCAGTAGCTTTGGAAAGGATGTTGTTTAGGATTGAAGAAGCTGGTTTAACTATTTCCGGTTCTAAATTTTCTTGTTGTGTTCCAGCTTTAGAAATTCTTGGTCATGTGGTGTGTAGGGAAGGCCGAATTATGTCAAAGAATAAAGTCAACAAAATTCAATCTTGGCCAAGACCTAGAAACACTATGGAAGTTAGAGGATTTTTTGGAGTATGTGTTTATGTTAGGATGTTTATTAGGGATTTATCATTATTGGCTGCTCCATTGAGAAGGTTAACAAGGAAGGATGCTGATTGGGATTGGGATGAAGCTTGTGAAGAAGCTTTTTTTAAGTTGAAGAAGGTGGTTGGTGAAGATATTATTCTTCATAAGTTGGATTATGGTGAAGGAGCTGGTAGGATTTATTTAGCTGTTGATTCTAGTCAGCTGGCTGCTGGTGCAGTGCTTTCTCAGATGGATAAGTGTGGTTATATGTTAGGATTTGGTTTGAGAGGTGGAGAGGAGGAGTGCTATGAGTGCTATGCATTGTAAAGAGGCGGAAGAGTGGATATTGCATAAGGGGGTTATATGGGGGCAAGCGCTGTGGAGCGTTCCTCATCGGACAACTTATTTAGTAATCCAATTACTCTCTTGTCTCACTGCTTAGTTAGCATAGTCAGTCCTGTCTACCCCTCACTGTTGGTTACCCCAACATAGTCAGTCTAGTTAGTCTCACTGTTGTAACTCAAAATAGTCAGTCCCGTTTAAGGCTAGCATCAGCGCTAGTGGTAGTCCGCCTTCTTAGGTCTTAAAATTTTGTCCGATCTTAATTGGCGCACTACCAAAGAAAAATGGACCCCGCAGGTCAACCCAATGCATCACGCCTCGCAGCAATGCAAGAGCAGATGACATGCCTGCAAGAACAGAACGCTAGGCTCATGGAACGCTTAGCAAATGCGGAGCCCTCATATCGTGGCCCCACCAAAGCAGAGATGGATGCTGCCAAAGCCAAAGCCAGAGCACAAGCACCACTTGTAAAAGGTCCAAAGATTGCAGTCCCAGCAATCTTTGATGGAAAACGAGGCCCCCAGGCAGACCAGTACATGTCGCAGGTAAACCTCTATGTCCTGCTCAATGGACATCAGTTCCCAGATGAGCGAGCAAAAATTGGGTTTGCAATATCATACCTCACAGACGAGGCAGCACGCTGGGCAAAGCTGTACACCAAGGAGCTCCTTGAGAACTCTCAGGCAGCGACAACCTTCCATCAATTCATGGCGGCTTTTGAATTAGCCTTTGGGGACCCAGATGTGGCCAAAACCTCAGAGCATGCGCTCAATCAGTTGTGACAAAGAAACTCGGTTGCCAAGTATGTGTTGGAATTTCGGGGCCACACCAGCTATGTCACAACCTGGGGAGAAGGGGCGCTCATGTTTCACTTCAGGAATGGGCTCTTGGCGAAGATAAGAAATGCCCTAATCAGCCACCCTCGCCCAACCTCCCTTCAAGCACTCATGGAACTGGCCATCCAAGTTGACAATGAGTTCACACATCAACAAACAGATGGCTAGATTAGCGCTCGTCCATGGCGCAGCTATGCCTCATCAAGCGGGGCCGGCGCTAGGGACCCAAACGCCATGGATATCAATGCAACAAATGCACGTGGCGCTAGTGGGAGGAAAAGGTTGTCGGATGACGATTATCAGAGGTGCATGAGCAACGGTCTGTGTCTCAGGTGTGGGAGTAGTGGTCATCTGGCAAGGGAGTGCAGGGGGAAGGTGAGGATTAGTGAAGTGGAGGATAGCGCAGGAAAGGCGCAGGTAAAAGACAGCGCTTGGGAGTGAAGGTTGTGCCCTCCTGGAGCAGAGTAGAGGGAAAGGATAAGAGAAATTTAGTAGAAGAATTATCAGCATGTAAGCCAATTGAAGTGAATGATAATCATATTATACTAAACTTGCTTTTAATGAGCCTTGATGCCACAACAAATGTACGAGCCCTACTGGACTGTGGGGCCACAGACTGTTTTATTTCTAACAAGTTTTTACAGAGGAATAAAATGAAAAAAGAGAAATTAGACCAACCTAGGCACCTAATTATGTTTGATGGGTCGCCAGGTGGGGGAGGAGAAGTAAGAGAAAAGGTTTTTTGCAGGTTTTGGTGTGATGGAAAAGAGTCGCAGTGCAGGGCATATGCGACAAACCTGAAGGACCAGTATGACATGGTACTGGGGATGACATGGCTGGGCCGCTACAACCCGCAAATCGATTGGAAGGAGAGGAGACATGGGCGCTAAAGTATTGGCCCCCTGGCCCCTTCAGGGGTCAGGGGCTCATCCCGGCGAGTCTTCTGATGTTCTTTTATCATCAGTTGACTTGCCGCCAGAACTGATGCTTCCTCTTGATTCTAAGCAGCAGGCTGGGGATGGGTCGCCAACAGGGAGCGCCATAGAGGGCCAAAGAGGGGAGAAAGCGCAGCAAGAGAGGGAGAAGGCGCAACAAGGATGGGGAAAGGCAGATGAGTGAAAGGTGGATGGTGCAGAGAAAGAATTTGCCCCCTGGCCCTGACCGGCAAGTCTCCTGGTGTTTCTTTATCATCAGTAGACTTGCCGCAAGAACTGACACTTTCTCTTGATGCTAAGTTCCAGGACTGGGAGGGGGCCCAGGAGGAGGAGGAAGAGGAGGAACTGGAATGCAATGCAACAGTTTGGAACATATCCGCCAAGATTTCAGCCAAGGTCCAAACCTCAAAGCCAACAAGAAGCCTCAGAGAAATGGTCCCTGAAGCTTATTGGGAATTCTTACCACTGTTCGAAGATGGGGGAGTCAAGACCCTGCCAACTCATCGACCATATGACTTTGCCATTGATCTGATGCCTGGCGCAAAACCTCAATTTAGTCACATAATCCCATTGTCAACCTTGGAATCAAAAGCGCTAAAAGAGATGATTGATGAAAATCTGAAGAATGGTTTCATCAGAGAATCAAAATCGCCCTGGGCTGCCCCGGTGATCTTTGCAGGAAAAAAGGATGGGTCATTAAGACCTTGTATGGATTTCAGGAGGTTAAACGCGCTGACGGTAAAAAACAGATACCCCTTTCCTCTGACTAGTGAGCTAATTGATAGTCTTCAAGGCGCGGAGATCTTCACATCCTTAGATCTTAGGGCAGGCTACCATAAAATACGGGTGAAGGAAGGCGATGAACACAAACTGGCATTCTGCACTAAATTTGGTCATTTTGAATGGTTGGTAATGCCATTTGGTCCATGTAATGCGCCTGCCACGTTCCAACATTTCACCAATAGCATCTTTAGAGATAGAATAGGGATAGATGTAGCGGTGTATCTAGATGACCTCTTGATTTACTCCAGATCAATGGAGGAACACCAGGTACGTGTGAGGGACTATTTGCAGCGTTTAAAGGAGGCCCAAGTGTGGTTGAAACCAGAGAAATGTGTCTTCTCTGTGAGTGAAATCCCCTATCTAGGCATGATTATCTCAAAGAATAAGGTGCAAATGGACCAGGAGAAAGTAAAGGCAGTAACAGAATGGCCAAAACCAACTTCAGTAAAGGAACTCCAGTCATTTTTAGGTTTTGCAAATTTTTACCACTGCTTTATTGAAAATTACTCCCACGTCTTTCGGCCATTGCACGACCTAACAAAGAAGGAAGCCAAGCTCATCTGGACAGAAAGCCAACAAGATGCGTTCACCTACCTGAAAAGAAAATTTGTAACAGCCCCTATTCTTGCAATCCCTGACTTATTGAAGCCATTTGTTCTTGAATGTGACTGTTCAGATTTCGCACTTGGTGCAGTTCTATCCCAATATGATGATGAAAATGTCCTCCACCCAGTAGCATATTTGTCACGTACACTACTAGGGGCCGAATCGAACTATGAGATTTACAATAAGGAGTTATTGGCACTAGTAGAGGCGGTATGCACCTGGCGCAATTACTTGGAAGGAGGGCCTCACAGGCTCCAAGTCATCATCTACACAGATCATAAAAATTTGGAAACCTTCCTGACCACAAAAAAGTTGACTCGCCAACAAGTGCGCTGGGCAGAACTGCTGAGTAGCATTAATTTTGTTGTTACATTCAGACCAGGGAAGAAAAGTGGCAAACCTGATGCGCTATTGCAACGTTCTGATTTGCACCCAGCACCGGACCAGCTTCATATGGTTGGCGCAACTCTATTGAAGGGGGACCTTGATGAGGGGGTAATCCTAGATGAGGTGGAATTAGGGGATGAGGAGTTGATGGAATGGGTAAGGAGGGGACAGGAAAAGGACGAGGGAGTACAGGAGTTAGTGAAGGCACTCTTATCAAAAGAGGTATTGGTAAGGAAAGGACTGGAGGAGTATCACCTAGAAGGGGAAGCACTATATTTGAATGGAAGGATAGTGGTGCCAAATGATGAAGAACTCAAAAGGCAGGTAGTCAAATCAAGACATGATTCCCCAATGGCAGGGCACTCAGGACCGCTGAAGACAGTGGAACTGGTAAATCGCAATTTTTACTGGAAGTCCATGAAGGCGTATATTCAGCGCTATGTAGCAGCATGTGACTCTTGTCAGAGGAGCAAGGTTAGTCCAACAACGACACCACTGACCCCGCTAAAAGTTGCCAAACAGCCATGGAAAGAGCTCTCCTACAATCTTATAGTGGAGTTACCCAAGTCACAAGGAAAGAATGCTATCCTCACAGTAGTTGACCGCTGCACCAAGATGGTGCACTTTGTCCCCACCACCACCAAGGTTACATCAGAGGGTATTGCAGATTTAATGGTGGCCATGTGTGGAAATTGCATGGATTGCCTGATAGTATAGTATCAGATAGGGGAAGTACATTTAACTCTAAGTTGTTGAAAGCAATGTATGAACAACTGAATATTAAGCCCATCTTATCAGCAGCATGGCACCCACAAACTGATGGGCAGTCTGAGATAGTAAACAAGGCAATCGAACAATACCTGTGCCACTTCATTAACTATCAGCAGGATGATTGGGTACAGCTATTACCACTTGCGGAATTCTCGTACAACAATAGGACACATGCTGCAACAGGCATGTCACCATTCTATGCCAATTATGGGTACCACCCAACATTCTCAATTGGTACCCCATCCACATTACAAGTCCCGGAAGCTGAAGAGCGGATCAAGAAGATACTGAGTATACGTCAAGAACTAAAGGCAGCGCTTAGGTTATCTCAGCAAGCAATGAAGCGTCATCATGATCATGGAAAGACCCAACACCGCACGCTACAGGTAGGTGACAAGGTTTGGCTCAGCTCACATTTTCTTTCCACATTACGTCCCAGCGCTAAACTAGATCACAAGAAAGTGGTTCCATTTAAAGTCAAGCGCAAAGTATCTGACTCGGCTTACGAACTGGAGCTACCAATCTCAATGAGGCAAGTACACCCAGTTTTCAACATTTCATTACTTACAGAGCACAGAGAAGATACGATCCCAGGGCACCTAGAAGAACAACCAGCGCCAATCCAGGTGGGAAATGAGGAAGAGTTTGAGGTGGAAAAGGCTGTTGCAAAGAGGGTGTATAGGGGAAAGGTTCAGTATTTAGTGCATTGGAAGGGTTATGGGGTTGGAGATAGGTCTTGGGAGCCAGTGGAAAATTTGATGAACGCTAAGGGAAAGTTGAAGGAGTTTGAGAAGGAGCGCAGGGGGCAGGAGGAGTAAAAGAGGGGGTAATGTTAGGATTTGGTTTGAGAGGTGGAGAGGAGGAGCGCTATGGGCGCTATGCATTGTAAAGAGGCGGAAGAGTGGATATTGCATAAGGGGGTTATATGGGGGCAAGCGCTGTGGAGCGCTCCTCATCGGACAACTTATTTAGTAATCCAATTACTCTCTTGTCTCACCGCTTAGTTAGCATAGTCAGTCCTGTCTACCCCTCACTGTTGTTAACCCCAACATAGTCAGTCTAGTTAGTCTCACTGTTGTAACTCAACATAGTCAGTCCCGTTTAAGGCTAGCATCAGCGCTAGTGGTAGTCCGCCTTCTTAGGTCTTAACATTATATTAGACAAGTTAGGTATGAATCTGTAGTTTTTACTGAGGTGGAATCAAGATATTCACAACCAAAGTTGGAACTCTGTGGTGTGGAAAAAATTTTAAAGAAACTTCAAAATATCTTATGGGGTCAACATTTTGAACTTCAAGTGGATGCTAAATCTTTAATTCAGATGATTAATTCACCTAGTTTACCTAATTCTCCAATGACTAGGTGGGTAGCTTTTATTCAACATTTTTCATTCGATTTAGTGCACAGGCCTGTAAAATCTTTCACTATGCCTGATGGATTGTCAAGAAGACCATCTACAGTAGATGATTCCGATTCAGAAGAGTTTGATTAAGATATAACTATAACCAAGGCCAGTACCAAGGGTGCTGAGGACTTTCCATACCTCCCCCATGAGGTTAAACTGGCTGGTTCTATTTTTGTTGAATTTTATGAAGTTGATGATCTAGTTGATCATGAGGTTTTTGTAGAAGAGGATGGTGTGGTTTTTTGGGATAATTGGAAGTTGGTTAATGGTGTTTATGTTTGGGATATGAAGGAGGATAGTGGTAGCATGGAAAAATGTTTTAATGAGGTGGATTATGAGAATTTCAGCAAACAGACGAATGCTCAGAGAATGATTGCTCATTCACAAGTGGGAGATATTGGGGACAGGGAGGTTCCTTTGGATGTTATATTATTGGATTTTTCTGATGAAATTTGGGGCCAGACTGGGTTTTATTTTTTAATGGTGAAATATTTGTTGTCTCTGGAAAAACCAGAAGAATGTGATGAAGCTGAATGGGTGGCTATTAAAAAGAAGTCACCTGGTTTTTCTTTTTCTGGTAGAAGGTTGATGAAAAGAAGACATCCAAATCCTCAAGTTGTTGTATCTCAAAGAAAAGGTCAAGAATTGGTGATGAAATCTCTTCATGAAGATTTAGGGCATAGGGGCTTTGGAGAAACTTATAAGCGGATTGCTGATAGATTTTGGTGGCCTGGAATGAAGATGGCTGTTAGATCTTGGGTTCATTCATGTGAAGAATGTCAGAGAAGAAGTTATTTAAGGCCAAAAGAACCTGGAAATGCTACTGGTAAAAATACTATCTTTGGACGGGTTAGTTTGGATGCTGTTCACATCAAGGAAGGTAAATATAAGTACTTGATTGTGGCAAGGGATGATTTTTCTGGTTGGGTTGAGGCTGTCCATCTTATTAGTTTATCTGCTAATAATGTAGCAGAATTTTTGATGAAGGAATGGGTGTATAGGTATGGTGTTATGAAGTTGGTAACTGTTGATGGCAGCTCCGAGTTTGGTGCAGACTTCAAGGAAGCTGTTTCAAAAATTGGCTCAAAGGTTAGGGTGGCAACCCCATATTATCCTGAAGCAGAAGGAATGGTTGAAAGGGGGCATCAAGTTATTAAGGATGCTTTGGTTAAAATGTGTGGAAAAAGTGCTGAAAAGTGGAGGCATTATTTACCCCTTGTTTTATTTGCTGACAGGATTACCACCAAGAGGAAAACTGGTTATTCTCCTTATGAATTAGTTTTTGGTCAGAAAGCTGTTTTAATGGTTGATCTTGAAGCTGAATCTTATCTTGGTGTTGATTGGGATGTAGTCAAAACTACTGAAGATTTGCTCTGTGCTAGAATGCAACAGTTAGAAAAGAAAGAGGAATATTTGGAGAAGGCATACGATAGGATGATCAAGATCAGGGATCAGTCTGTCAGGTATTGGGATCAAAGGTTGGCTCATAGACTCAGGAAGCCTTTGAGGCCTGGTGATATGGTGTTGGTGTATAATAGGAGTTTGGAAAGTCAGTGGGGGAAAATGTTTGCTGATAGATGGAATGGACCATATAGGATTAGAGAACAGGTTTCTGGTGGTTCATATGTTTTGGAAGAACTGGATGGTGTTGTCTTAAAGAAGATGGTAGCTGCTGATCAAGTGAAGAAGTTTTACCCTAGGGGCACAAAGAGTGCTGAAGTTTGACTCCAAAATGAGGATAAACTACAACATCAATCTTTTAGGAAATCTCACAGTCTTTAAAAAAATCAATCATTACTTCAATTTTAAAATTTTATTATGTGGTGAAAATATGAGGGGGAAACAAATTTTGTTAGGGGTTTTCACAGGGGAACCTTCTAGATTTTATATTGGCAAGTTTGGGGGTAATTGATGAGTTGGCAGCTCTATTCACAATTACCCCATAATGTTTGTTTCCAACCCTTCTCTGTTTCTAGTTGAATCCTGGCTTTGTTTTTTGTTATATAGGTAGTCCTCTATGACTATAAACTGGAACCTTATGTCAACACAGAACAATCTTTTGGAAGTCTGGATTCAAGAATTTTGTTTTGTTTCATTTTTTTGTTGTATTGGGGTGGATGATCACTTGTGGTCTCCAATCATTTTTAAAAATTTGAGGGAGCCCACCCAGTGATCATTAGTTTGTTTCCTTGATTTTCATTAAATTATCATTTTTCAAATCTTCAAATTTTCAAAATTTAATTTAAAAAAAAAAAAATTTCAAAAAAAAAATTATTATTTTCAAAAATAATTTGTTTTCAAAAATTTCATTTTATGTTATATTTTTAATTTTTTTTCCTGTGTATCCACAATCAAGGTGCACTTGGATGTGGGTATGATGTCAGGGGTTGGGCTCATCCAAATGGCTGGGGGATATCTTTTATTTTTTTATTTATCTTTTTTTATTATATATTTATTTTATTTATTCTGCCAGTCCATCAAGACTTAAAACTGAAATTCTTTTCAAGATCATTTATGATTGGTCCTAAACTTCTAGACCATGGAAAACTGAAGATGTCAATAAAACTAGGAATTATAATGGTCAAGATTTGAGGAGGAATTTTTTAGTTAGAAGTGTTCATTGGGGAACCTTCTAGATTTTATATTGGCAAGTTTGGGGGTAATTGATGAGTTGGCAGCTCTATTCACAATTACCCCATAATGTTTGTTTCCAACCCTTCTCTGTTTCTAGTTGAATCCTGGCTTTGTTTTTTGTTATATAGGTAGTCCTCTATGACTATAAACTGTAACCTTATGTTGACACAGAACAATCTTTTGGAAGTCTGGATTCAAGAATTTTGTTTTGTTTCATTTTTTTGTTGTATTGGGGTGGATGATCACTTGTGGTCTCCAATCATTTTTAAAAATTTGAGGGAGCCCACCCAGTGATCATTAGTTTGTTTCCTTGATTTTCATTAAATTATCATTTTTCAAATCTTCAAATTTTCAAAATTTAATTTAAAAAAAAAAAAAATTTCAAAAAAAAAATTATTATTTTCAAAAATAATTTGTTTTCAAAAATTTCATTTTATGTTATATTTTTAATTTTTTTTTCCTGTGTATCCACAATCAAGGTGCACTTGGATGTGGGTATGATGTCAGGGGTTGGGCTCATCCAAATGGCTGGGGGATATCTTTTATTTTTTTATTTATCTTTAATTTTATTTATCTTTTTTTATTATATATTTATTTTATTTATTCTGCTAGTCCATCAAGACTTAAAACTGAAATTCTTTTCAAGATCATTTATGATTGGTCCTAAACTTCTAGACCATGGAAAACTGAAGATGTCAATAAAACTAGGAATTATAATGGTCAAGATTTGAGGAGGAATTTTTTAGTTAGAAGTGTTCATTGGGGAACCTTCTAGATTTTATATTGGCAAGTTTGGGGGTAATTGATGAGTTGGCAGCTCTATTCACAATTACCCCATAATGTTTGTTTCCAACCCTTCTCTGTTTCTAGTTGAATCCTGGCTTTGTTTTTTGTTATATAGGTAGTCCTCTATGACTATAAACTGGAACCTTATGTCGACACAGAACAATCTTTTGGAAGTCTGGATTTAAGAATTTTGTTTTGTTTCATTTTTTTGTTGTATTGGGGTGGATGATCACTTGTGGTCTCCAATCATTTTTAAAAATTTGAGGGAGCCCACCCAGTGATCATTAGTTTGTTTCCTTGATTTTCATTAAATTATCATTTTTCAAATCTTCAAATTTTCAAAATTTAATTTAAAAAAAAAAAAATTTCAAAAAAAAAATTATTATTTTCAAAAATAATTTGTTTTCAAAAATTTCATTTTATGTTATATTTTTAATTTTTTTTTCCTGTGTATCCACAATCAAGGTGCACTTGGATGTGGGTATGATGTCAGGGGTTGGGCTCATCCAAATGGCTGGGGGATATCTTTTATTTTTTTATTTATCTTTAATTTTATTTATCTTTTTTTATTATATATTTATTTTATTTATTCTGCTAGTCCATCAAGACTTAAAACTGAAATTCTTTTCAAGATCATTTATGATTGGTCCTAAACTTCTAGACCATGGAAAACTGAAGATGTCAATAAAACTAGGAATTATAATGGTCAAGATTTGAGGAGGAATTTTTTAGTTAGAAGTGTTCATTGGGGAACCTTCTAGATTTTATATTGGCAAGTTTGGGGGTAATTGATGAGTTGGAAACTCTATACACAATAACCCCACAAAGTTTGTTTATATGCTTTATTGTTTATAGATTGATCTCTAGCATTGGTTTTGTGATGCAGGTGGAAGTCCTCTAAAACTATAAACTGGTTATTTTTGCGCTTGATGACTCAAGAAAATTCAAGTGGAGGTTGTTTTTGGAAATTGGAGGACCTCATGGCGATGTCCAGATCATTGCAGTTCTGGCTCAGTGGAGATGAAAGCCCACTCTCTTAATTTTCTTTTTTTTTTGTTGGAGGTGAAAGGTAGAGGAGTTTGGAGGACCTCATGGCGGTGTCTAGATCATTGCAGTTCTATCTCAGTAGGGTTTAAAGCCTACTCTTTCATACTCAGTGGATTGAAGCATCAAAAATCAAGTGGAGTCAACTTTAGAAGCAAAATTTTTATTGAAATGATGGTGGAAAAGTTTTTTATGTGATTCAGAATGGAATGAAGACATTCCATATTGGAGGGAGGATGTGGCATTCCAAATCTGGGTAGGCTACTTAGGTGAAAATTTGATTGGACCTTGGTTGGAAGAAAATCATGGTGTTAGCAGGTGTTAATTTGGTTGAAGGGAGTTAACTGGATTTTTTTTGGGTGAATTTATGGTGATTTTTGGAGGATTTATGGTGTTTTGGAATGGATATATGTTGGTATTCCTATTTTTATTTGATGGTTTCATGGATTGGGTATTGGTTTTACTGGATTTTCTAGGGCTCTCTTGGTATCTTTGGTGGATTCAGTGTGCTCATGGAGTAGCCATTTTTTTTTCTGGTGCGCTCCAGTGATTTTCTGGTGCAAAGCGAAGTCACTGTGGCAAAGTTGGTCATTGTGGCAAAGTTTGGTCATTGGTGCAAAAAGTCTAGGCACTGTGGCAAAGTTTGGTCACTGCAGAAAAGTCTGGGCACTGTGGCAAAGTTTGGTCACTGCAGAAAAGTCTGATCACCAGTGCAAAGTTTGGTCACTGTGCCAAAAGTTTGGCTATTGTGGAAAAATTTGGTTAGAAAGTTATTATACTTACTAGATCAATAGTTTATTGTAGATCATATGCATGTAGGGTATTGTTGAAAAGGTCTGGAGCAGGAGAATAATATGGGGAGGGGAGAATCTTAGTCTTCTACATGTTTTTTGTCTTTTAGTTTTGATAATAAAGATCTTTTTTGATAATTAACAATATTTAACATATAACAACAATTATAATAAAAAATATCAACATATAGGGTACCATTGGATAGCTCTCATCCTTGGTGACTAAAATTTATTTCTTTTCTTATAAAATTTATAAAATAAAAATATAATAAAGAACACTCTTTAATTTTGGTGGGAAACTGGGTAAATCTGGGGCAGACCTTTAATAAGGCACCTTTGAACAGATCATCCCAAGTGTAGTTTCTGGGGTACTTTACTGTACTTTTCAGTCTCTGGGGCAAGTGTTGCGGCTTGTTCTAAGTATTTGCTGTGACTTGTATCAGTGTAATCTGGTATTAGGTATTTGTTTTGGGGGTGTAATCATTTATTGCACTTATTTTTTTCTATATTATAGGTTTTCAACACTTTCAAAGTCTTTCTCTCAGATTTTCAACTTATCCAACTCTTCAAGCAGATCTTCAAGCTTAGTTAATTGAATCTTACGTTTTCTTAGAGGGACAGGGATTTCTTTTTTTCCCAACTCCCTTGGATTCTGCCTGCAGCAAGGTGACTGTAGGAGTCTACTCTACAACGCCCCTGAACTCCTAAAATCTTTTCATCTTAAATATCCTTTAAAACCAAAACCTTAGAACTTTCTTTTATTTTTCTCTTCTCTTCTTTTCTTCGTTTCTTTCTCTTTTCTTTCTTTTCTTAAAATTCTAAAACTTCTTTACTTCTAAAAAATCCTTACTTTGTATTCTCTTTTCTTCTTTCTTCTTTTCAAAAGCTTTTTCAACCTTCTTTAAAAATAAATAAAATTAAAAAGTTAAATTAAAAATAAAATAAAACAAAATAATAAAAATAAAGTCTTAAAATTCATCAAAATAAAATCTTAAAAAAAAAATCAATAATTCCTTTAATTTTTTTAATTTCTTTTTTTTTTCAAAAATACATTTTTTTCTCTTTTCCCTTAATTCTTTTTCTTTGAACTATCAAAATTTTTTACAAACTCAATATGACAATCTTTCTCAAACTTCACTTCAAACTTTAAATCTCTCTTTTAAAATTCTTTGAACAAATTACTTCTTTCTTTCAAATTCTTTTTTCAAAACTATTTTTCTCTTTCTTTTCAAATATCCAAAATTCCTCAAAAACTTCAATAAATAAACTTTCACAAATAACAAGTTTTTCTCTCATTAAATTTTCATTTCAAACAAAATTGTTTCAATCAACTATTTTTTTTTCTCCTTACTTAAATTTTTTCTTTCTTTTCAAAACTTAAAACTAAAATTTTCTCAGTTAAATATTTTTCTTTTCTTCTTTCAAAATTTTAAAACAAAAAAAACTTCATTCAAATATTTTTTTCTTTCTTTTTCTTTTCAAAATCTTATAAAATATATATTAAAATACCAATTAAAACAACAAAATAAATAAATTAAATAAATAAATACACATATTGCTTTCCACTTTTTTCCTTCCATCTTTCTTTCTTTTTTCTCTTTCCATTTCAAATATTCTCCTGTATTCTCTCCCAAACCAATTTCTTTATTTTTTCCAATACCACCCTTATTTCCTTCCTGCTTTTTTCAAATACCTCCTCCTCTCCTACCGGTACCACTTCTCCAATCTCCAGTTACTCTTCTGCCACATTGAAGGAGGCTGCATCAACAATCTTGTCGATCTCATCACTTAAATTTTTGATGAATCAAGCTCCTCGACCCTGCCGAGGTTTCTTCGACCATACCTGGTCAAGGTTTCCTTGTTATCCTCCCTCAAATCAACCTCCGGTTGACTTACCTCAACCGGAAGCAATGGCGCAGCTTCCACAATTGGAGCTTCCACGATGACATCTGAATTCTAAAAACATACAGTCATCAGTAACAAAATTTTGAAACAAGAAAAGGCAGACTTACTTCAAAAACCGGGTCAGCCTCTAAAAATTGCCTCGGGGTGACCTCTACTGTCACTTCCTTCTTCTCTTAATCATCTTTGATGATCATCCACTGCTTCTTCGGAGTCCGGTTTGAGATGGGAACTTCATCCTCATCCTCTTTACCAGTTCATCCACCTCCTCTTCCACCCCTCGTTTTTTACCTGTGGCCTGGGTTACCCAAGTCAGAGAAAGTAGTATGTGTCTCATGCTCAACGGAGCTTGCATTTTATACCCGGGCATCTGTCATGAGCCACGTGACACTCGAGGCAAAAGCAGCTCATTAAATCAATAATACAGAGGTCTAAATCCATACTCGAAGCGCAGAAAACAATTCTACATAGCAACTGCAACTTTCCTTTGTGTACTCACTATTCAACCACGCTAATCTAAACTTTAAATCTAAATTAGTCAATCTCTCAATAGTGTGTTTAGTCTTTTCTTCAATAAGTGACGCACAGCACAACAGTTAATGCAATATTCCACTAAAAGGTTTATTAAGTATCTGTGGGTTATTAACAGGGGTAGTGAGCATAGATGGGATGGTTAGTGGAGGATTAAAGGGTTAAGGATGTTAGTGAGGAGGGTCCAGGTGTGACAGGTGTATTTTCAGAGGTCTGTGGTGTGCGGAATGATGGATGGGTATGAGGTCAATGCAAGGAGGAGTAATGGATATAAAAGGGGTTGGATTTTGGTTTGATATCTCTTTAGAATTAAATTATAAAACGTATATATAGTTAATAGTGGTAAAGCCTCAGGTTAAATCATTATTATTGTACATTTCCTTATTTTCTCAGTAATAATTTCTAAAACTTAAATATTTGATTATTGAGTTTCCAACCCTTTGTGTCATCCTGAGAATATAAATATTACCTTTAAATTATATTAAGATTCTTATCAAACATATCTTGAAGAAGTAGCTTTTCCTTTGACTCATCTTCAAATCACTTCCTCAAATATTTCCTCTGTACTTTGAAGAAGTCTCTAAACTCCTTCCTCCATCTCACTTTCCAGGAACACCCACGACCTTGTGCGTAGGTTGTCCGGTGACACCTCCAAAAAAAAGCAAAGACGATCAAATACTTTGAATTTCAACAGTCATAGAAAGCAAAACAGAGATAGTTTTTCCCAAACCCCTTTTTCTTCCATTGATGATTTTCTGGAGAAATGTGAATCTGGTAAGTGATAGCATACCTCTTAATAATTAAGTGAGCCTTTCTTTTCTTTTGTTAATATTAATTTTCACTCTAGGTAAAGTTGAAGTTGAAATAGATACTCTCAACTTTCAAAAGAAACAATATGAGCTCTCTTTACAAAGTGATGTTAGGGCACAAGAATTGAAGGAGAAGAAATTCAAGCTTTCTTTACAGAGAGATGGAGGGTACAAGACTTTGAGGAGAAAAAATTCAAGCTTTCTTTTAAGAGGAATGAAAGAGCACATGACTTGGAGGAGAATAAAATTGAGATAAAGAAAGAGGAGAAGGCTTTTGAGTAAAATTTCCTATTGGATCAAGTGAAACTCAAGTATCAACTTGAAGAAGGTTCAAAAAAGAAAGATTTCTTGTGAGATTGTGTTAAAGCTAATAAATCTATTTAGGAAATTGAATGCTTTATGAAAATGTTGGATAACTAGTTTTTTTAATTTCATTTACAAAGATTCATCAATTTAATGCATTAAAGCTAATAATAAATCCTTGGCACTGACTCCTTACTCATATTTGAAACATTTTATTGCAATATTTTAGATTATTTCTTTTTTTGATTAAATTAATTTTCTTTTATTTCTTTTTGGTGATAATTTCATATGTGCTGACTTTTTAAAGGTCTTGATTCTAGATGATTTTTTTTTGCAAAAATTTGAAAAACTCATAATTTTTTTCTTCTTCACATTCAAATAATTAAATTTACTTTTCTAAATACAGCTAAGTCAAAAAAACTCTATATCTGTTTTAAAAAATTGGAAATACCCTCCCCTGCATTTTGTTGAAGCAAGGGGTGGGTATGACCAAAAATTTTCAAAGTCATCAATTTCACATGTCAGATTTGTAAATTTGGCAACACCTTCCCCTGCATTTTATTGAAGTAATGGGTGAAAATCACCAAAATTTAATATAGTTCCATAAATTAATAAAAAAATAAATAAAATATATCAAATTTACTAGTTTTAAAGTAATGAAAATTCCTCAAGCCAAAATGTGGAGCAAGTCTAGAAACTAAGTTTGGGACTTTCCACAGGTATAGGCAAGATAAACTCCATGAAACAAATTAATGTTATCATGATTTTTATTTATACAACACAAGGTCATTGGCCCATTACTTTAGTTTAGTAAATTGAAATATCAGACTTAATTATTTAAAATTTATGAAAGAATAAAAAATAGGCAGGTTATATGTCCACAACCTATTTTTGATATGGATACAACCTACAATACAATTTTTTTTGTTTGATGCGCTCTTACACCACTAAATGAAATCATGTACTTACTACTAATCACATATTATATTGTATGCAATAATACATACACTTGTTCAAACCCTGTTCAAATTATCATTCTTCCCTTTCTCTCACTCTTACCCTCACTCTTGCTCTAGTTTTTGACTTTTTTTTTCTTAGACTGATCATTTCTTTTTGAGTATCTATACTTTACAAGCTAAAATGAATGTATAGTTTTTGTTTATGCTTAGTTTATAATGTAATTTAGCAGATTAATTTTCTGTCTTGTAATAAAATAATCAATCTATTGTAATTAAATCGCAATGAGATTTTTCAGCAGCAGGAGCAGCTGCACCTTCTACAGGAAACCATAATCTCTGAAAACCACCTAAAACATTACTCCAAGCATTAATAGAAGGACATAAAATCATAAATCAGAAATGTGGAAACGGGGCACCTATCTGCAATATCCCCCGACAAAAGTGAGCAGATTTGTGGTCTTTTGTATTTGACTTTTTCTGGTAATAAAAGGCCTTTTGATTTGAGTTTTTCCTGAGTAAATTCAAGTAAGCCAGATGTGCTCAGTCTGACCATTAGAGTCTTTTTTGGAACTTTTGCAAGAGATACTTTCTCCTTGTCTGGAAGCAAAGATTTTAGCAGCTTCTTTTGCTTCATCTAAGATGGGATAAATTGTGGGCTTGGGTATCATCACTAACATTGAGGAAGTTAAAGAGTGGCAATTTTTTTTCTCATGGAAGGGGTAAACCAGTGTATGTATTTTTACATACATTATAATATGTGATTAGTAGTAAGTACATGATTTCATTTGGTGAAATAAGAGTGAATCAAACAAAAAAACTGTATTGTAGGTTGTATCCATATCAAAAATAGGTTTTGGATGTATAACCAGCCAAGAAATATTTGATTACTTTACTAATCCCCATACTTTTTAGATCTACTTAAAGTTTTTTTCAATTTATTACTTTTACCTTCTTTTTTTACCTTTTTGATTTGTTGAGTTAGTTTTTGACTAATTTGGAAGGAGCAGCCAAAATGAGTTAAGTTGTGACAAGATTCCAAACCAGGGGGAGCTTTTGTTGTTTTGTGATTATCCTTAGAAGAGTTCCAAACAGTTTCAATGATTCTAGTTCCCAATCCAAAATTGATTACACAACTGTGATCTGGAATATATAACCTGTGACCTTTTATTTTAGGCAGGGAAGGAATAAGTTGTCCAGTTATCAGATTGATATATGAGAAAATTCCAAAAGTAAGATAATTGGTGTCATTCCTATCAATATGAATCTTATTGTGGAATACTGAATGATTAATAACAAAATTTGAAAATAAAAGATATTGGTTGCTAATTTCTACCCATATGGAGTCACACCAGTTTGGTATTCTAACTTTGGTAGCAAGTTGATGATTCTTTTCAAAAGCTTTATTGCAGAGTTTTTTGAAGCAAAGAGAAATAAAAGTATTGAAAGAAGGTAAGGTGTCTCATAAGCCAAAATCATCATCTTTTTCAGCTTTAGATAAATTTTTAAGTTAAGAATAGATACCTATGGAAATAAAATTAGTGATATGATTTTAAGAAAGAAACATATATTATCAGACATTCCAAGAGAATAGCCTTTAACGACTCCTGGTCTCCAAACAAATCCAATCATAATACCACCCAAAAAATTAGTATTCATATTTGGTAAGCAAACCAAAGCCATTTGATATAGTGTTATTATTAGATCATATAGTTGATTAAAGTTTTAATCTTTTGAACCATTAAAAGAATGATTTTCATAAATAAATTGAGGTTTAAAAGAATTACTGATAACTGCTTTGATTTCATCATCTCCTGATTTGGTTAAATATATTAAATCTTTTGGTAACTCATTTGGATCAGAATTTTTTTGATCCACTCTAGTTTTATAGTACTTGATATTTGATATATGGCCAAGTTAGTAATCCAAATTAATTTTCTTTTTTAAATTTTATTTACTCTGCTTACTTCAAACATAATTATTTTTTTGATCTTTTGGATGATAATTGAAATGAAGTTGAATTTGAAAAAGATGATAAAGATGATAAAGAGGATGATGATAGAGAAATAAGAGGTGATTCTGACAAAATAAACAAGTTTTTCTCTGAACAATTGGATGATGATTGAAATGAAGTAGAATTTGAAAAAGATGATAAAGATGATAAAGAGGATGATGATAGAGAAGTATGAGGTGATTCTGATGAAATAGACATTTTTTTCTCTGTAAAAAAAAAATTGTGTCAAAAACCAAAAAAATAAATTGGCAAAAAAATAAAACTCACAAAATTTAGTTTGTTTATTCAACCTTATGAGTTTTATTGATAAAAAATAATCCAAATAATTGTTTTTTGAAAAGAAATCAATTACTAAAACAGTACTTGAAAAAAAATTGAAACAATAAATAAATAAATAAATAAATAAAAACAAAAAACATTAAAATTATTTCCCAAAAAAATGAATTTTAAAGTTATTTGGTATTAGATATAACAGCTAAAGCCCCAGAAAAAATGATAAAAATAAATTATTATCAAAGAATTAAACCAAAAAAAAAATTTTCTTATCAGAAAAATTATTCCTAAAAAAAAAAAATTCAAAATTATAAACACACCAAATTTATTTTTGAATCAGCTTGAACCGTAAAATTTTTTTTTATTATATTCTGTTAAAAAAAATGCAAAAAATAATTTTAATAAAAATAATAAAAATTATATTTTACAAAATCCCATATTACCCCTCCATGTCTGCCTCATTTTTCTCTTTTCAGTGTCCTCAACCCCCCCTCCCCCTTCTTGATCTCCTCAAAATCCCCTTATCCCCCCTTGAGGCACCTTTCTCCCCCTTGAGGCACCTCTTTTCCTCCCTCTCCCCTCCACCTCTTCCCCCCTTCCCCCCTTATCCCCTCCCCCCCTTCCCCCCTCCCCTCTTTCCTTCCCTCCTCCCCATAGGTATATACCTAAATGAATTGCTGATAGATTTATTTAGGGATAAAAGGGGGGAGGAGCCAAGGAAAGAGGGGAGGGGGGGAAGTGGTGGAGGGGAGAGGGGGATGAGGGGGAGGGAGAAGGGTGAGGCAGCCAAAAGGGGGGAAAAGGGAGTAGAGGGGGGTAGAGGGGGCCTAAAGAAGGCAAAAAAAGAATTCCAAAAGGGGATAAAAGGGGGGGAATGGTGGTAAAAGGTGAGGAATGAGGGGTGAGGAAGAGAATAAGGGGGGAAAGGGGTGATTGAGGCAGTCAAGAAGGAGGAAAAGGAGGGAAAAAGAGCAGGACAAGAGAGAAAACAGGGAGAGAAAAGAAAATTAGTTTAAACTTTAACAAAAATAATTGATGGACTTACAAAATAAAATAAATAAATAAAAAAGCAAAAAAAAAACATGATTAGCAAATTAAAAATCAATAAAAATGAAGAAAATGACTTACCTGGTGACATGAGTTAAAAAAATGCAACCAAAATATATGAGGGATGTTTTAGGAGAGGAGGAAAAGGATATGAGTGAAGAATGAAAAAAGAAACACTGAAAAAATATGCAATTTAATGCTGAGCTGGTGAAAGAAAACCAATGAGCCATCCAAAAAGGAGATATTCACTTTAAATTCCAAAAAGAATGAATATGCAACAAACAAAAATACCAAGCTGAGTAAATAAAGTATACAAAATGGAAATTTGGAAAGTATGAAAACAAAAAATTAAATGGGTTGTGTGTCAAAATGGTGGAGGGTGATTGGCATAATGACAGAGCATATGCCAGTTGAATGAATGTTTTGTGATTTAAGGGAGGGGAGAGCCAGAGCTGGTTCAGGATCCTCTTCTTCATAAAGATCATTCCACTCATCTTTTAAATCAGCTAGGATATTGTGGAGTATAATGCAATTCATCATCCAATGATTTGCAGTTTTGACTTCCATTTTTTTTTGAAATTGGATTCTGAGTTCCCGGAGACTAGAAAGTCTTCCCTTTAAAATCTTAATAGCATGTGCAATCCATACTCTTGATTGGGCAAGGTGATAAGTAAAGGTGGTTTTGGGGTCATTTTCTAAAGTTGCACCACGGAAAGCAGGTATAATGTACTTTCCACTTGCATATGCTGAGTCTGCAAGGAGGTACTGAGATTCATCAAAGTATGAGTCAGGACTGTGAGAAATCCTCATTCTTTGGAAGATGGAAGAGTCATGGCATGAGCTGGGGCAGCCACTATGAAAAGCAATAAACTTTTTGTTGACATCACAGACAAGTTGAACGGAAATAGAGTATCTACAAAGAATATTAAAAGTTAGTTTATGAAAGATGTGAAATAGGAGAAAATTTTGAAGAAACCTTTTTTTTCAATCAAAATAATTGCTGCCATCATGAGCAGGATTTTGACTCTAAGGTATAGTTGTACCATCAACAAAACCTACACATCCAGGGAAACTTTCAGCTTGCATTACTTGAGAGGATTCAAGTTGCTGTTGTGGAGTTGGCCAAGCAAGTGTTTGAGACATGAGAGAAAGGACAGATATTATGCAGCGCTTGGTGTATAATATGACAGTACCATATCCTATGGTAAAGAGATTATCTAAAAATCTTACAGCAGCACCATTTCCATTTGAGCTAAAGCAACATAGCATGACAGCAAGTTGAAAGGCAGGATCACGCTTTTTGTTATGGGAATTATTATGGAAGATAGGATGATTGGAGATGAGTTAAGAAAGTTTGAAAAAAGAATCAGGAGAAGTTCAAAAAATTTGTTTGAAGTTTAAATGAGGAATGTTGAGAATGGAGTGGTAATTATATATGGGATCATAATGAAGATTTGGCCCCCTTGGGATGATGTAACACTTTTTTGAAAGAAAAGACATATAAGCTAAAGTGTCTTCCAAACCAGAGTCTGCGGCTAAAACTAAAGTGATAGCATTCATAGCTGTGTGAAATTTTTTTCCTAGTAGAGAGGTGCTTCATTATTGTCAGTAGAAAAGGTGGTTGGTAGAAGGTTTAGGAGATTAGTGGGAAGTGAGAATTCACCACCAAATGAGAAGGTGGGGTGTGTAGATAGAAAAAATTTTTATGTGTTTGCCACCAAAATTAAGTATCATAGAGTGATGAGATACATAAGGATGGCATCTGCAATTATATTTCATTTGAATTGCTTATAAATCAATCATGGATGTGATGAGTTTGGAATCAGGAATTAGGAACAAAAATTAGGGTATAAGAGGCAGGATAATGCATTATCGTCGATTCCATATCCACTAGCCCCAGGGCTAGTGGATGAGAATCTTCTGCAATTAATAATGTCTGATCCTTGAAAAAAAATTCCTGATCCCTGATTGCGTACCCCTAAACATTGATACACCCTATTATTACTATTATTATTATTATTATTATTATTATCACCACACAATATAGGGGGAAGATTTGCTAGCGAGTCTGCAACCTTGGACCCAAACTCACCACAGATTGAGCACACATTGAGCTATTGATAAAGGAACCATACAATCAGGAATGAAAACCACTCAGCAGAACAGTTTTAGGTGGGTGTTCAATTAGAGTTCAGTTTGGGTTCAGTATGAGTTCAGTCTGAGTTCAATCTGAGTTCCATCTCTGTTCAGGTTGAGGACTTGCTAGCAAGTACACCCCCTATATTGCGTAGTGTATTATTATTATTATTATTATTATTGTTATTATTATTATTATTTGATTTATATATTCTGTAATACCTGTTTAAATATCATAATAACCTTGTGAATATCTTACTTTTAGGGAAATCCATTCCAATAGCTCATTGACAAGTGGCTTGACTAAAATAACCAGTGGAACCATCTGTGCCACTATTTTATGAAGCCACGATTTACTCCCCTTCTAGCCTTAAAGAAAATAAAAAATCTGTGACTATATTGTTTAAATTTTTCAAGGTAAAGAAATGAATGGCAAAAATCTAATGAAAAATATAGGAAGATACAGCTAGATCTAAAAATATTGAGGCAAATTCACAAAATTCTGAAATTTCTTAACGAGTTGAGAAGTTGAGCTGTATAGATTTTTAGAAAGCTTCAGTTTATTCTGTGGCGCTCAGTCAAACCTTAGACTTATTTTTCTATTAGATTTTTTTCAACTTGTACATTATGTAGAGCTGACATATACAATAATTTAGAAGAGATAGACACTATGAAATATAGGGGGTGGACTTGCTAGCAAGTCCTCAACCTGAACTCAGATGGAACTCAGATGAAACTCAAACTGAACTCATACTGAACCCATACTGAAATCTACTTGAACACCCACCTAAAACTGTTCTGCTGAGTGGTGTTCATCCCTTATTGTATGGTTCCTTTATCAACATCTCAATGTGTGTTCAATCTGTGGTGAGTTTGGGTTCAAGTTTGCGGACTTGCTAGCAAGTCTGCCCCCCATATTGTGTGGTGAGAGTAGTGGTTGAGTAGAGAATCTAGTTTCATTACTGGATATGTCCGTTTTTCCACAGTGCAACAGTCATGTAACAATTGGTTTTTGAACTTAAGGATTCATAGGGTGTTAAGGTCTTTTTTTGTGGAAAGAATATTTTCATGCAATTTTTTCACCTACTTCATCTCTGATACATGGTCTAGCTTGGTTTCTTCACTCTTATTCTCACTGTCCTACCCCACCCATCTATTTTCACCCTTCCACTGGCCCATATCCTCATCTCTTCTGACCACAGCTATGGTTTTATACCCACCTACCTCACTCCCTACAGGATGAAAAATTTCTTTCACATTGATTTTCTATCTCCCAGTATCACCAAACACTGCAAAATAAAAAAATAACTATTTTGATTGCAGGCATACTGGTTTGGTTAATGGACATACTGGCTACATTTTTTGCATATGGATAAAATGATATGTTCTTTTTAGTTTTATCATTATTAAGCACTAGAAAATATTGTTTTTGACTGTTAATAAGATGCACTGGTTCAATTTTCCAACTTACTAAGAAATGCTTAAAGTAGCCAGATTTGTTACATTTTTCAATATTCATGCTTCTTAACAACCTGCACAGGTAAAATTGATTGATCACACTTTAATCTTTATTGCTTACGGTACAATTTTTGGCTGAAAAGTGAGCCACAGCATTAGAGATGAGTGGAAAACAAGAGGTAAAAGCAAGTTTGAGGGGGAAGAAAAAATTCACAAACCTAACAGGCAAGTGAGGCAAAGTGAAGATGCCATTGCTCAAATCACCTCTCACCATCCATTTATCCACTGAAAGCCAGTATTACTTCCTCATAAGCCTTAGAAGTAAGTACCAGCCCTTGTGCAACAGTAGATTAGGAAGCTGCAATAATTACAAAATTATTTCAGCCACTGTACTAACATCCATATCAATACTGTCCCAAAATCATATCTATTCTATCATCTTTTGAAAAAGTTATGGACAGCCTCCCAAATTCTGCATCAGCAACATGATCTTAAGGCTCTCTCATCACACCTAGGTAGCTAAAATACACCACTTACAATATAATAGAACTGGAAATTCTTGAAAGATTCACAGTCAATCTATTCTTTTTTTATATGGTTATGGGTAAATTTTCCTGTGTCCAAGCCCAAATGCACTCATTTTCTAGCTCTGTTGTCTCCTTTTTTAATTGAACAATTGGCAGGGAGGGGATCCATCCAAAGTCATTATACAGGTTTAAAAAGGGATAAAAAAAGGCATTGTTTTTTTGAGTTTGTCATTTGTAAAAATTATAAATTGTGATTAAAAAAATTTATGAAAATTTCTTAGAAGTCAACTGTTTCACTTTTGCAATGATACTAGCAGGATGGAAAACTAGGTAAAGCCGGGCTTAGGAAGATTCCTGGTAATTGTCCCAATTTTGCACCCAGTGTTAGTCTCTGATAAAGTTACCAGAGTCTAAAGAATTTTTATGGAATACAATAGTTAAAGGAGGGAGATGAAAAAACAAGGATTAAGGTTCATGTCAAAAAGTAAAAAAATCTACATACCAAAGTGGTTTAAAAAATGAGGGTGATGCTCTTATGAATATAAATTGGGCTTAAAAAGAAAAGGGAGGCCTTAAACAGACCACCCTTCTACTTATAGTATTTTATCCCTATCAAGTTAAATATTGTCTGGTTCATCTAGAAGAAGAAGAAATAGAGAGGAAGAAGAAGAAGGAGAAGAAGGAAAACTAAAGGATAAAAGAAGAGAGGAGAGAAAATAATTTAAGAGGTAAAGTGACAATGAATTTAGAGGACTTGATAGGACTATTGAAAATAGGTAAAAGTATAATAAAAGTAAGTATTTTATTTCTCTCTGCTTATGTATCAATTACTAATAATTAAAAGGCTCTTAAAGAAACCTGAATATATTTATTTAGTAGTTAAGGGGACAGATGTGCCAAAACACTAAAATAGATAATAATATTTAAAATAAGATGAGTACTGTAAGTGTTGGAGCTGAAGGGGATTACCCAAGACTTTTTATAGGAAAGGGGTCCTCTGAAGCGCCACAAAGTTGTAAATACAAAATTATAACACAATGACACAAGAAAATAAAAGAACATGATTGAAACCTGGTAATTGAGAGAAAAATATGAAACAAATAATTAAATTACCAGCCAGGATGTCTAGAAGATTGAAGATATGAGTAGGAATAATAGAGGATAGAATTGGAAATAGTAAGGTAGTATTATAAAATGAAGTAAAATAGAATTAATTTAAGAGTATAGGACGACAATTTAATTGAGAGATGACAAAAGTTGTAAGTATTAAGTTAAATTGCAAATATTATTAATAATAGTAAATGTTCAAAAGCGCGTCAGTTCAATGTTAGTATTATAAATCTTAAAGCAACCTAAAATAATTTATATAGTATTTAAATTAGATTTAATGCACTAATAAAAATAGTAAATAAAGAAATATATTTAAAATATGTTGAGTGAGTGTATAGTAAGTAAGTGATGATCTACCAGATGGACTTCTAAAGCCCTTTTATAGGCAAGAGGACAATCTGGAGCGTTCCAATAGTATATAAAAAAAGGAAAAATTATGTGAAATAATTAATTTAAAAGAATCTAATTTAAAAACATAAAAAATAAATACGTGAATAAAAAAAATATCTTTCCCATTAGTAATCCCTAAAAAGGAATAGAATTAATATAACAACTAACTATGTGAGTATAAAAAATATGAGAACTATGAGAAAGAAATCTAAAGAAGGAATACCAATAGCTAGAAAAGTATAATTAAAATAAAAGGAAGTATTTTTACGCTTTTAAATAAGCTTAACTAAGTATAAGTAATATTAATTTAACTATTTCAAGTAAATGAACTATTAAATCAATTGAACAACTAATTAAGTTAATACAGGAACCTTTTAACATGAGAATTTGAATTTAATCATATTAAATTAATGTAGTAATATTGGTAACAAAATTAGGGGTCACAGAAGCGCCAAATATTGATGGATATTATTATATGATAGGTTGTATTTAGTTTTATATAAATGTTATTATTAAAAATTGTAATTACTGTGTAGGTTAAATTTACACTTATAATATAATTTTAAATAATTTATTTATACATATAAATCACACCATGATATTATAGAATATTATATTTATTTATGTAATACAATTTATTTAATAATAAAATTAAGTATAATATTTTATTTCATTCACAAAACATTTATAGTTTTATTTTAAATAATTTTTTGTATTTACATAAAGTTATTCCTTTACAGTAATTTATTATATAAATTACTGGACTCCTGAGATAGCCTGGCTGACATAAATCCTCAAAAAAGAAATAATTTTCCCATACTAAATTTCCAACCCAGTTAATTAAAATAGTGAGTAACTACATAAATTTTTAACATGGGAAATTGTGAGTAATTTATCAAAAACAGTCATTATAATGAGTATTAAAATGGTTTTAATTGAACCAATACAATCATATCATTTTTACGCAAACATTTATGTAATCAATTCAATCCCAAAACATAAATTAGTTATTTGTTTTAACTATTTTATTTGAGTAATAATTAATTTAAGTGAAGCAAGTAATTAATTTAATGAATTACTAATTCAAAATAATTATATTAATATATTTTATTAAGTAAGTGTTTTAACTTATTTAATAGCTTTTCTGACACAATTAAGGGTCAAAAATCATCCAATATTTGTGGATTATAAAATATGAGAAGATTTATTTAATATATAAATTTAATTAATTAAATTTTAATTAAAGCCAAATTCAATTTTACAATTGTAATTATAATATATGTTTATAATTAATTAATCATTAATTTATTGATATTAAATACATAAAAATGCGCCATGATTTATAGAATATATTTATATTATGCTTGATGTAAGTGTATAAATAATCTATTTAATAATAAAATTAATATAACACTTATTTTACTTATTTTTAATAAAATGTTTATATAATTTTATTATGTAATAAAATATTATTTTAAATACATAAAATACATCAATTTTTTCCCTCCAAAATAAAGTATTATACATTTTACTGGGATCCTGAGAAAGCCTGGCTGACATTAACTGTCAGCCAGGCTATACCAGGAGCCCAGTAAATGATATGTTAATTTATTGGACCTGAAAG
Organism: Hemileia vastatrix; assembly: GCA_030280995.1. Classification (NCBI taxonomy): domain Eukaryota; kingdom Fungi; phylum Basidiomycota; class Pucciniomycetes; order Pucciniales; family Zaghouaniaceae; genus Hemileia; species Hemileia vastatrix. Next base: position 35,222,261 of record JASXTE010000003.1, on the reverse strand, counting down.
AGAGCATAAGAATTGTATTTTATGTATATAAATTAATATTTTATTGCATAATAAAATTATATAAGTATCTCATTAAATATAAGTGTTATATTAAATTTTATTGTTATATAAATTTTTTATACATTTAAATTAAGCATAATATATTTTATATTCCAAAATAATGGCGCATTTTTATGTATTTAATAATTATAAATTAATAATGAATTAATTATAAACATATATTATAATTATTTAAGACTATGTTGAAACACTTTAATTTATACATACTTTCGGCTATGTTCAGATAAAAAAATTAGTAAAATTTTATAATAAAATCTAGTTTATAGTGATGCAATTTTATTTAGATCAAGAATAAATTTTTCTGAGGAAAAACTAATTAAATTGAGATATGGCCATCTCCTTTCAAGAGATAGAATAATAATAAAAATTTAAAAAAATTATAATAAGTATTATTAATAACCATTTTTGAAAAGTCTCTAGAAAAATTCATTATAATATATCACTCATTTAGTACATCATATGGAGCTTCAACTTGAAGTAGTGATGGGCAGCTTTGAACTTATGTTCTGAAAAACAAAAAATTTAAAAAATATATAGTTATACTAATGAAAAAGCCAAAAATAAAAATACTAATATAAATTAATAAAATAAAACAACATAATTTTTATTCTGCTCTCATGATGCAAGGGTACTATGTATGAATTTCCACATGTTAAATATAAACCTACTTTAAGGCTAGTTTACAGGTAGAGCTATAAAGTTTCCTTAAATTCTAAAGATAACTTATGCATTTTACTAATTATTTTTTTCTTGTTTTCTTTCTAAAGTTGTTAGAGTTTCTTAATAAATACTGCTATCTTGATTGTAAGATATATAATTTTTTTTGAATACATGATTTATTGTTTCAAAAATTATATTATAAAGTTAAATCATTTATTTCATTTTCTAAAGCATCATTTTCAAAGACACTACTCCATTTTCTATTACTTAATAAATATATAAAATGTGATAGAAAAATTTTTAGAATTTTCTTTTTGAGAGGGTCAAACTATATTGTGAAGATTTTTATCTAGAAATTCTTGTACTCTAAAACCAAATAATTTTCTCCCTTAAGTAAGCCTTTTCAAAAATATGAAAATATAAACAAGAATATTAACTTATCTTATTTTTATTTTCTGTACTGAAATTTTTAGTTCAATCCCTTTTTTTATATGACATTAGTATAAAACCATGGTTAAATGCTACTATATAATTAATTCTTATTATATATATATATATATATATATATATATATATATATATATATATATATATATATATATATATATATATGAAATATTTAGAAGGTCATCCTTTTTTACTTACTTGAATAAATGGCTCAATTATAATGCCCAACACTTATTAATGTTTCCCAAACTCAATAACAAGTTTCTCATATGAAATATTAGCTTCTAATATAAGCAGTTTATCTATAGCTGATATTCAACATGAGATTTTCTTTTTAGATTCAGCTAAAATTAAACAAAAGGAGCAATCATGCATATGTGTATAAATGGTAGCCATATGTGTCATCCTAGATATCCCTAGGACTGAGTATTTATTATACTTTAAATAATATAACCTTAAGTAAATTAAGCTTATATCTTAAAAATAAGGTTAAAACAATAATATATATGATTATATTACATATATATATAATTATTACTCTATTACATAAATTATAGTAGTTTAAATAGCTTACCCATAGCCTAATAATACTTATAAAAGTGTTAATGGAATCATAATATACTTATCTTAAGTAATATTAAGTAATTATTGACATACATAAGCTTATATGAATACAAAAATTTCATATTCAGTGAAATATGCAGTATATTATGTATATTTAGGTCTATAAGTGGGTTTTAGCCTCTTAATAGCCTATAAACTTTTTTTTCTGCTTATTTAAGGTCATATGGACGTATCCAGTGGACTCACAACGCCTACAGAAGCATAAACATCTATTTCAGGCACATACACTCAGTCTGGACAACTTAATCTGCTTCCTTGGATGGATATTCACGGATTTATGGGTTGGAAGGTCATTTCTGGGTTAATATGGATGCTTGGGGATGTTAATGGAGGCTTTGAAATTTCATTTGTTTCTTTTATATGCTTTGAGTTTCATTATATTCTCTTTGGATGAGTTATTTTACCTGTTTCTTTATGATATCCGCTTTTATCTGGATTTTCTAGTTATGGTATGGGTCTGTGTTATCATTAATTGTGATGGAGGGTCCTTAATGGAGGTCTGGGTGTTGAATCTGCTTGAAGTGGAAGCCATGGGGAGTTTATTGGCCCTCACAGTGCTGTAATTGCCGGGGATAGCAGTGACATCATCTGGATTGAAGGTCTGTGCACTCCAGTGGATTTTGGTATGAGTAAGAGAGGATTTTGGCAGTTATTAGACATCACCTACTTACTAAAATTCAAATAAACATTACAACACAATTATTATTATTCAAAGATATATTATAAAGCCATTATAAATTGATATTATCTTCATATAAGCTATAACTATATTATATTCATCTATTTTCCACCACTAGCACGCATTTAAATCCAAGTATTATGAGTTTTATTTGAGTATAACTATTTTATTAGTCTTCCCCTGAGTTTTAATCACTAAATCATTTACTAAAAAGTAGTAGGACCATTAATAAATACTATTAAATCATACTTAAATACTAGATACACTGACAATTGGGGGTCTTTCCTTAGTTTTTACTTATTATTTAGTATAAGCCTTGGGACGTGATTTTTACTTTAGTATAGCTCAAAAAAACCAAATATTTGGGTTTGCTGCATTTTAGTGGGTCATCATAGCTCAGTGATTGCAAAAAGAACTCTTATAATAATTGTACTAATTTTTTATAATAAAAATTAGGTATTTACAGTAGTAACTGTACCCAATATAAACCCAATTTCACTTGGTATTTGGTCACCAATATAACACCCAATTAAATTGGTATTTGGTTAAATCTTGGTAAGCTATTTATTCACCCTTATAAAGGTCTAGTTAAACTTATTATTTTTTTAACAGATTTTTTCAAATTTTTATTACATTTTATTTAAATAAATAAATGTTTAAATTCAGGGTAAGCTCCAGTGCTTTTTATTAGTAATAACATTGCTAATATTTTTAATCTACTAATTCCAATAGGTTTTCCTTTTTTTAGACATGATATATTGTTATTTTTATCAATATGAGTGCTCCTCAGGACAATGTAAGTGAAAAGCCTGTTTATAATACCAGGTCTAAAGTTAACAAAAACATTGCTCCAGGACATAACCATGGAGGGTCAGTCATACCCCCAGGCAGAGAAAATGATCATAGAGGAAAAAGACGCCCTCTTAAAAAAGATTACCATAAAAAAGATGTCTCCTCCTCTTCAGGATCAACTATCCCATCTGGCAAAACAGGTATTGAAGTTTGAGGAATCAAAGTCCCTCATGCTCAAGGAGGTAAAGCAATTACAGAACAATTGCAAGGTAGGATTTCAGTTAATGAACCAATCATTGGCAGAGCTAAAGGGAGGCTAGCCAAGTCAGAAACCTCCTACCCCAGGAGGGTCACATCACTCCCATGAGAAAATACTGGTAGACAAATGGAAGTGGGATTGGTTCCATCAACAATGGTCCAGTCACAACTGCAACAAGGATCCTCCTCCCCATCAGACTTCCTCTGTTCACCCCTACAAGGGAAAACAAATGTGCCAAAAATCAGGGCTCACACAAATCCTGTGGTAAGTGTAGATTACCCTCTCAGATTGAACACAATACTGATAATTACAATGTAGGTAATATTATTGATGTCAAATCTGTGCAGAAAATAGAGGAGGACTTAAGAAAATTAGGTTTTAATGTAGATACACCTGACTTGTCTTTTGTCAATAACAACAGTAGTATTTATAATACAGTTAATCCTCAGTTGCCACCACTTACTAGTGAGATGAGAAGTTCACAGGAGAGTGAAAGAATTGAGAAGGAAGACATGGAGTATTTTAACAATAATCCAACTGTCCATAGAATTGTTTCAGCATTGTGGAATAGAATGACTGATTGTGAGGAAAAGACAGTTAAGCTCACAAGTGATACAATTTCATCCTTAACATTAAATATTTCTCAACTGGCAACACATAATAAAGAATTAGAGAATGAACATTTGTCTCTAACTCTTAAATATGATTCATTGAGTAGTAAATATAATGAACTTTCAAACAAATTCTATGAGTTGGAAAAATTGTATGAAACACATTTATTGAAAACTGAATCAAGAACTAAGTTATCTTTTGACAAGACAAATCAAAGTGTCTCTGAGCTGCTACAAAGATTGACTAAAGTTGAGATTGAAACTGCCAATCTACTAATGAACCAGGATAATCATAAGTATACTCAGTACAATAATAATCCTCTCATTGGAAAAAGTGAAACTCATTCCTTCCCTATACCACCACAACTAAAACACTCTGGTGGTAGTCTCAAATCTGAAAATGTAAGTCACAAATCCGTACAGGAGGAAATACAAGACCATTTATCAAGAGTAAATGAGTTGTTGAATTTACCTAAGATTAGTGAAACAAAATCCAATCAGAAGAACTGGCCTAAGATAGATCAGTACCCAACTTATGATGGGGAAGCCAGCTCTGATTGGCAACATTTTATCCAAAGAATTGATAATTTAAAATTCTCATATAAGTTACCAGATGAAGAAATAACATCAAAATTGATCTCTTTATTTAAAGATGTTGCTTTATTATGGTTTGAAGCTGTTTTGAATGATGGTAAAGATTACTCTTGGGCTGAATGGAAACAACTAACTGAAAAACAATTTGGAGGTTTTAAATTCAGACTCACTCAGCAAAGACTTTATGAGAAAACTAGGTATAATCCGTTGAATGGTGACAAACCTATGGTATTTTTAATGAATTTAAATAAAATATTAAAAGCCATTGAGCCTCACATGGATTTTAACTTATGGAAAGATAAGATAATATATAAATTACCTATATCTTTCAGAGACATTGTTGTAGCTAGAACAATTAATGTTACTGAATATTCTGACTTTATTAATATTTGCAATTAAATATTACTAAACCATAAGTATGAAGCAAGGTATTTCACTTATAAACAAAATATTGAACCTGTGAAAAATCAGAATTCAAAAACACTTCAGGAGAAGCAGAAAAAACCTACTGCACCTGTAGTACCAAAAAAGTATGAGACAAATACTTGTTATAAGTGTAACAAAGCTTGGGTTAAAGGTCACAAATGTGAGAAGAATATAAATATTGTTGAAAATCAACATGAATCTGCAATTGAAACAGAGAAAAGTAAAGATTCAAGTGATTATGACAGTAATATCTCATATAGTGATGAAAATGAAGTCTGTATGTTGGAAGATGATTTGTCCATCTTTGACAATCCAATATTAAATATGGACTCAAATGAATCTTTAATGGATTTTGAGGATGCTGAAATCATTAAAGATATACAAGCTGATAACTTTAGAATGACACCTATCACAGTTCCAGCTATCATTTCTGGAAAAAATGTTAATGTATTATTGGACACAGGAGGTGCTGGTTCTGTTGTTTCTACTAATACATTACAGAAAATTGATAGTGAATATAAGTCTAAGCTTGAACCCCTTCAAAGTAAAAATTGGAGAGGTTTTGGATCAGTACTACATCCCATTGGTAGATACAAAGCTTCTGTTTTCTTTAAACATCAACATGGTTATGTAAGAGTAACTTGTGACTTTGTAGTAATGGATAATACTAACTGTAGTAACTTTTTTATCATTGGAAATGATATTCTGACTAATTTTGGTGTGAAATTATACCCTGCTAATAACAATTTTACAATTGGCATGAATGGTAAAAGGAAATTTAAAATAAATTCTTTTAACACAGTCTTACACATTGAGTCAGTAACAAATATTCCGTGCAAAGGAAGAGAATCCAATGAGATGGAACTTCTGGAAACAGAGATTTCAAAAGCATCATTTGGCACTCAGATAAGTAAAGCTGAGAAAAATAATATTTTGGACTTAATTAAAGCATTTCCAATGGCTTTTGCACATGGTACAAATGAACTTGGCCTTGTAAAAGATCATGAAATGAAGATTAGTTTAACCTGTGATATGGATAATATTCCTGCTAGTCTTAAAAAGAAACCATGCCCTGCTTCACCAATGAAGAGGAAAGACATAGAGGATAATATTAAAATGTTATTAAAAATGAACATTCTTGAAAAGGTTGAAACTACACCAAAATATTGTGTAATATCACCAGTGCTAATTTCTTATGAACAAGATAAAGCAAGACTGTGCAGTGATTATAGAGCATTAAATACATTTACAGTAGATGATATTTATCTCTTGCCAAGGATTGCCTCTATACATGCTACCCTTAAAGGTGCTAAGTATATAAGTTGCTTAGATGGAAATAAAGGGTACCATCAAATTCCTGTTGAAAAGAATTCACAGAACTTTTTGTTAATAACAACACATATGGGAATTTATAAATATTTCAGGATGCCATTTGGACCAAAAAATGCTCCATCAGTATTTCAGAAGTTAATGGATATAACATTCCATAATTAAATGATTGAGGGATGGTTAATGGTATACATTGATGACATCATAGTGTTCTCTAAGACTTATGATGAACACTTAATCCATTTAAAGAAGGTATTTCAAAAAATGGATGAAATAAAAATGACCCTTGCATTTAAAAAATGTAAATTTGGGTTTGAATCTTTAAAAGTGCTTGGTCATATTGTATCTGGCTTACAAATATGTGTAGACCAAAATAAGGTGGCTGCAATAAAGAATATTGGAATTCCTCAAAATATAAAGGATGTAAAATCTTTTCTTGGTATGTGTGGTTATTATAGACAATATATAAAAAACTAACAATTAATTGCTGCACCATTGACCACACTGATAAAGAAATCAGAAGCTTTCATTTGGAATAATTAAAGACAACAGGCTTTTGATAAGTTGAAAGAATGTTTAATGACAGCTCCTATCTTGGGATTACCAGATTTCCAATTGCCTTTTGTATTATATACAGATTCAAGTTTTATTGGTCTGGGTGCTGCTTTGCATAAAAAACAACTTATTGAAGGGAAAATGTCAGAAGTAGTAATTTGCTATATTTCACATACTCTAAGAAGTAGTGAATTGAAATATGGTGCTACTCAACTTGAATTTTTGGCAGTAGTATGGGCTCTTGAGAAGCTACATTATTACCTTGAAGACCAAAAATTTGAGTTAATAACTGACTGTAGTGCAGTTAATTCACTCTTAAACATGAAAACTCCTAATAGACACATGTTTAGATGGCAATTAGCTGTACAAGAATACAGAGGATGGATGACTATTACACATAGAGCAGGAACCTTACACTCTAATGTAGATTTGTTATCTAGAGTACCTCTGCCTAATAATGATGATAATCATGCTTATGTTTCTGAATCAGAGATTATTAACATTTATGGCATTTATATTGTAGATCTTGAGGATGAATTTATGCAATCAATTCTTGATATGTATGCTTCAGATCCTGACTTGAGTAAACTCACTACAATATTAAATGATCCATCTAATGCTTCAATGAATGTTTTAATAAAAACATTGCCAAATAAGTATAAAGAGGCATTAGAAAAAGGAAAATTTTCCATTGAGGATGGTTTTATATATTACAGGAAAAAATTAAGTTATGTAATTGTAATTTCCCCTTCAATGAAGGAGTTAATGTTAAGTATATGTCATGATGATATATTAGCAGGTCATTTTGACTACCATAAAACATTAACCAGAGTAAAAAACACATCTTGGTGGATTGACATGTCTGAGGATGTTCAAAAATATGTTGAGACATGTGATTCTTGTCAAAAATCTAAAAGATTAACAGGCAAAAGAGCTGGTTTATTACAACAAATTGAGCAACCAAAAGCTCCATGGGAAAAAATTAACATGGACTTTGTAACAGGTTTGCCGATAGCAGGGCATAAGAGTTATAACTCCTGCTGGGTAATTGTAGATAGATTTACAAAGATGTGTAAATTTATTCCTACCCACAAAGAGGTTTCTGCAAAGGACTTAGCTTTTTTTATGGTGGACACAAATGTTAAATATAGCAGGTTTCCCTAAAGAAATAGTTTCTGACAGAGATCCTAAATTTACTTCTGAGTTCTGGACATCACTTATGGATGTTTCAGGGTGTCAATTAAAACTTTCTAAAGCACACCATCCACAAACTGATGGGCTAGCAGAAAGAATGATACAAACTTTAGAAGATATGATAAGAAGATATTGTGCTTTTGGTATTAACTTTAAAGACAATGACAAATTCACGCATGATTGGGTAACCCTTATCCCAGGTTTAGAATTTGCATACAATAGTACAGTAAATTCTGTCACTGGCAAAAAGCCATTTGAGTTATGGTTGGGTTATGTACCTAATACCCCTGCTAAAACTCTTAATAAATTACCTAGATTAGATATCCATCCAGGTGCTAAATCTTTTCTTCAGATGCAAGAATTATGCAGAAAATATGCTCAAGAATGTATAAATAAGGCGTTTGAGTATGAGAAGAAAAGATGGGATGAAGCCCATAAAGAATAAATTTTCAAAGAGGGTGATGAAGTCCTTATTTCTACACTACATTTCAATTTAAATGGTAATGTTAAATTGAAGGATCCATTCATTGGACCATTTGTAGTTAAAAAGATGGTTGGTAACAATGCTGTTGAGGTTATTCTATATGCACCATATGATAGAAAACATCCAGTATTTCCTATTTCTCTAATAAAACCATACCATTCTAATGATACTGCTCTATTTCAAAGAAGATCAGGAAGGCATAAACAAAAACCTGAAGAAATAGTTGAAAAGGCAGAAATTGAAAAGATACTTAAAAAGAGACACCTTACTAAAGAAAAGGGAGTTGAGTATCTATTAAGATTTAAAAATAAATCAAGTGAATATGACCAGTGGATTCCAGAAAATGAAATCTCTGATCTTAAAAATCTCTTGAAAAAATTTAAATCAAAATAATACTGTTTATTCAGTATATGTATTATAGAAAATTTAAAAAAAAATTCTATTCACTCCTTACTTTTAATTAAAATGTCTTAACATTTTTTTTATTGTTTTTTTTGGGTGAGGGAGTGTCAGCCTAGATATCCCTAGGACTGAGTATTTATTATACTTAAAATAAGATAACCTTAAGTACATTAAGCTTATATCTTAAAAATAAGGTTAAAACAATAATATATATGATTATATTACATATATATATAATTATTACTCTATTACATAAATTATAGTAGTTTAAATAGCTTATCCATAGCCCAATAATACTTATTAAGGTGTTAATGGAATCATAATATACTTATCTTAAGTGATATTAGGTAATTATTGACATACATAAGCTTATATGTATACATAAATTTCATATTCAGTGAAATATGCAGTATATTATGTATATTTAGGTTTATAAGTGGGTTTTAGCCTCTTAATAGCCTATAACCTTTGTTTTTCTGCTTATTTTAGGTCATATGGACGTATCCAGTGGACTTACAACGCCTACAGAAGCATAAACATCTATTTCAGGTGCATACACTCAGTCTGGACAACTTAATCTGCTTCCTTGGATGGATATTCACGGATTTATGGGTTGGGAGGCCATTTCTGGGTTAATATGGATGCTTGGGGATGGTATTGGGGGCTTGGAAATTTCATTTGTTTCTTTTATATGCTTTGCGTTTCATTATATTCTCTTTGGATGAGTTATTTTACCTGTTTCTTTATGGTATCCGCTTTTATCTGGATTTTCTATTTATGGTATGGGTCTGTGTTATCATTAATTGTGATGGAGGGTCCTTACTGGAGGTCTGGGGGTTGAATCTGCTTGAAGTGGACGTCATGGAGAGGTGATGGTCCCTCACAGTGCTGTAATTGCCAGGGATAGAAGTGACATCATCTGGATTGAAGGTCTGTGCACTCCAGTGTATTTTGGTATAAGTATTGGAGGATTTTGATGGTTATTAGACATCACTTACTTACTACAATTCAAATAAACATTAAAGCAAAATTATTATTATTCAAAGATATATTATAAAGCCGTTATAAATTGATATTATCTTTATATAAGCTATAACTATATTATATTCATCTATTTTCCACCACTAGCACGCATTTAAATCCAAGTATTGTGAGTTTTATTTGAGTATAACTATTTTATTAGTCTTCCCCTGAGGTTTAATCACTAAATTATTTATTAAAAAGTAGTGGGACCATTAATAAATACTATTAAATCATACTTAAATACTAGATACACTGACAATATGTTACTTAGAGGATTGTGAAATTCACTCATCAGAATGGTTTAAATATTAAAATAAATTGAGGTCATATTTTTCTTGTATTTGAAACTAATTAGGAAATTATTCTAAAAATATATTTTAATGTGTGTCATGCTTAAAAAGCTGGAAATATGATTTTTGAAAATTGTGAGTTTCTTATATGAGATACCAAGCTTTAGTTTACATTGTTTCAAGTAGAATAGAATTTTAGTGTTAGAAATTGAAAGCAATGTACCATTATCTGGTTTTAATTGTGTTCTACTTATAGAATGATTACATAACATTAAAAATTATTTAAATCAAAAAGGTTTAAAAGATATTTAGAATTTTACAAAATTTCAACATTTATTAATCTTTGATTTGAAAACCAACTATGATGTACACTCACTAGAAATAAGCAATCCCAATTTTAACATAATTTATCTATCCAAAAATAATGAGTCAATTAACATAAAAATATATAATTTCAAAACCAAATCTCTAGATTTAAAATATGATTTTTTAATGTAAAATTGATACAAAACTTTAATGCAATGAACTCTCTTAAAAAATTCAAAAATAGAATATCAAAACAAGTGATTTCTGAAAAAAAACTACAAACTATTGTAGATAAAGCATAAAAATAAGTCATATTTTTTAAAAAAATGATCTAAAAATATTTATTTTTGTTAAAAAATCAAAAACATTGTTAAGCTTGTTTGTTATAATAATGTTAAAATCTACTAAACATTATCTAAAGGTGGAAAAATATGTCAAAAATATGTTGAATTTTGTGAGCCAAAAATTAACAATTTTGTATCATTTCCTGTTGTGCTATGACTTTAATCCACCCTTTTTATCTGATTGTTCCAGTATTATTTTGCTATGATCATTAGTTTTGAAGTTAAAACTTACAAATGTTCATTATATTTAATAAATTAAAAATAACTCAAACTTTTATAACTACAAAATAAGATTTTGAAACTACTTCTTTCAATCAATGATTGAAAAAAGTTTCAGTTTATTTGAGTAATGATTTTAAGAATAACAAAAAATTTGAAATTCACAAGGATTTATTTCCAGGGACTATAAATATTTACTTGTGTAATGCATGAGCTACCTATAAATGATGTAAAACATCAGAAAAGTAAGTTATAGTTATAAATCTACAGATTATACTGTCTCTGGTATATATATCTTCAATAAATCTTTTAAACTTATCTTAACCTACATACCACACAATAGAAAATCATTATATTAAAAAAGGAAAAAATTTAATGATAATATCATAAAGAATAATAACCATGGATTGAAATTCCATAAAAATGGCTAATAAAGTTTTAAGAGAACCTAAATCAGTATCCTTTCATCAAAATATATCCTTTTTGTCTTTGTAATTTATTCCAAACAAATTTTTTGAAAGTTGATTCTATATATCTAATGCCAAAACCACTATTAAGTTCCCTCTTAGGCTTTTTAAGAAATTATATATATATATATATATATATATTATTTATCTAAAATTGAAATAAAAAATTAAAAAATAATTTTTTTACCTTGAATTATTTATATATAGAGTATTTTCAGAATGCATTGTGGTTACTTGTGAAGGTTAGAAGATTTGAAATGGATTTATGAGTTTTTAGAAGGGCAAATATTGTAAAATTCTTTCATAAATATTTATTTCATATTTTCAAATGTTAAAATCTACAAACTAATGGGATTTAAAGTTATATTGAGATTTAAAATCTGTTTTCTACTCAAGTAAAATAAAATAAAATGATTATATCAAAATTGAAATTAAGTATAAACTTTTGATATGCTCTATCTTAAATTTTATTGATAGTGCATCAAAAATATAATAATATGTTTTTCCTAAATCACTTTTTACATAAAAGATAGTTTTATCATTTTATGCATTAAAGATTGCTTATATAAAATTAACATCTATGTCAACTGTTTATGACTATTAATCTATATAATAAATTTATTTAGAAGAAAAAATAACATCAGTATATACTGACTTTGAAATTATTTAATTTAAAATAGTTTACAGGTTGATAATGAAGGGTGATTTCATTTTTGAATATGAATTATAGAAGTCTTATTTTGCCAATTTTAAATCTTTTTCAGCTCAAATGTATCCACTACAACTTATGTAAGAATAATATGTATTTTTATTGAAATTTACATGAGAAGTTATGCCTATTATTCAAAATCAAACTTGCTCTAATGGTGTTTTTTAATCATTATTTCTATTCATATCAATAAAAAACATTTCAATTTGCTGATGTTTTAGTTTTTGATATCCCGAAGGTTTATATCTCAGGTGTACTATTCACAAAATTATTAAAAATATAATTTTTGAAATACATGATAAACTTGAAAGTGAGGGGGCATTAAATTTTTAAAAATAAATTCTAAATTCAGGATGGATAGTATTTTTTCTATTTTCACAAATGAACAATTTTTTGTTTCAATATATCCAGAAAATAAATTTTGTTGTAAGCATACTATATCAAATTTATTTTGATTTTACATACTATATTTTCAAGATTTGTGTTTAATATTTCCAGTGAAAGTTAATTTTAATGTGAATTTTAAGTAAGCTTGAAGAAATTTAATATATAGGCATATTGGATATGTAAAATAATATTTTGCTCCAATCTTGAATAAACCCAGGCTAAAAAATATCTTGAATAAGGTTTTTGTGTGTCAATTTGGATTTAAGTAGGATTAAGTGAGGTTTAATAAAGGACATAGAAAAGGCTAACTTCATTACTAGTGACTTTTATCTCAAAATAGTTATAAAATATGTATCATTCTGGAATCAAGCTTCAATAAAGTTGACTTCAAACAGAGATAATTTCTAGCAGCACAACACCATATTTACAAAGGTGTACAATACCTCAAATATTTCTCATAATATAGCAAGGCAAGGAATCTACAAAATTCACATTTGAAACAAGGATTTATATTTTGAATTTGAAATTGAGAAATGGAATATTATTTTCCAATTTAAATATATATTAGTCATTTTACCAAAAGTTTTCAGTAATCAGATTGAATTTTGATGGTATTTTATTGTAGATTAATCATGTCGAGGAGCCATTTACTCAAAATTACTGGTTTCGGTTCTGATATTCCATGTGAAATTCATTACGAATCTTTTTGAAAGTGAATGGTTGACATATTGGATATGCAAAAGCATATGTTAGATAAAAGTGAGCTCAAAGGGAGTTCAACTCATGATCAAATTAGGATTTTGCAAGATCAAACGGTGATCAATGTAGGTTATCTTCAGCTCAATTTGTGACAAATCTCTCACTAAATGTAAGGCCAAACAATTTCCTCCATGGTGATGATGGGTGCATAATTCAGGCATAGATTTGTGGCTCAACAGAGTTTAAGCAAGGGGTATTGCTAGCAATACCCCCCCAAATTTTCTGTGGTGATAGAGTCTTTTCTTCAAGAGAAGAAGAAACCTCCTCCTCCAAAAGCCCTTCACAACTGGCCCCCCAGCAACAAGAAAAGGTGGAAGTCTCAAAGTGGCAGTGGGATTGGCTGAACACCCAGTGGGATTATCTGTCCCAACAGCAACAGCAACAAGTACCTCAGGCAGGTCCTTCAAGAACAAATCAGTTCAACCCAACACCTCCTCATCCCTACCAAGGAGGAAGAAGGAGAAAAACAATCACATTCAATTCTTACCCAAACCATGGTAAGTCCCTCTATTGAATCTCAAGTTCCATTTCTTGTTTCTGATTCAGTGCCTTCAGGTAATTCTAGAAGAGGGGATGAGACTATGAGGCCAGTAGAGGCTGAAAGTATTAGATAATTTGCTCAATATTCTAATGTATCTAATCCTATGGCTTTGATTGCTACTTTAATGATAAATCCTGATATGGCTATTATTGATTGGACACTTGAACCTGAGTTTTATTAGAATCTGGAAAGTTATTCTGTTTCCCTATTGAGAAATACTCCAGATGTAGCTAACATTAATGATGAATATTTGAGAGATATTATTGCTAAACACAATCATATAATGAATAAAATGCAATTAGCTCGGAAATTTAATAGTTTGTTAACTGGATAGGGTTATCAAGCATTGAGGAGTGAATTACAGAGAGTTTCTGATGATTTGTTTTATTACAAAGTAACTCATGAAAAGAAAGTTGCTTTATGGAAAAATATCAAGAATGATTTGTCTAAATTAACAGATTGTCAGCCTAGATATGCCTAAGACTTAATATTTCTTATACTTAAAATAAGATAAACTTAAGTAAATTAAGCTTATATCTTAAAAATAAGGTTAAAACAATAATATATATGATTATATTACATATATATATAATTATTACTCTTTTATATAAGTTATAGTAGCTTAAATAGCTTATACATAGCCTAATAATACTTATTAAGGTGTTAATGGAATCACAATATACTTATCTTAAGTAATATCAAGTAATTATTGACATACATAAGCTTATATGTATACATAAATTTCATATTCAGTGAAATATGCAGTATATTATGTATATTTAGGTTTATAAGTGGGTTTTAGCCTCTTAATAGCCTATAACCTTTGTTTTTCTGCTTATTTTAGGTCATATGGACGTATCCAGTGGACTCACAACGCCTACAGAAGCATAAACATCTATTTCAGGCGCATACACTCAGTTTGGACATCTTAATCTGCTTCCTTTGATGGATATTCACGGATTTATGGGTTGAAAGGTCATTTCTGGGTTAATATAAATCCTTGGGGATGCTATTGGGGGCTTGGAAATTTCATTTGTTTCTTTTATATGCTTTGGTTTTCATTATATTCTCTTTGGATAAGTTATTTTACCTGTTTCTTTATGGTATCCGCTTTTATCTGGATTTTCTATTAATGGTATGGGTCTGTGTTATCATTAATTGTGATGGAGGGTCCTTACTGGAGGTCTGGGGGTTGAATCTGCTTGAAGTGGACGTCATGGGGAGGTGATGCTCCCTCACAGTGCTGTAATTGCTAGGGATAGAAGTGACATCATCTGGATTGAAGGTCTGTGCACTCCAGTGGATTTTGGTATAAATAAGGGAGGATTTTGGCGGTTATTAGACATCACTTGCTTACTAAACTTCAAATAAACATTATAACACAATTATTAACATTTAGAAATATATTATAAAGCCTTTATAAATTGATATTATCTTTATATAAGCTATAACTATATTATATTCATCTATTTTCCACCACTAAGGCATTTAAATCCAAGTATTGTGAGTTTTATTTGAGTATAACTATTTTATTAGTCTTCCCCTGAGGTTTAATCACTAAATCATTTATCAATAAGTAGTAGGACCATTAATAAATACTATTAAATCATACTTATATACTAGATACACTGACACAGATACTGTGTCCATCTGTTGCCAAGAGCTAGAGGGGCATAAGTTGAACTTAAAAAGATTGAGTGATCATTATTCATCTTTACAAAATTAGAACCAGTTATCTTTTGCAACCATCAATGAAAGTTTATCAAGTATTCCAAGAGTGAAGACTAGGCTAACAAACATTGAATAGAAAGTAAATTCATTGTTACATGATCAAAAGTTTTCTGACATATCTTTGAAAGAACATGTGGTGAAGGATGCCCCAATTTTACCTGTTCCTAGTTCATCCAAAGAAAAATTAGTTCCAGAAATACCTGTTGATATCACTGAGTTTTCATCAAAAATTGATGATGTACCTGTATCATCCACATGAGGACTAAACAATGAAATTACTGCCCAATTGGATAAATTAAAGCTACTTCTAACTCAGAAACAAGCTTGTAATAAGGAGAATACTTCAAATTAAAAGAATTGGCCAAAACTTGATAAATATCCAAAATTTGATGGTGACTCTTCCTCTGATTGGCAACAGTTCATTTGCAGGATTGATAACTTAAAGAATTCTTAAAAACTCCCAGATGAGGAAATTGTTTCAAAATCAATTTCTTTATTTACCAATGTGGCCCTAATGTGGTATGAATCTGTTCTCTTGGATAAAAATGACTACTCATGGGAAGATTGGAAAAGAATAATTAAAGCACAATTTGGTGGTTCCGAGTTTAGGATAGCTCATCAAAGGCAGTATGAAGAAACTAAATATAGATCTTCTACTGAAAACCCCATTGAGTTCCTGATGAAACTTGTGAAAATCTTGAGGGCAATGGACCCAAATATGGAGTTTGAATTATGGAAGGAAAGAATCCTCTATACATTACCTATGTCTTTGAGAGACTTGATAGCTGCTAAGACTGAGTTCTCAAGAAAACCTTCTCATTTAATTAATACTTGTAATGAGATCCTTCTAAACAACAAGTATGATGCTAGACAATTCATTCCTAGAAATCCATTGGAGAAACTCTCCAATTACCAACGAAAACCTCTGGAAAAGGTTGGTAAACCTTCTGCCCCTGTTGCACCCAAAAAGTATGCAACAGACACTTGCTTCAAATGCAGAAAGCCTTGGAAGAAAGGCCATATTTGTGAGAAGACAGAGGAACATGCTGATGACACAATAACACTGGATGATACTTCAAGTGATTGTGCCAGAAATATTTCATATGAATCCCATCAGGAAATTTTGATACTGGAAGAGGATATTCACTATTTGAACAATATTAATATTGAGAATAATTATTTATCTACAGTAGAGGATGCTGATATCATAAAAAATCTTGAGGACAATTCAATTATTATTTCCCCTTTCAAGGAACCAGTCTTTATTGATGGAAACAACGTTGAGGTTGTCTTAGATTCTGGAGCAGGAGGAAGTGTAGTATATGAAAAAGCACTTGCTTCAGTTGACCAAATTTATAAATCAAGCCTTATGCCTATCATTTCTGAGTATTGGAGAGGTTATGGCTCTGTTTTATCCCCCATTGGTAAATACAAAGCCACAGTATTTTTCAAATATAATCATGATTTTGTAAGAGTTATATGTGATTTTGTTGTCATGAAAAATGATAACTTGAGTAGTTGGTTCATTGTGATAAATGACATTTTAACCAAACATGAAATAAAATTAGATCCTTCAAATCAATTTTTCACAATGGGGATGAATGGGAAGAGAAAATTTAAAATTTCCTCCCCCAAGAAAGCATTAACACCAGGATTGAACACATGTCATTCTTTAGTTCAATATAAAAGAAGATCTACAAAAGAAAAGCCTGCCCTTATGTCTGAAATTGAAAATGCTTCTTTTGGAGAACAACTTTCTGGTTAAGAAAAAGATTCCATCATTAAATTGATAAAATCTTTTCCTATGGTCTTTGCTCATGGGTCACATGAATCAGGATTGGTAAAAGAAGAAATAAAGCTTTCATTATCTTGCAAATTAAATGAAATACCATCTAGTTTAAAGAAGAAGCCTTATCCTGCTTCTCCCACAAAGAGAAAAGATATTGAAGACAATATCTCTACCCTTTTAAAAATTAATATTATTGAAAAGGTAGTTGAAACACCTAAATATTGTGTTATCTTACCTGTCCTAATTTCTTATGAGAAAGATAAAGCCAGGTTATGTGGTGATTATAGAGCATTGAATACTTATAATGTTGATGATATCTATCCTTTACCTAGAATTAGCTTTATACATGCTACCCTACAAGGTGCTAAATATATCAGCTGTTTGGATGGTAACAAGGGATATCAACAGGTACCTTTTGAAAAGAATTCTCAGAAGTTTCTGATGATTGCCACTCATATGGGTATTTATAAGTATGTTAGGATGCCATTTGGCCCTAAAAATTTCCCTTCAGTTTTTTGAATAGTTATGGATAACACATTCCATCAAGAAATAATTGAAGGATGGCTGATAGTTTACATTGATGATATAATCATATTCTCTAAAACATTTGAGGACCATCTTAACCACCTGTGTAAATTATTCCATAAAATGGATGAGATAAATATGCCACTTGCTTTGAAGAAATGCAAATTTGGTTTCCATTCCTTAAAAGTGCTTGGTCATGTTGTCTCAGGTTTAAAAATATGTGTTGACCAAAACAAAGTAGCAGCCATACAACAGGTGAAGGCTTCTACCACATTTAGAGAGCTGCAGAGTTTTTTGGGAATGTCTAGATACTATAGACATTATATCAAAAATTACCAAGTCATAGCATTACCCCTTACACAACTGACTAGGAAAGATGTTGCTTTTGTCTGGAATAGTGAAAGACAAAGAGCTTTTGACACTATGAAACATTGTTTAATTTCAGCACCAATTCTTGCTTTACATGACTTTAATCAACCATTTGTTTTATACACTGATGCCAGTTTTATTGGTCTTGGTGCTGCCCTCCATCAGAAACAAGTGATGAATGATAAAGTATCAGAAGTAGTAATTCGTTTTATTTAAAGAACCTTGAGAAATAGTGAATAAAAATATGGTGCCACTCAACTAGAGTGTTTGGGAGTAGTGTGGGCTCTAGAGAAGCTACATTATTACCTGTATGACCAGAAATTTGAACTTTTCACTGCCTGTAGTGCAGTTAAATCCCTTTTAAATTTTAAAAAACCTAAAAGACATATGTTCAGATGGCAGCTGGCTGTTCAAGAATACAGAGGGAGGATGAAAATATTTCATAGGGCTGGTTTTTTTCACTCAAATGTAGATATGTTATCAAGGTTACCTTTACCAAGTGATGACTCAAATCCTGCATATGTTCCTGAAGATGAGATAGTTCATATCCATGGAATATATGTGGTTGATATGGAGGAAGAGCTATTACAGCTTATTCTGGCTTCATTTGATAAGGACACTGACTTGAAAAAGTTATGTAGCATATAAAATGATCCAAAGAATGCTTCAATATGAGCAGTAGTTAAAACCCTTCCACCAAAGTACCATAAGGCTTTGGAAAAAGGTAAATTTTGAATTGATAAAGGATATCTATATTATAGAAGAAAGTTGAGTAATGTTATTGTTATTCCTCCTTCTATGAAAGCGATCATCTTGAAAATTTGTCATGATGAAATATTGGCTGGACATTTTGATCTTGAAAAAACAATGGTCAGAATAAAAAACACTTCTTCATGGGTGAATATGTCTGAAGACACCAAATTATATGTTGAATCCTATGATTCTTGCCAAAGATTAAAAAGATTGACTGGTCAAAGAGCTGGATTAATGCAACATATTGAACCTCCTGATAAACCATGGCAGATAATAAACATGGAATTTGTAACAGGATCACTTATTTTTGGGAAGGACAGTTATACCTCTTGTTGGGTTATTGTGGACAGTTTCACAATAATGTGTAAATTTATCCTTACTCACAAGGATGTTTCCACTAAAGAATTAGCTTTTTTGTGGTGGTCTCATATGTTTAATACTTCTGGATTTCCTAAAGCCATAATCTCTGATAGAGACCCTAAATTTACATTTGAATTCTGGATGTCTCTGATGGATGTTTGTGGCTGTGATCTGAAACTTTCTACTTCCCATCACCCCCATACTGATGGATTAGCTGAAAGAATGATTCAGACTTTAGAGGACATGATAAGAAGGTATTGTGTGTTTGGCCTTGAGTACAAAGACAATGACAGATTTACTCATGATTGGGTTACCTTAATTCCTGGTTTTGAATTTACTTATAATAGCACTGTTCATTCTGTTACTCAAAGAAAGCCTTTTGAGCTCTGGCTTGGATATGTTCCAAATACCCCTGCTCAAATTCTCAATAATAAAATCCCTAAATTGGATTTACATTCTGGTGTAAAATCTTTTCTTTAAATGCAACAAATTTGCAGAAGTCATGCTCAAAAAGGTATTGAAAAATCCTTTGAATATGTGAAGAAGAGATGGGACAAATCCTGTCAGCCAGACTACTAGACTCACCCAGTAAAATGATTGATTATCTTACTGAAGTGAAGCCACGCCTTTTTAATACTTATTAATAAAATAATTAATTATTTAAACTACTTATGTATTACTTTAAAATAACTAGTTAAGTACATTAAGAAAGGTAGATAATTAATAAAAGATAATAAGTACCTGTCCCATACATATTTTATTCCCTAACACTGGTGATCAATCATTGAGAGGAGTAGGAATAAAATTAGTATTAAAAATTAATTAAAAATTCTAAAAAATTCAAATTCTTTTATTAAGAATTGTAAATACCATTGAATCTACATTTTAAAATCAAATGTTTAGTATTAAATGTGACAATCAAGAGAAACTTAAGTTTTATTTCAAATAATACTGATATCTTCCTTGACACTCCATTTATTATAGATTCTATTATTTCACATACTTTCTTTTATTTAACTTTTCCCTCTCATACTCTTGTATTAGGAGATATTAATCCCGTGTTTTGTTTTCTCACATTTTGCCTATAAAAGGCCCCTCCTTTTTATGCTTTTCCGTCATTCCTTTACTACATTATTTTATTACAATTACAAACATAAAACTTATTCTTATATTTTATAACATTTGTATTTACAATAACGTAACTCTGATCTATAAATTATATCAATATTTTAAATCTACCTCTTTTATTTGAGTAAATAAATCACTTTGATAAAGGAATACGTGCCACTTGTTGAGAATCCATTATAACCCGTAAAATCCTTGTAAAAACCCCATACCAAATCTTCTAGACCAAAAGGGGACCTTGACAAATCCCGTATAGAATACAATTTTAAAAAGCGTGATGAAGTACTGATTTCTACAGTCCACTTCAATTTACAAGGAAATAACAAATTGAAAGACCCATTTTTAGGTCCATTTGTTGTCAGAAGAATGGTTGGTGATAATGCAGTTGAAGTTATCTTATATGCTCCATATGACAGAAAAAATCCTGTTTTTCCAATATCTCTTTTAAAACCTTACACGTACAATAGTGATTTATTTCCCAAAAGGAGGGGAAGACCAAAGAAAACCCCTAATGAAATCACTGAGACAGCAGAAATTGATAAGATTCTTAATGACAGAATAGTTACTGCTGAAAAAGGTACAAAATACTTATTGAAATTCAAGAATAAATCTTCTGAATATGATTCTTGGATACCTGGGAAGGAGATATCTAATCTTTCTACCTTGCTTAATAAATATAAAAAGAAAAAATCATAACATTTTTTTATTGTTTTTTTTAGAGTGAGGGAGTGTCAGCCAGGCAACTAAACTTATCCAGTAAAATAATTAATTATTTACTGAGATGAAACCATGCCTTTTATCTCTCATTATTAATTATGTTATATTTACTTATGTATTACTTTCAATACACTAGCTAATTAAAAATTTAGTAAATATTTAAATTAATAATAATGTCCCTTATATTTTTATTTCCTAACACCATGCTCAATAACAGGTTGAAAGAGAAATAAAAATATTAATACTAAATCTTAAAAAATTCAAATTAATTAATTTTAAATGTTTGAAATTCTTTTTTAAAATTCAAATTAATTTGTACTAAGTGTGACATCTAAAGTGAACTCTAAACTATATCAAATAATGTGATATCTTTTATTGATACATCATTTTAGCACCCTTTTTTTACTTGCATATTCTTATTTTTGTAATTGTTTTCTCTCACACTCCCTTATGGATACTTTTAACTCTGTGTATCTTCTCTCTCCTTTTTGCCTATAAAGGGCCTCCTCTTTTGTGCTGTTTGATTCATTCCTTTACTTAACTATTTTATTAAAACACTTTAAAATTAAATCATTACTATTATTTGTCTTTTAGTATTTACATTATTGTGATTCTAAATTATAAATTATATAATATTTATATTCTTACCTCTGTCACGCGTCACGTGACACTCGAGGCAAAAGCAGCTCATTAAATCAATAATAAGAGGTTTAAATCCATACTCAAAACGCAGAAAGCAATTCTCCATAGCAACTGCAACTTTCCTTTGTGTACTCGCTATTCAACCGCGCTAGTCTAAACTCTAAATCTAAATTAGTCAATCTCTCAATAGTGTGTCTTAGTCTTTTTCTCAATAAGTGACGCACCGCGCAATAGTCAATGTAATAGTACGCTTAAAGTTTTATGAAATGTCTGTGGATTATTAAAAGGGGTAGTGAACATGGACGGAATGGTTAGTGGAGGACTAAGGGGTTAACGGATGCTAGTGAGGAGGGTCCAGGTGTAACGGGTGTATTTTAATGGTCTGTGATGTGCGGAATAGTGGATGGGTATGAGGTCAATGCGAGGAGGAGTAAAGGATATAAAAGGGGTTGGGTTTTTGGTTTGATACTCTTTAGAATTAAATTATAGAATGTATATATAGTAAATAGTGGTAAAACTTTAGGTTAAATCATTATTATTGTATCTTTCCTTATTTTCTCAGTAATCATTTCTAAATCATAAATCTTTGATTATTGAGTTTCCAACCCTTTGTGAGATTTTAAGAATTTTAATATTACCTTTAAATTATATTAGAATTCTTCTCAAACATATCTCAAAGCAGTAGCTCTTCCTTCGAGTCATCTTTGAATCACTTCCTCAAACATTTCCTCTGTGCATTGAAGAAGTTTCTAAACTCCTCCCTCCATCTCACTTCCAGGAACACCCTCGACCTTGTGCATAGTTCCGGTGACAGTATAATTTAATTCTCCGTAGTCATCATTCTTTGCACTACTACGTCCTTTTTCACGTGTCTCTGAATTTTTTAAAAATGGCACCTGTTCAACGCACTCCTCCTACCATTCTTTTTAAGGAGGATATCCCCTTCAGTTGTCTTATAGACTCTGGAGCTTCAGTTTCTTTTGTCAGTTTATCTTTTGCCGAGAAGTTACAACTGAAATTTTCAGATATCAATTGAACTCCAATTTACTTGGTCGGATCAGGGGAACCCAAATATTGGGTCAGTAAGTAATTTTTATGGGTTTTCAACTTTCCGAACTTTCCCCCCTTCAAGTGTGAATTATCAGTCTTGGACGCCCTAAGGATGGACGATACCATTCTTGGCCATGACTTTTTAACGCATTGGAATCCTGAAATTTATTGGACACGGGGATTGATCACCCCACTCACTAAGTATATTTCTAATTCTTCAATGCATGTCAATAGGGAGTTAAACAACCCTCCTGACAATGTCCTTCTAGAGGACAAATCTCTGCCAGATGACTTTCAAGCATCTGATCTTTATTTAAATGAGCAATTGGCTAACCCTTCTAGCTCAATCACTTCACTTGAAGAGAATTTAAATTGCCTCATAGTAATCAAATTATGCTCTCTCAATTCTGGTCTTCCCTCAACAGATTCTCTCAAAGATGATGAGGACCACCAAATCAACTCTACCAGAAATCTATCACAATTTCCTTGATGTTTTCTCAATCTGTAAGGCTGATAAGTTACCACCTCATTGACCCTACGACCATCAAATAGAGTTAATAGGTCCAGTACCTCCGGCAGGTCCTGTCTATTCTTTGTTGAAGGACGAATCTCAAGTTCTTCAAGACTAAATTGCAGATAATGTAGCCAAAGGCTTCATCAGAGTCAGTAAATCTCCAACCAGATCCCCTGTCTTTTTTGTAAAGAAAAAAGACGTTAGTCTTAGGTTGTGTGTTGACTATAAAAAGCTCAACACAGTCACTAAGAAGAATGCATATCCTGTTCCTCCTATGTCATTGCTTCTTACCCTTTTTAATGGTGCTAATTTCTTTTCTAAAATTGGTCTTAGAGGCACTTATAATCTTATTTGCGTTGCGGAAGGTCATGAACCACTGACTGCAATGCACACTAGATTTGGTAGTTTTGAATATTTATTTATGCCTTTTGGATTGTGTAACGCACCATCAACTTTTCAAACTTTTGTTAATGACATCTTCCAAGATGTTGTTGAACAATTTGTTGTTGTCTATTTAGATGATATTTTAATTTTCTCGAAGACACTGGATGAACATATTCATCATGTTCAACAGGTTCTAAATCGACTTTGAGATCACGGTCTCTACGCCAAGCACAATAAATGCGAATTCCATCTTAAATAAATCAATTTTTTGGTTTTTACGTTGTCCACTGATGGTTTAGTCATGTACAAAAAAAAGGTCCAAAAAGTCCTTGAATGGCCTGAGCCAGAAACCGTTAAATCCCTCCAAGGATTTTTGGGTTTTGTAAATTTCTATAGAAGATTCATTAAAGATTACTCTAAAACTATTTCCAATCTTACTTCTATTCTTAGAAAAGATATTCCTTTTGTTTTTACTTCTACAGCACAAAAGGAATTCAAAGCATTGAAGACTGCATTCACCACAGCTCCAATTCTTCGACACTTTGATCCTTCTGCTTTGACAATCGTCGAGACAGATGCGAGTGATTATGCTATTGCAGGGGTCATTTCTCAATTAAATCCTGAAACAATATTGTTTCACTCTGTTGCTTTTGAGTCACGCAAACTCATTGCAGCAGAATTAAATTATGAAATTCATGACAAAGAGCTTTTAGCTATTATTCATTGTCTTAAAAAATAGCGCTCTTTTCTTCTCAGCCTAGATAGTTGTTTTCAAATTTTAACTTACCATAATGCTTTGAAATACTTCATGTCTTCCAAAGTGTTAACCGGGCGTCAAGCCAGGTGGGCTGAATTTCTGTCTGAATTTCCTTTTTCTATTTCCTATTGCCCAGGTAAGAACTGCATTGTCCCAGATATCTTGTCACATCAGGATGACGTTTACCCACAGCGGGGGGACGCATTTGCTGACAAGAACCCAGAAAATGTGAAATCAATTTTCAACAAATCAATGTTAATGACTCATCAACTTAATTCAATGACAATTCAATCGTTTCAAAATCCATTATCCAACATCCTCAAAGCTCAGTCGAAGGACAACTATTGTTTAGGGTTAAAAGACAAAATACTCTCAAAGCAAGGAGCCAAAAGATTTATTATTGAATCAGGTCTATTAGTTTTCGAAGGTAGAGTATTCATACCTGACAACAATGAAATAAAATTATGGAATTTCAATAGTCGACATGATTCTCCATTAGCTGGTCATTTTGGGGTTGATAAAACCTACCAGTTAATAGCAAGGGATTTCTTCTGGCCAGGAATGACTAGGGAAATCAAAGCCTATATAAAAGCTTGTTACAAATGTAATAGGAATAAGGCTCCCTGTCACCGGAAGTATGGGTTGCTTCAACCACTTCCTATTCCCACTAAACCTTGGGAATCTTTATCAATGGATTTTATTTCTCAACTTCCTCTTTCTAATAATTTTGATGCTATATTAGTAATAGTAGATAGATTTTCAAAGATGTCTATTTTTATTAAAACCACTACTACTGCTACAGCAGAAGATTTGTCAAAATTGTTTCTAGAATATGTATTTTCAAAACATGGCTTACCTAGTGATATTGTTTCAGATAGAGGCTCCTTGTTTGTATCCACATTCTGGACCCAACTGTGTCGACAACTCAATACTACAAGGAACCTCTCCACGGCCTATCATCCTGAAACCGATGGGCAAACGGAAAGGGTCAACCAAATTTTTGAACAATACCTTCGAATGTATGTCAGTTTCCAACAAGACAATTGGACCACATGGTTACCATTGGCAGAATTTGCTTATAATAACTCAACTCATTCTTTGACACGACAATCTCCTTTCGAAACTGTTTATGGAAGACATCCTCGATTCAACTCAATCCATGTAGGAACTAATCATCCTGCAGAACATTATCTTTGAACCATATCACGACTCCAAGAGGAACTTAAATCAAATCTGGAATTAGCGGTTCAAAGGTACAAGGAACAGGCCGACAAACATCGACAATCTGCTCCTTCTTTTAAACCAGGTGACAAAGTATGGCTCAACGCATGAAACATTTGAAAGACTCGACCATCAAAGAAACTGGCTGAAAAATGCTTGGGATCATTTGAAATAGACTCTGAAGTCTCTAAAACTGCATTTCGACTCAAGCTACCTCCTAAATGGCAGGCTATTCACCCTGTTTTCCACGTATCTCTCCTGGAACTGGCTTGAGGAAAATACCTGGGCAAGAACCAAACTCCTCCGGAACCGGTCGAAGTAGAAGACCATCTAGAGTGGGAAGTAAGCCGTATCCTTGATTCAAGAATGCACAAGGGGGAACTTCAATACCTCGTGGAATGGGAAGGCTTCCTCGATGATTCAGACAAAACATCCTGATACCAGCCATCAATGTTTCTAATTCCCCCAAACTTCTAAAATATTTTCATCATAAATATCCTTTAAAACCAAAACCTTAAAACTCTCTCTTTTTTCTTTTCTTTTATTTCTTTTTTCCTTCTTCTCTTTAAAATCTAAAAAATCTTTATCTTTAAAATTTCCTTATTCTTTCTTCTTTTCCTTTTCATAAGTTTTCAACCTTCTTTATAAAATAAATAAAATTAAATTTAAATTAAAATTAAAATTAAATTAAAAAATAAAATAAAATTAAAATAGAACAAAACAAATAAAATAAAACCTTCTAAAATTTCTTTAAATTTTCTTTTTTCTTTTCAATTTTCTACATACATTCTTTCCTTAAAAAATTCTTTTCCTCAAACTATCAAAAAAATTTCACAAACGCAACATGACTATCCTTATCGAATTTCACTTCAACCTCTAAATCTCTCTTTTAAAAATTTCTTTGAACAAATTACTTCTTTTCCTTCAAATTCTTTTTTAAAAAAAATTATTATTTCTTCTTTTCTTCTTTTTTTTTCTTTCTTTGCTTTCTTTTCTTTTCAAATAACTAAAATTCCTCAAAACTTCAATAAATAAACTTTCACAAATAACTAATTTTTCTTTCATTAAATTTTTATTCCCAACAAAATTATTTCAATCAACTATTTCTTTCTTTTTCTTCTTTCTTCTTACTTAAATCTTTTTCTTTTTATTTTTCGAAATTTAAAACTAAAACTCCTTCAATCAAATATTCTTTCTTTTCTTCTCTCATGTAAACTTCTTCTTTCAAAATTTAAAACAAAATTTTATTTAATCTTTTTTCTTTTTCTCTCAAAATCTTATAAAATAAAATTTTAAAATTTTAAATAAAACAACAAAATAAAATAACTAAATACAAATTGTTTCTATTTTTCTTTTCTTTCTTTTTCTTTTCTCCTTCCATTTTAAATTCTCTCCTTTATTTTCTCCCAAACCAATCCCTTCATCTTCTCCAAAATCTCCATTATTTCCTTCCTACATTTCTCAAAAACCTCCCCCTCTCCTACTGGTACCACTTCTCCAATTTCCAGTAATTCCTCAGCCACGTCAAAGGAGGCGGCATCGACAATCTTATCGATTTAGCCGCTTAAATCTTCAATAAAACGAGCTCACCAAACCTGGCGAGGTTTTTTTGACCACACCTAATTGAGGGTTTCTTCATTTTCCTCCCTCGAGGCAATCACTGGTAATGGTTCTTCAATCGGGATCAATGGGGCCACTTCCACAGCAGTGGGTTCCACAATGGGAGCTTCCACATTCGAAGTTTCCGCCATAGGGGCTTCTGCAATGACATCTAAATTCTAAATCACATAGTCATCAGTAAAATTCTTCTTTGAAAAAACAAAATTAAAGTGAAGTAAAATAAAACAAACTTACCTCAAACATCGGGTCAGCCTCAAGGAATAATTTTGATTTGGTTTCCACCACCACTTCTTTCTCTTCCTCGTCATCTTTGATGAACATCCGCCGTTTTTTTGGTGTCCGCCTTGAAATGGGGACTTCTTCCTCATCTTCCTCCACTAACCCATCCACCTCCTCTTCTACCCTTTGTTTACCCATGGATCGAGTTACCCAGGGCGTCGTATCATCTTCAACTTCCTCTTCAGCTGCTTCTGACTGGTCATCTCCAATTGATACATCCCATATGTCTTCCACAACTTCTTTTGTCTTTGGTATTACCCAATATTTTGTCTTGGTAAACCGCCGTCCAATATCTGAATTTCTTGTTAAGGCATTGCACGCCACCTGTCTCCATCGACAAAACTCGCATTTCCGGCAAGGACCTCGAGTAGCTGTGCTTTCCACACAGAAATATTCCATGGATTCACAAGCCGTGCATGCTTGAGAATATTGTCGAGTGACAAGCCCACCATACGCTTTGGGGTGAGGAGACATGGGAGCTGGAGTTGGACAAGCTGACATAATAATAAATAAATAAAATTTTAATGAAAGGAAACTAGTGTGGGAAGTATGTCTTACGCTCAACAGAGCTTGCGTTCTTATACCCGGGCATCTGTCACGCGCCACGTGACACTCGAGGCAAAAGCAGCTCATTAAATCAATAATAAGAGGTTTAAATCCATACTCAAAGCGCAGAAAGCAATTCTCTGTCAATGTATATATATACCTATTGTTACTTACTATTCTACCGCTACTTACTTTTAACCTAGAACTTAACCTAATAGCATGATAGATGAGCATTATGTATGGATGCCTGAATCCTTTCTGATTCCGCATCCATCTTCTTCACCTTATTTATTTTTCTCTACCTTTTTCTTCATCACTTACTTCTCCCGTCACTCCTCCTCAAGTTCTTCTCTTAGTCCATCTCTGTCCCAAGTCCATCTGTCCCAAGTCCACTTAGTCCATTAATAAATAACTTACCTGTTATCTTTATCTATCAGGTAACCTTGTACGTATGCTCTACTACAGCAATGCATCCATCTTCTTCACCTTATTTATTTTTCTCTACCTTTTTCTTCATCACTTACTTCTCCCGTCACTCCTCCTCAAGTTCTTCTCTTAGTCCATCTCTGTCCCAAGTCCATCTGTCCCAAGTCCACTTAGTCCATTAATAAATAACTTACCTGTTATCTTTATCTATCAGGGTTATGGGCCCAGTGCACCAGCTAATTAATTAATCAATTAAATCTGGCGACTCCTGATTCAACAACCACGTCTCCTGACTCTCCAGGTGGTTCATCATCTTCTACTCATACTGCCATGGCCGAGCCTTCATCCTTACAAACTCCCGACTTTACCTATCTTCAAGATGGGTCAAACTATTCCGAAATCAAAGGCATAGAAAAATTAAATGATAAAAACTATAGTACATGGAAAACGGACTTAAAATATGCTCTCACAGTTCGCAACCTGGATCAATTCCTACTCGAAAACAATCCCACCCCTTCAGATCCTGAACTCCTTTCCATCTTTAAAATCAAACAACGACAAACAAACACCATCATCAAAATGTTTATGGACCGGGCAAATCAACATAAGTTTATCTTAGATGACGATGCCGTTGAACCCGCTGAATTGTGGACTAGGATCAAAAACCATTACGCATCAAAATCCAGTCAAAACTGCTCATATGTAGTCAGCAAATTGTTCAAAATTAAATTTACGGAGAGCAATATTTTGGAAGCTATGGACGAATTCAGAGGAACTATTAAATTACTGCATGATGTTGCACCTGATCTGTTCAAAGAAAATATTCTTTCATACATCATGGCCAATTACGTACTCAACTTACTTCCCGATTCATATCAAACAGCGGCTACCATAATCTTAAGCAAGTATGACATCACCAATCAGCGACCTACGATTGAATCTATTTTTGCAGATGTTGAAACTGAAGTCATTCAACGAAAAACACTTAATCTTACAAATAACTCTGGCGGGACTGTTTTGGCTGTGGACACCAAAACAAAAGCATTTTTCTCAAAAGGGAAACATAATCCCCTTGCTCCTCATTCTGAAGCCTCATGCTTTCAGCTTCATCCAGAAAAGCGAGAGGAATTCTTAAAACGCAAGAAGGACCGAGAACTGAAGGGAAATGAAACTCAACATAAAGTTCTATCTGTTTTCTCGGATCTACCTCTCAATCATGCCATCTTGGACAGTGGCGCCTCTTATTCTATTTTCAATAATCAGGACTTATTCACGCAGTACGAAGATTCTAAAATTTCTTTAACCTTGGCAAATGGGGATGAAATTCTTGCCCTTGGACAAGGCAAGGTTTCTTTCACCTCATCATCCGGTCAAGAGTTTGATATCAACTGCGCACTCTACGTACCTTCTATCAGCATAACACTCATTTCCATGATTGATCTTCTCAAGAATGGTCGATATCTTAAAAACGACAATGGGACATTTAAAATTAAAGAGAACGGGACAACTCTCATTGAATGCTCAACAAAGGGTAGAATTATAAGTTTTCCTCTTTTGAGATATCCAATTTTCAATATCAATTTAACTCCTTCCAACAAATCGGACCTTAAATTACTGCATCATAATTTTGGACACCCTAGTAATCAAACTATGGAAATGATTTTCCCAGGTTTGAATTTCTCTCAGTTCAGTTGTAAAACCTGTGCATTGTCAAAAGCTCACATTTTACCATTTTCCGGTTCCTTCCCTACCCCTAAATCACCTCTTGATGTTCTCCATATGGACTTATGCGGTCCAATCACTCCTGAATCAAAAGGCGGAAAGTCCTATTTTTTCCAAATCGCAGATGGTCACTCTCGCTTCCGACATGTATACTTTTTGCAACTCAAGTCAGAGACCTTTGAAAAGTATAAGGAGTATGAAAAATTAGTTGAAAATCAACAGAATCGAACTATTAAATCTATAGTGTCAGACAATGGTGGAGAGTTCACCAGTAATAATTTCAAAAACCATCTCAAGTATAAAGGCATTAGTCACCTTTTAACGGCTCCATACTCTCCGCAACAAAATCCAATTGCCGAAAGAGGTAATCGTTCTCTGGTCGAAAAGGCCAGATGCCTACTCCTTGAATCAGGTCTGGACTCCTACTGGTGGGCCGAAGCCATCAATACTGCCACTTTTCTCCTGAACATTCTTCCCTCTTCTGCTCACAAGAATTATCAAACACCATGGGAATTGTGGCATGGTGAATCTGACAACATTCCAAGGAAACTTCACCCGTTTGGCTCCGATGTTGTGTACTATCGTCAGAAGCAATATCGACATGGAAAATTTGACAGTAGTGGGACGGAAGGAATATTTCTGGGTTATTGTGAGGGTCATATAAACTATCGAATATATTGTCCAAGTTCTGACTCTATTATTATCACTCACAACGTCAAATTTCTCAAAACTTTTAATCTCGCCCCCAAAATTGGAAAAGGGAGTCCTGTCGAATCTCTAGTCTTTCCCAATTTAGATTTCCCTCACATACCTCTCTTCAGTCCCCAATCTTCTGAACCATTAGTCGACGATTCTCCTAATCACAATTGCGAATCTGCTCCTGAATCTATCTCTCATGAGGATCTCAACATTGAACCTGAAATTAACATTCCCGATTCGGAAAGATTTGAGGAAATCTCTTCTACTCCTCCAGCACCTAAAAATTATGCCTATGTTGACAAAACACTCAGACCACCAAAAGAAATTTCATCCGATATTGACCCCGCTAATATACTCCAAACTAAACGAAGGGGAAACCCTCTCTGCTTAGCCGTTACGCCATGGGATACACCTAAAAATTACTACGAAGCTGTTAATTCTATTGAAAGTGACGAATGGCTGAAAGCCATCAAAACTGAGCTAGCTAGCATATCAAAACATCAGGTCTGGGAAGAAGTTCCTATTCCCAATCATAATCACCTTTTAGGCACCACCTGGACCTTCAAAAAGAAAACCGACTCTGATGGAAACATAGTTAAATACAAAGCCAGGTTGTGTGTGCAGGGTTTCTCTCAAATTGAAGGAATAGAATATAATGAAACTTACGCACCCACTGGACGACTCACTACTTTGCGATACTTGTTAGGGGTTGCTGCTTTTAAAGAATGGGAGCTTCACCAAATGGATGTTAAGTCCGCCTTTCTACATGGGGAACCCGAAGAGGATCTTTACTTACGATACCCCAGTGGCTATTCTCCCTCCAATACAGAGTATTGTCTACATCTAAAAAAGTCTCTCTACGGACTTAAACAAAGTCCCAGGTGCTGGTACCATAAATTAAGCAGTTTCTTTACTGACATTGGATTCAAAGCTAGTAAAGCCGATCCATGTTTATTCTTTAATAGAGATGCCACCAATCCATGCTACGTGTATATCCATGTTGATGACTTAATCATAGGAGGTCCCTCTATCCAAGATTTCAAAAACAAGATCTCTCAAGTCTTTGATATGGATGACCAAGGGGAACTTAAATGGGTACTGGGGATGAAAATCGATCGCAACAGAGCTAACAAAACTATATCACTATCTCAATCACTTTATGTTGATAAAATCCTCAATGAATTTAATCACTTAAATTGTCGTCCAATATCCACTCCGCTAGTTCCCAATATTCACCTAGTTAAAGGCACCTCTATGAAACTGACTCATCTAGTGAACTATCGTCGAGCTATAGGATTACTCAATTACTTAGTCTTGTGTACTCGTCCAGATTTGTCCTTCGCGGCCAGTTCATTAGCTCAATATCTCAATGATCCCTCAGATGACCAAATAAACGCCTTCTTTCACATCTTAAGATATCTTCAACTCACAAAATACTATTGTCTAACTTTAGGCGATGTTGATGGAAGTAAATTAAGCGACCTCACCGGTTACGCTGATGCTGACTACAATAAGGCCGAGGACTCCAAATCAACCTCGGGTACATTGGTCTTTCACCTAGGACTCATCAGCTGGAGATCATCAAAACAACAATCCGTTGCCCTCTCAACTTCCGAATCCGAATACTATGCAATGACTGAATGTGGACAGGACTTAATCTGGACAAAAGAACTATTCAATGATTTCAATATACAACTTATCAATTCCTCACTAATCGGTGACAATCAAGGAGGTATAAATTTAGCACTAAATCCTTTATATCAACACAGAACCAGACACATAAACACCAAAGTATGTTGGTTACGAGAGCAAGTAAACAACAATGAATTTACAATAAAATATATTCCTACTGATCAAATGTTAGCTGATATTCTCACCAAATCTTTATCTAGACCTAAGCATCACCAATTTTTAAAGCATTTACATTTAAAACCATTGCTGTCTTGAGCACGGGGGAGTGTCAATGTATATATATACCTATTGTTACTTACTATTCTACCGCTACTTACTTTTAACCTAGAACTTAACCTAATAGCATGATAGATGAGCATTATGTATGGATGCCTGAATCCTTTCTGATTCCGCATCCATCTTCTTCACCTTATTTATTTTTCTCTACCTTTTTCTTCATCACTTACTTCTCCCGTCACTCCTCCTCAAGTTCTTCTCTTAGTCCATCTCTGTCCCAAGTCCATCTGTCCCAAGTCCACTTAGTCCATTAATAAATAACTTACCTGTTATCTTTATCTATCAGGTAACCTTTTCTTCTCTTAGTCCATCTCTGTCCCAAGTCCATCTGTCCCAAGTCCACTTAGTCCATTAATAAATAACTTACCTGTTATCTTTATCTATCATTCTCCATAGCAACTGCGACTTTCCTTTGTGTACTCGCTATTCAACCGCGCTAGTCTAAACTCTAAATCTTAATTAGTCAATCTCTCAATAGTGTCTCTTTGCCTTTTTCTCAATAAGTGACGCACCGCGCAATAGTCAATGTAATAGTACGCTAAAAGGTTTATGAAATGTCTGTGGATTATTAATAGGGGTAGTGAGCATGGACGGAATGGTTAGTGGAGGACTAAGGGGTTAACGGATGTTAGTGAGGAGGGTCCAGGTGTAACGGGTGTATTTTAATGGTCTGTGATGTGCGGAATAGTGGATGGGTATGAGGTCAATGCAAGGAGGAGTAAAGGATATAAAAGGGATTGGGTTTTTGGTTTGATACTCTTTAGGATTAAATTATAGAACATATATATAGTTAATAGTGGTAAAACTTTAGGTTAAATCATTATTATTTTATCTTTCCTTATTTTCTCAGTAATCATTTCTAAATCCTAAATCTTTGATTATTGAGTTTCCAACCCTTTGTGAGATTTTAAGAATTTTAATATTACCTTTAAATTATATTAGAATTATTCTCGAACATATCTTGAAGCAGTAGCTCTTCCTTTGAGTCATCTTGGAATCACTTCCTCGAACATTTCCTCTGTGCATCGAAGAAGTTTCTAAACTCCTCCCTCCATCTCACTTTCAGGAACACCCTTGACCTTGTGCGTAGGTCGTCCGGTGACAACCTCTTCTATTGAGTAAAAGTAAAATCATATGATAAAGTATATGTACTTGACTTGAAAATTCCAAATCCATTCTGCAATACTGTAAATTGGCACCAAAAATCTTTTAGACCAAAAGGAATTCCCCGATAGTTTATGTTTGCCTCTCATTTTCATTTTTCATTCAAAATGAAAACAATATTGCATGCACTGTAACTATGAAGATGCAATATTCATTATGCATTTTAAACATTGCATAATTAATCAATAAACTAATTTAAAGCCTTCATTCATCTTTATCTCCATTTTAAATTACTCTTTAGGGGGGTGAGATGGTCTATGTGGTTAGATCATTGCCCAGATGGCCACTAGTCAGTGTCACCGGACGATCTACGCACAAGGTCAAGGGTGTTCCTGGAAGTGAGATGGAGGGAGGAGTTTAGAAACTTCTTTGAAGCACAGAGGAAATGTTTGAGGAAGTGATTTGAAGAAGACTCAAAGGAAGAGCTACTGCTTTGAGATTTGTTTGATAAGAATTCTAATATAATTTAAAGGTAATATTAATATTCTTAGGATCTCACAAAGGGTTGGAAACTCAATAATCAAAGATTTAAGTTTTTTAGAAATGATGACTGAGAAAATAAGGAAATGTACGATAATAATGATTTAACCTGAAGCTTTACCACTATTAACTATAGATATGTTTTATAATTTAATTCTAAAGAAATATTGAACCAAAATCCAACCTCTTTTATATCCATTACTCCTCCTTGCATTGACCTCATACCCATCCATCATTCTGCACACCACAGACCTCTGAAAATACACCTGTTACACCTGGACCCTCCTCACTAACATCTGTTAACCCTTTAATCCTCCACTAACCATCCCGTCCATGCTCACTACCCCTGTTAATAACCCACTGATACTTAATAAACCTTTTAGCGGAATATTGCATCAACTATTGCGCTGTGTGTTGCTTATCAAAGAAAAGACTAAACACACTATTGAGAGATTGACTAATTTAGATTTAAAGTTTAGATTAGTGCAGTTGAATAGTGAGTACACAAAGGAAAGTTGCAGTTGCTATGTAGAATTGTTTTCTGCGCTTTGAGTATGGATTTAGACCTCTGTATTATTGATTTAATGAGCTGCTTTTGCCTTGAGTGTCACATGGTGCGTGACAGTCAGTCACCTTGACTTTTATGTTGCAGGTTTTGAATCCATGCCACCTCACCCCTTTTAACCAAACCGCCTTCATCTATGGTTGGCACACTTGTTTTCATGCTGGTTTCAATGTCTTGTTCTCCCCCAGCAACCTACAGTGGATGAACACATATGTGAAGGCTGGAGAACCCACCCCATTTTGCCAACTGCCCATTATCTGGACAATTGTGCTTGTTCATTCACCTTGGGTCAGCTGTGGAATTTCACTCCCCTTATATTCTTGAAAAACCCTGCCCATCAAACCATAACCCCTCAAGGATTAACCTCCACCCTTCCCCCCTATGGCAACCCCATCTATGTCCTCAAAGGCACCTAGCTCCCCCTGTTATCCTGTTCATTTCCCAGACAACTTACCCACTATGTTCATTACACCTCACATGTACATAGCCTATTAGTTTACAATGCCTTCACATGCCCCTAGATGGGTGAGATTGTAAGAAATAAATAAATAAAAAAATCATATAGTATAAGACCATATCACATACTACCTGATGGCCAGGTAGACAGTTAATGGAAAGTGACATGATCTGTCACACTACAGCTGGGATATGCTAAAAAATGGAAAGGTGGTCCTTTTAGAGCCTGCCAAAAAGAAATATGTAAACCTTTTTCTATCTCAATTCCCCCCTTCTTCCCACCACCACCACCACCGCCATTCAGAGAAAACCAAAAACCTCATTATTCTAATTCTCAACTTCATTCCTCTATACCCCCCCTTCCCCTTCCCCTTCCCCTTCCCCTACATGCACACACCTTTTCACTCTCTTTCACCCTTTCACTCTCTTTCACTCTCTCACTCTCTTTCACTCTCACTCACTCTCCCTCTCTCCCTCTCTCTCTCTATATATATATATAAGGGAAAAGGAGTGCACACTAGACATCTAGTGCTTTTTTTTTTTTTTTTTTTTTTTTTTTTTTTTTTTATAACTTCATTTCATATATCAACTTTGGTTCATGATGATTTGACTAGTGGCTCTGTTCTTTGTAAAACAAAGGTGAAGGGAACAGGTTTAACGACAGTTGTTACTTCACTATTCAGACAAGAATTACAGACTGAATTTGAAAGGAGACCAAAAAAAAACAAAAACAACTAGACATCTGGTCCACTGGTTTTCACCCCTTTACACAAACACACACACACACATATATATATATATATAACAAACAATAGAAGAAGACCCCACAAACTCTAACCACCCAGAAAAAAAGAAAGAAAAAAAAATTGAGTTTTTTCAGCTTTTCTTTTGTCACTTTTTTCACAAGCTTTAGTATATTTATTAACCCTATACATATACTTCTATATGAAAACAAATAATAGTAGTGATGATGATGATAATTATAATAATGGAAGCTGAATTGCATGCAATACTGTCCTTTAAATACAAGATTATGAATTTTCAAGGTCACACACATTTCACAATGAAGGACAACATAGTAAAATAAGTCTCTATAGATTGATAGCTTAATATTCATGTATCAATTTTCTTTTTCGACCAAATCTCCCAGTGCTTGGCCAACTTTGATTTTTTCACTCTTTTTACAAAAAAACTTGAACCGTTCAGGTGCTTCAAAAACTAAAACGATTGTACTTCCCAAACTAAATGCGCCCATCATTTCCCCTTTTTCTACAGCATGGCCACCAACTAAACCACTTTCTCCATAGATCGCTTCAGAGCAAATAGGACTAATATGATGGTCTTTCTTTTCTGCATCCTCGTTACGGTTTACATTGGCCGGAGAAAAGAAATTTTTAACAGGGCGATTTGTACGGAGCTCAGAATCAAAGTTAATTAAAATTGATCCAACATTAGTTGCTCCTACAGGAGTCATGGAAAAAAAGCCATGTCGCCATCTGCCTAAGAGTGCCACTCGCTCGTTAAGAACAAATAAATCAGCCAATTTACCCACCATCCAAGGAGAAACTGAGAATAACTCTCCTGTTAAAACGCCAAGTAAGTTAGTTTGAGGGAAGATATAGGTAATAGAAATGATATAAGTGAACTTGCCAGCAAAATGGCGTCTTCTTTCCACTACCCAAGTTGCGGGAGAATGAAATCGATGGTAGTCGCCAGGGGCGAGATAGACTACAGCAAAGAACATGCGATGGCCGTCTTGAGGGGCCATTTTGAATCTAGCAAGATCAGCAGCAATTTGAAGTTTTGTAGAGATTGAAGAAGAGTCTTCAACGGATGCATCTTTTGGAGGCGAATTAACAGAGGAGGAGGAGGAGGAGGAGGAGGAGGGGCCCATGAGTTCATCCACTGAATAAGGAATATCATTGATGTTGGCAAAGTTGGAGGAAGAGACATGAGACTCTTCAGAAGAACGTTTATTCTCCTCGTCCGATGGTACTCGGGGATTGACTCCTTCAAGCAAAGCGTCTACCGAATACTGTGGACAGAAAGAATGAGTAAATTTGGATTTATGAGTTGGGATTGTAGGCGGATCCAGCTGACCGACATTCCTTTAACAGAAGCGACTCTGCGTTCTTCTATGGTCCCGAAGTTGACGATCGTTC
This sequence comes from Hemileia vastatrix, assembly GCA_030280995.1. Taxonomy (NCBI): domain Eukaryota; kingdom Fungi; phylum Basidiomycota; class Pucciniomycetes; order Pucciniales; family Zaghouaniaceae; genus Hemileia; species Hemileia vastatrix. Next base: position 35,184,076 of record JASXTE010000003.1, on the reverse strand, counting down.
CATCGGCTGGCGAGACCAGGAGAGAGTTGTGTATTGGACGGACACCAGGTTTTAGATTGCGAAGAAAGAACTCGTTTAAGCTTTTGTAGTGAGTAAGATCCTGAATATCTGCTTCTTCGAGGTTGACACCAAAGATACTATAGACAAAATGAGTCAAAAGGACAAGAAGCCAAAATGGTGACGAGTATAATTAAGCGGTAAAGAAGAAAGAAAAGAAAAGGATAAACCCAAAGACAAACGGACAACGAATACAGTCTGTATCCAGGCTGGCGGATCCAGCGAGGAAGGGTGTAGCTGTTGAGATGGCCATAAAGACGACTGATGGAGCGAAGGGGAAGAGCGCCCAGAACATGAACCTGCCAAGGCCCTTCGATCTTCACGGGGGATGGCGGGGTCGGGGCACGGTGATACTTGTAGTAAGTAAGCACAACAAGGAGGGAGCCCCCGAGCCAGACAGGGATCGGGTTCCAACGGGGCGAAGAGGGTCGGGGCGGATCAGAGGCTGCGGTGAAAGAGGTGAGCAAGCGAAATGTGCGGAGCGCAAAACCAGCGAGCAATTTACCGCACCCCAAGAAGTCAGTGACCGGCGAATGGGCAGAAAAGATGAGTGTTCAAAAGTCCACTGTTTTTCGCCCCACCGAGAAGACGAACGAAGGGCTGATGGATGCCATCGTCGGAAGAGTGTGGAAGTCATTGTGTTAGGGCTAAAGAAACCCAAATTCGCTGATGGTCGTCGTCGTCACTTTTGAGGTTTGGATAGATAGACGATCATAGCACGCAGCATGTTGAGGGGTCAGATCTTAATGTTGCAGAGCTGCTGATCGATAGCACGATTCGCGGTTGGAAGGATGACATGATCTGGATCTAGAGATCAGTCAAGCCCTAGGGTACATAGAGTACATTTACCTTGGAATATTCAGAAGCTCTTCTCTGGAGTGCTAGCAGCAATGATCCTTGGTTGATGTAAAATAACTCATTGCAAGTCACGGTTGTGATCATCCAAACCTAGAAAGGGATCTAAGGCAACCTGCTCTATTGGTCCATAGTTGCAAGTGTGATTTGGAAAAAGCCTTGCTGGTATGTAACCCAATCTGCAAACATTTGCTTGGTGCGAGCACAATCTCATGAGGTCACTTGTAAGACATGTGGATGAAGCCAAATGCTGGCTTTACAACACACACAAGAAATACATAACATTTTGCCTTTGCATACTTTTCAACATTACACACTATCTCTACTCAATTGTTTGTCTTCTTCTCTTTTATCTACTCGTCTTTATC